>OY804259.1:51903843-52503843 GCA_963680825.1 Meiosimyza decipiens | reverse complement strand
TTCGAAAAAATTTTTTTGACCAATATTATTGCTTAAAAAAAAGTTTCAAATTGTGTTCAAAAAAGCTCGCAAGTAAAACGAAAAAATTCATTGATGAATATAAACAAACCAACACAATTCATATCAGCTTTTATATTATTTTAAGGTGAAAAAAAAGGAATGAAATTTACAGAAATTGTACTCCTGTATGCTCTGAAAATTTTGAGCCTAAAAAAGCTTAAATCGATGATGGAGTGTTTGGGAAATTGATGTTTTCTTGGAAAGTCAATTTCTTTATCTTTTACCATATAGAAACCGTTCAGGCCTTCATTTATTCAGATTTACAGTTTTTTTGTTATCTACTAGTACCTACCTATAACTACCTAAAAATAATATAAATGCTGATACGAATTGTGTTGTTTTTTTTTTTTTCATCAATGAATTTTTTCGTTTTACTTGTGAGCTTTTTTGAACACAATTTGAAACTTTTTTTAAAGCAATAATATTGGTCAAAAAAATTTTATCGAATTTTTTCATATCTTCTACATGACAGACCAATAACTGAAAAAAGTTTCAGCTTATTTAAAAAATATCAGGGTAATGATAGGCCCATTATAGATGGAATGACCCATATATGTATAAAAAAATTTAAATGATTTAAATAAATTTGTTGAAACATCAATTTTTTTATGAAAAAATATTTTTCTCAATATCTTCAATCACCCGTCGTGGTCTTCGTCTTCGCTTTTTGTCGTCTGTAATAAGTTGGCACTGACTAAGTTGACTTTCGATATCTATCGAAATTTTCGTATATTTTTGGTATTTATGAAGTCGCCTTTTGACGAAAGCTTTCGTTGATTGAATGTCGGCCAAGTTTGTACAGACGACGCATTTTGGTTCGTGTGAATGTTAATATTTTGTGTAAGTTTTATATTCTGAGTAATATAAAAACATTAAGTACACAAATCCAGACAAGTTTGCTGAGTTGTTTGAACTAATTTAGGCAAGTTTTTGGCCTAGCAAATGGCATTTTTAGAAAAGCCATGTTTTTTCCAATAGATGGCTTTAGTAATCTGTGTCTTGCGTTATAGAAGTCTGATGGGGCTACATCTGATGATGTTAGAAAGATGATATAATAAATGTTTTTGGCTGTATTATAATTGGTTGAAGCTCGATGTCAAAGATACACCGCGCTCTAGAAGGCCAATTGCCGAAAGTCTCGATATGGTCATGCAAATCGTGTTAACGCAGAACAAATTCATGGACCGAACTTTCACCTGCGAATCGCTGCTGAATCGCAACAAAATCGACACATTTTTGAAACGGATGGTGACTGGTGATGAAAACTGAATCACTTACTACAACGTCAAGCGAAAACGATCATGGTATAATTGCAGTGAGCAGGCGCAAACCGTAGCCAACCCAGGATTGGCAGGGAATCATCTACAAATCTCTTAACCAATCTCTATGTTCGGGCCTGTACTGTCAACAATTAGACCGTCTGAAGGAAGCAATCGCCCAAAAGCGGTCAGCTTTGACCATTAAGAGAGAATTTGTACTCCATAAGGACAACGACAGGCCACACACATCGATAGTGACCAAAAGCTACGGGAGGTTGGTTGGGAGGTTCTCATGTATCCACTTTATAGTCTCACCGAGGCACCAAGTGATTACCACCTGTTCTTGCCCATGGCGAACGATTTCGCTGCTATAAAAATTTGGCTCAAGAGAGGCTTGTGAAAATCGAATCCCCCAGTTTTTAGCCAATCGAAACTAGGGCTTCTATAAGAGAGACAAAATTGAATTATGCAAATATGGTAGCAAGTTATCAATCAAAATGGCGCATATTTGACCCAAGTTCAATTATTGTATTTACTTATGCTAAATGAAGCAAAAATAATGGATTTCTCTTAACTGCACCCATATATCTGACGATATTCGCTGCCTTCAGCGATCTATGTCCCTATTTGACCTTTTGTCATCATTGCTTGACCAAAAAGCAAACTTAAAATTGAAACATTATTCGTTTTTATTTGAATTATTTTAATTATATCAATTATTTGACATTAATAAAATTAAAGATGATACTTTTCGCTTTTGTTACCTGATACCAAAACAGAGACGAAGTGACGTCGAAACGAAGACGACAGCAAATCGAGAAGGGAGTCGTCGACGACTTACAAAATTAGAGCATAGAACATCTTCCTTTTTTTATGATTTATTTATGTTATTCCTCAATCAATCTTAAGAACGCATGTGCTTTCATATCGGAATACCCGAAATAACTTTGGAAACTACGAATTTTTTACTGATAACTTTTTTTAGTTTTTTTTTTTTTTTTGAAATGCCATTTTCAAGCAATCTTATGAATGTATCTGCATTCAAACCAAAATACCTGACATAACTTTTGAAAATATCATACAACTCATACAATTACATTGGTGGGCCTTCAAAAAAAATTCATATTTTCCAAATTATGGCGGGAATTTCGATAGGAAAGCACATACATTCTTAAGATTGATTGAAGAATAACATAAAAAAATAAATAAAAAACAGAAGATGTTATGACAAAGATATTTTGAGCAACAAAAAACTAATCTTTGAACAAATTTTATTGTGAATTCTTATTTTTCTCCATAAAAATAAAGCATTTTTAACAAAAAAAGTACGCGTTATTTCTACTCTATTCCCCATAGTTTTTGAGATATTTCATTTTGAAAAATGTCCGATATATATGCATTTTTATGTTTATTCATATACATAGATATTAGGGTGGTCCAAAATCCAAAACTTTTAAAATGTCATGGTGAAAGGAGTTTTCCTTGAGCGCAGCTTTATGATCTTGAAAAAAGGTTAGAGACTTTTATCATTTGTGATGTAATGTTTTTAAAATAAAAAAACAAATTTTCAAAAATTAAACATTAAATAACTTAATGTTTTTTATAACAATCAAAATTATCAGCTATTCTCAAATTAAATATATAAAAGTCTCTCTTTATCTAAAAGATGTGGCATTTAAAGTGATGAAAAATTCCTACATAAGAAGACGCAAAAAATAATTTCAGGCAGGCTGCGTTGTATGAAAACAAAACCTTTTTTAACTTTTTTGGAAAGACATATGATATATAATGTGGTTTGTTTTTTAAACGATTTTGGAGCACTCAAATACATGCATTACAGTGTTTCTTTTTTCAAATATATATAAAGGGTGTTTTTAGAACAGACCTATACAGTAGAATATTCACCGCTGATGAAATATTCGAGTTCAAATATTTAGAGGTTGCATAAGTTTGATGAAGGTTTTAAATGTAAATAGCTAAGAAGCATCATAATTTTTTGCTTAAATTAAGGAAATCACATTAGGCTACGGTTTGTATCACTTTTCATGGAATGTATTGTTTTCTAAAAGGGTTGTTAGACACTTCACTCTATTCTGTGACAACAGCAGTAGCCACAAATTTGAGAATTCAGCTCTGTTTCCCTTGACTTAAGCCAAAACGGTGAGCTCGCGAGTTTCGGTCGAATTCAGAAATTTACTTGAGGGCCTAATTTCCATCTGTATATGTATATTATAAAATTTCATTTAAAAAAAAATTTTCCAATAAATGACAACTCCCAGTGTTATAAATATAATTTTTTTGTTTTTTACTCATTAGAATGGGTGTACAAATTCCTGGCACTTGGCAAAGTGTTCCTCCACAGGCTCAAATTCCTGGAGCAGCCGCGCCACAAATCGCACAAGGCGGCGCATTACCACAGCCAGCTGGAGTCGTGGCATATCCCATGCATCAATTTCAGGTTAGCCCGCAGGTGAGTTTCAATTAACACTTTCCTTAGATTAATTAAATTATTTCACCATATTGGAATTTCTAATGGGTGCAAACCTTCATCAGACCGAGCTATAAGAAACATATGTACAAACTTTTATCCATCTGCATCAAATAGTAATTGAGATATAAAAAATTTCAAATTTTTCTCAAATTGGAGGTAGTGCACCGACAATTTTTTAATTGAATCATACTTTTGCCTCTAACTTTAATGTGTGTTTTTACCAAGTTTTGTTCATTTGCGTCAAGTATAAGATATGATATATCAAAATTACTGATTTTAAAGGGTAATAGCATCCACAAATATTACTTTTTTGGACTAACAATTTGGATCTACTTTCTTTAAAGTATTTCCCTTACAACGATACCCATTTTTTTGGGTTTCGAGACAAAACCATTTTTGATTTTTGACCAATATACGATCTACTGTGCGTCACTGAGATTCGGTCTGAGTTGGTTAGCTTAGACATAACTCTCCCCTAAAATTTTTAAACAATATTCTCGCGTTACGTTAATTTTCCTGTAGTTCTACAAGATCATCATACTGTCATTCATTTAGTTCATATTAAAACATAATGGATCTAATATCCATTTTTCTGATATATCAATATCAAAATATTCAATAAAAGATTCGCTCAACTTTTTCAGAAGATTTTTAATCTCGGCGGCAATTGTGTTTTCTATCATCATCTGAAACAGGATGTTCTTCATGCGAAGGAAAGTTAAAAAATTTCACTTGGTTCTTTTTTGTATTTTAGTGTTCACTCCCAACCCTTGAACTGAAATATTTAATTCCATTAGGTTCACGAATATATCTGCCACATACTCCAGTTGAACTATGGACCCTCTATGGACCCTTTGATAAAATTTATAGTTCTGACATAAGTGAATAATGTTTATTTTAATTTTTCATGGAACATCTTTAGCGTACATTAAAAATCAACAATTTTCGTCTAACATACAAGGTGACCGCCATCGGTACAAAATTGATCCTATTTTGTTTATTGGTATCTCTTTTTGTAATAAAAAGTTTTTGATTGATTAGATTTTTCTTGAAAAACTCTTAACGAGTCGCATTTTCACTTGTTTGAATATATGAATTACCATACAGTTCGATTCTGGACAATAGAAAACCCACAAAAAGCACACGTACTTTTTTGCTCATGAGACATTCATTGCGTAGTCTTGGGAACTGCATTTTTTAAAAGGTTAAGCAAAAGTCCAATGAAGATATATTTATAACGACCGTGATTGGTCGAATGGCAAAGTTGTTAGTTTCTTGGCGATTTTCTCAAAATGAGTTATTTGGCTTTTAATTAAAAAATGCAAATAGTAAAGTCCAATAAATATTAAGTTGCTTTGTTGTAACAAAGTCACCACGGCATATTCCTGGCAGACAGTGTTGCTCTGATACGCCCTGTTTTTTTTTAACTGCATTTGAAAGTTAAAGAGGTCATGAGAAGTAAAGGAGGCTAAAAAGTTAACATTTTCAAAACTCTCAATAAATAGATTGAAGTGTCTGTAAAATGTCTAACAAGTTTGAAAATGCGATGACCAGCATTTGTCCTTTTCGATTAAAAATTTACCTCTTCATAAGATGACGAGATGGAATATGTTGTCGGCACAGGTGAGGTCGCCCAGATGCTCCCTGCAAGTTCATTGAATGACACGTTTTGTAAAGTTTAGAGCTCTGTTGTACTATCAGAGGCAAGAATGGTGACAACAAGCAATCTTGGCGCACAACTGAGACTGACAGACCGATCAGAAATTTTTTCGATATGTCATACCATACATTTTAAGTTTTCGTTTTGAGACTTGATGATCTGAAGTGCTGCACCTCGTCTATTCAATGCATTCCAGACGCAATTTCTGTCGATGATATCAAAAACATTACTGTAGTCGACAAAAGTTGAAGAAATCGGAGGAGCTTTGTCATGCCTTTTAACCTGGAGTAATAAATTATACGCTGAAATATACTAACATAACAACATGATGTAGATACGTGGAGAGCTTATTGAAAAAGTTGGAAGAGTCATAAATGAGTCGAAATCGTCTTGGTACGAAAAAAAGATTTTGAGTTGTGCATATCCAAGCGGCATCGAACATCTTAAATAAGTTTTTGAGGTTATTTTATGAAAAAAAATTGTTATCCTCCGAGTAGCTTGCTGTCTCTTAGTGCAGATTTACAATCTGTGTTGCATTTGGCAATGAATTTGAAGGACAACAACAATTTGAATGGCGCGTGCCACTAAGAGACGAACGCAAAACAAATCTCAACAGACTTGCTGCATTTTCTCATGTTCGGTGTTGTAAATGTTTTGTTTGGCTTAAATAACGTTGGCGGCACAATACGAGTTAGAGTACAAATGAGTCTACTAATGACTCATAGAACCACTGTACTCGACAGTGAGCACAATTAACTGTTGACTTAGCAAGCACACTTGAGCAGACCTCTAATATGGGCTATATTTTCATTATTTCTTCTTTTGAACAACGATTAAATTTAGTAGCTGATTATTTAATATTCTCCAACGCTTTCGACATTTTACAGATACCCGCGAATGAAAACCCAAAAAAGCTTTCAAATTTCATCCGCATGAAAACTTTATACGTATTTTCCTGATTTTCACATATTTTCATTTCACTACTGATTTAGTTCTTCTTTTACATTAAACATTTTTGTTTTTTCTAATAGCAGTTAGCCGAAGAGGAGTGGATAGCACCCAGCTTGCTGGTGTAGCTCCCTTGATGGCCACCACCTATGTGCGCTTGTGCACAACCGCAAACGCTGGTGACGGCAACAACAACTACAACAGCAGCAGCAGCGACAGCAGCACAACAACAACAGCATCAACAACAACATTTTCAAATACAACAACAGCAGGTAATAGGCAACGATTATGCACAAGGTGTGGCTAATTTGTACAAACATCAACAGCAACATCAACAACAAATTTAGTTAGATCTTTTATAAAATTAACGAAAATCACCAAAATGTAAATTAAATCAAATCAACAATTGTCAAGGATTAAAAGCAAAAACAAAATCAAATTATTAAAACTAAAAAAACATCGCGTCAAAAGCAAACAAAGGTCGGGAGCATGTTTTATTCTATAGAAACATAGATGTAATTGGTAAATTTAAGCATAGAGAAAGAATTAAGGAAATCGTTATTGTGCAATGAACATTTTAGCTGAAAATTAAACATTCAAACTTAAGAAGCATGGGTGTGTCTTAATGCATTAGGACATGCTCTTTAGAGTAAGATAATCAAGGCAAAAAAGGACAGTAACCTTAAATTTAAGAAAAACTATAAGCGGAAAGTGTACTATAATAAAATCTTTCATTCATGGGATCACAGCTGATTTAATAAAAATCGTTTGCCTATGATTTTTTTGAATTCCTGATTGTTTCTTAATTTTAGGTATGTGACTTGAATTAAGCTAACAATTTAAATTTAGGTTATCCGTAATTGGTATCTTACGATAGTTTTTTCATGTTACTTCTAAAACAATTGAAGTTTTACAAGGTGAGGCTACTATAAGTGTAATTGAGGATAAAAGAAATCGAAAAAAACTGAGATGAATCAATCAAGGAACCTCAATGATACAAGCCATTAACCGAGAAGAATTTAGAACTAAAACTTTGCCGTAGCCATTAAATGACAAAACCAAACCAATCCAGAGAAAAAATAACTTTTTCTGAATTATTTATAATTTTAGTACTTTCCAAGATACATTGAATAAAACTTTATTTTGTAAGGTTGAAAAAGAGTTTTTATTTTTTGTTTTGTAGCCCAGTCAATGGAGTAAATAATGTCAAATGCTATGTTGGATTAATGGCGACAGTGCCAAAAACACAAAAACTTATAATTGTGAACTGTTTCTTGCACAAGACTTTTTTCTATCACATAAATAGTTTCTAAGATACAAGTCCTAAAACAGTAGATATCGAATTGAATAAGACACTGCAAAATTATAATAATTTAGGATGTAATATAATTTTTATAATGTGTCTAAAAAATTGTCGTCTCATCTCAGGAACAATTTGAATGAGAACGAGAAGAATTATACACAAGATATAGGAAATCAAAATACATTGTGTCCACCAGGAGCGGAATATTTACGAAAAAGTCAATTATGCCGACATTCTTTCAACATCGCAATTGGCAACACCCCAATTTAAACGATATACCTAACAGGTCCACAAAAAAAATGTGCTCAAGGTAAAAGCTATCCTTTTTAAAAACGTTAATACTTCAGCTTGATTTTGAACTAGACATTTATACACTTTTCAGTGTGAAAATTTTCCCTTCTCAGAATCAAAGTCGTGATACATAGTCTTCTTATTCTGAAAATAATTGACCTAGTACATTGCCAGAGTTGGCACATAAACATAGCCAGAAAATACCCAAGTGTGCGTTACGATCACTTTAATAAGAAAAAAAATATGTACTAACGAGAAGAAAATAATGTGCATTAAAAACTTGTAGAAATTATTATTTCTTTAATTTTTAGTTATTTTTACACTTTTACACACTTGCGAAACAAAAAACAAAACGTACATACATAAATTATGATACAAAAAAGATCTTTAAATAGGAATAAAGAGTTGTATGATCATCAGTAGCCTAACTGTGATATGAATTAGAGAAAAAATACTAAAATAAAGAAGTTATCGCAATTAGAAAAAAAGTCACATAAACTAAAATTGACATGAATTCAAAAATAAACCAAAATCTAGTGCTAAAATATAAACTTGAGTACTACAAATTAATTTATTTCATTTGAACTCTTAAAAAACACACAAATTAATCTCAAAAAGACGACGAAGCTTAAATTCTTTGCTCAAAAAAATTTTATTTGACAAAATGTAATTTGCTATATTGTTCTCACAGCAGTCTTTGTTAAAATTGCCCAAAGGTTGAATTTTAATTTATTCATAAATAAATCGCACCGAAAATTCTTCTTCACTTTATTGAGCAACTTTTTAGGAATCGTTGCACCTTGAGTTGAAGTCATCAAATTTCTCGGACAGATAAAAAAACTTTGCATCGCTATCTCAAATATTGGATCTTAGCAGGACATATTTTCCACACATTGTGCCGAACAACTTAAGTCAATACTCAATATTTTTGTTATAAAAACATATAATAGAACCTAAAAACTTTTATTCCAGTGTTTTATCAACAACTAAGCATTTGATTTATATTTTGATTTATTCGAAAACTAGTAAGCGCACCAAAAATATGTTGCATAGCATTTCATGACGATTAAAGAGAATAGATAGTACATTAAACAAAAGTATTAAAAAATTTGTGAGCGAGGATAGGGTCTATCTTGAATGCATGAGTTACAGAGAGCAAGCAATTTTATACAAAAAGTAAAGTTATTTTTAGTTATAGCTCACTAAAAGCCTATCTGAAGAAATTTTTTTTATGCATCCGGAGAAGGTACAACATGGCGAGATATGCATGAAACTTCAGTATATGCAAAGGAATATATCGCTCAATACATACATACATACATGTAGCCATAAAATATGGATAATTTAGATAAACATACTCGCTAAAAACACGAACATGAACCTTGTTGGTAGCCGACGACATTATAGTCTTCGGGCTGACGAATATGATGAAAAATTTCACAAAATTGTATCCTAACTGATAACAATTGACTTAACATATCTAATTTGTAGAAGTCACGAAGGCTCGAGCTATTCGGTGAAACCGTTTTGATATCCCGTTATCGGAGGTTTAAGCAACATACACACAAATCGTTCGTATACTTAAACATTTTAGATTGCATCTGTACACAACTAAGGACTGTCCCAGAAAAAAACTTAAGTTTTGCTTTTTAGTTATAAAAAAATACCCAGTAATTTTTTTGTTCTTTTTTCGTTTTTTATTAATAATGGCTAGTGTTCAGAATATAAATAACTAAAAACTAAGTAACAATTTTTCTTTTTATAAAAATTTCTTACTTTTTTCGTAAGGCCCTTCATTAAATTTTGTTCATTCGTTTCACCGACAGTATGGTACGATTTTTTCCACTTAAGTTTGAAGTCTTGTAGATTTCTTGCAGTCTTACCGCTCCTCGAAAATCTTATTTCATTAGAGCCCAATATCTTTTAATTGGGAGAAGCTCGGGGCAGTTGGGCGGATTTGCTATTTTTGGTACGAAATTGATCTTTTTACTTGCATACCATTCCATCGTAGCTTTAGAGTAATGAGAGGTTGCTAAGTCTGGCCAGAACATCACGGTACCCTCACGTGCACGAATAAATGGTAGAAGACGTTTTTCGAGGCACTCGCCTTTGTAAACTTTGGAATTGATTGTGCCTTACGTAACAAAAATTTGCATCTGAGACCACAGGTACAAATGGCCTGCCAAACCTATATTGCTTCGGAAATTTCGAAACTTTTTTTTCTTTGAATGTACTAGACACATGCCCCATTTTCAGTAATGTATAATATCCGTGCGCAGGTAGTTGCTTAAAATCTGCTTTGACGTAAGTTTCGTCATCCATAACACACCAATCAAATTTAGTCAGGTACATTTCATACAATTTTCGGGCTCGCATCGTCGCTGCCTTTGTGTTAGAAAATTCCCGTTTTCTGCCTTAACCTTTTTCTTCCTGAAACATGTAGACCCTTCTTATAATTACAAATAATCGTAAAGACAGATTTTTTTGATGCACCAACTATTTTTGCTATAGCTGAATATTTTAATTCTGGATTTTGCAGGTATGCGGACAAAATCAGTTCGCGTACTTTTTGTTTTATATTCTGAACACTAGCCATTATTAATAAAAAACGAAAACAAAACAAAAAAATTACTGGGTATTTTTTTATAACTAAAAAACAAAGCGCAAGTTTTTTCTGGGACAGTCCCTAGTTATCTTTTGTGCTTTCTATATACTTACACATACATGTGTTTGGTTACATTCCCTCTTTATGGTTATATATATATGTATTGCAAGCTGTTAGCCGCTGGCATAGATTGTAGGGTACCATCATTGAAAAGAGTTTCAGTCAAACAAAAAATTCGTATTGATTCAAATTTCAAATGATTATCGATAGGGAAGTTGGAAATCATTATGACTTAGTGCTAAGTTTGACATAGTTTTAAAGTTTAATTTTCGTGGGATATAGTATTCACTACCAATAAAATTATTTGTTATATTAAATACTCGTCCTTTTTTAAATTCAACAAAAAATAGAACAACCTAACTACATATATATGTCTATATATTTTGAAATATATGTTGTTCTTAGTCCACTTAAACATCCAAGTTAAAAACGCAAATTACTTCAGACCACCCATTTTATAATTGTATATTGAACTAAATGAAATGTTAATATGTTTTAGCAATAAGAATTAAAAATCAATTAATTAGCGAATAAAACTTTTGAATAGTAATAGGATATGCAAATGCTCTGCATCAATATATACAAAAATATCTACATATGTACATACTTTTATATAACCAATTTTTTCCAATTTGTGCTTCGAAAAGAAAAGTTAAAGGGCAATATACATAGCTTCAAATTAGCAATTCGATTGAGTTTTTATTATAATGTATTAATTGGATCGAGCAATTATGCTTGATATGTAATATTATTTATATGTCTGCCATGAGATCTCCAGCAGAACTTTATCCCATGGAGTCAAGTCATAATTGGTCTTGATTCAAAGGACTGTCTGCGTAAACGTAATCTTTTGCGCAACCCCACAGGAACATGATCCAACTTGATCCAACAGCACCATGTTGGCTAATGAATTGGCATATACGCAGGACACTTGCCAAATAACACTGCTTAACCTTTCGAACCACGAAATGGAAACACAAATATGTATTTACTCGTATATGAAATTATAGCCATAGATAGCAAGAATACCCATTGTACCTTGTACACTTAATAAGCGGTCAAAGCCAAATTGAAACTTAGAATACTAAAAAAAGTTTTAATACTCGTAGTATATGTATGACTAAAACAAGGAATAGAATATTAAAATAAATTCAATATTTTGTGGTATGTGTTATGATAAAAAAATATTAAATAAATAACATACTAAAATAATAAGTCTTTAAGACTAAATAGTAATATAAGCATTTTAAATAAGATACAAAAAAAAAAAAATATATGAATTATGTAGGTGCTTAAAATTATGGGAAAATTTAATTTAAAACTGAACACTTAGCCAATGTACTAAGAATGACCGAGCGTGAGCTAAATCCTTTTCTACTTCTTTTGGAGCAGCAGATCTTTGGAACTAAATATACCAATGTCAATACTATGTTAGTCCGACATCGGTCCTTCTGCTCCAATAACTTTTCATAAAAGTATAAATCCGCACTTACACATTTAAACGAAATTATAAAATTTATTTAAGCCTTACTTTCAAAGTAACAAATTGTGAAATAACGGAGCAGTGTACATATTTTTAACTTTGATAAAAATATTCGAACCGTTTCGTTTTATATCCACTAATTTAATTTGTCTCGTGTCGAAGATAAAAGATCTCTACCCGTGAAATTCAATTTTTTTATTATTTCCAGAAGGCTTTGAAATCTCGCTTAAGTCGAGGAACGAACCTAATTTTACACCATAATCTAGGAAAATTTATCGCTTTTTATGATGTAAGAAAAAGGGTTAGATGCAACAACTTTACTTCAAATGTGTGAACATGAAGATCTTGTATCGACAGTTTCTCCTCTTTGTTCACATTGCGAAATAATTTTTTTCATAGGCTGAAATTGTTTGACTTTAAAATATGTACAAGCTCTTTCGTATATGCATACATTAATGTCACTGTGTTAATGAGAAGTGCCCTTATGTCAGATTGAATTTCATGTCATATATACATACAGTGCGGCCTCGGTCAACGCAACTAATAGGAAGTTCTAATGATGGAGTCAAAAAATCGTAGGTACCCCGGTGTAGATATTTAATAGGAAATAACTTTAAGCATAAGAAAAGTTTGCTGAAGAAACCAATCGGGTAAACATTTTTCCATGTTGGGGTATTCACAAACTCGGTTTAATAACAGAAATGCTACAGAATATATTCAAATGACATACGGTGCATGTTGCGAAGTAAAATTGTTTGAAAAGTTGCCCTTACTGAGTCTATAATGAAAGAAATCTTCAGGTTGCGATAATTGAGGAGTTGCGTATATCGAGGGTTGTATGCATATTTGTAATACTTATATATTATATACAGTTTATCAAATAATTGTTTGAAGTTTATGCAATACAATTTTCACTTTCATATTGAATTAAATCAAGATTTTTTTTTTCAATTCGCTTACTCATTCCTCACTAAAATGCAACAACAAAATGGTTTAGTAAAATAAAATTGAAAAACTTTTGGAACATAAACAAAACCAATAATCATTTCATGGTGTCAAATAATTATTTGCAAAATGCAAAGAACATATGAAGAAAATGAGAAACTAATAAGAAAAAGCTCAATACTTTCTGTTTCCACCACGAACATCAATCTCGGCTTGCAAGTTGTCTTCATCATGTCCACGCTCTAATAAGATTTTCTTAATAAAGAGGAAAAGACAGAAAGATCCTCCTTAGTAACTCTTATTAGAGCGTTTTTCTTTTTTTTTTGTTTGAGCCCGTTTGTGGCCATTAATTTTTGGTTAGCCTCATATCGCCCCTTTGTTCTTATAAACCTATCACTTTACTGCAATTTTACAGCACCGAACTCCTGCAAAAGCTTGATTTGGGCCTAGGATCATTGTTCTGGTTCTATATCTTAACTGTTCGCCATTTTGAGTTTCAGTGAAACTGAAATTTTTATCCCCTTTATTTTCTATTCGTGCAGAAGTCAACGTCATACAATTACTAGCAACTTTCCACACTTCACTTCCACACAATCATATATTTGTTTTTGTGCTTAGACAGATTTTTGAAAATAAAAGGCTGACGAAATGAAATTGCTTATGGTTCCTCTATTTGCAGTTTCAACGCAATCCCAACTAAATAAATTTCCATAGTTCCATTTAGGTGGTAAGGTGGCATAGACATTTAACGCGATCTCTGGCGTTTTATTGATGGTGTTGACTCCTCAAGTGAAGAGATTTTAACTTTTTGTTTAATATCAAACTTCTCGAGCCTGTCGATCTCGGTGACATTTAACGCTGAATTGTGCAGACATGAATATGTGCAGTGATATCCAACAAAAACTGGAAACTGGAGCCTTGAAGAAAAACTTTGCCAAAACCAAAGAAATCCGATTGAACAACGACTCATACTTACATATGAATTTCTCGCGACAAGTAATGCAACTACTGAAGGGGTAATTTGCTTAAAACTCCGAAATGATATGGTGTGAGAGGTTAGTGATACAATTCCGGATGTGAAATAAATAAACGAGAAAGCGTTATTCTCGTCTGTACGTACTTATATTAAGCTCAAAAATATCTAGAGTTCACATATATAGTTCGCGAACACAAGGCTTTTTATAATTCGTACTTGGATTCTGTCAAAGTTTGCATCAGCATATGATCCAAAAGTATACTATCAGATAAACGCAGATTGTAATACATGAGCATATTGACTGGCCGTATTGAAATAAGCAAGACTTGTAAAATGTGGACGAGTACTGAGCCTGTTGGAAATATTCAAAAAGCACGTATGCTAGACTGAAAGCTCATTCCATATTTGAAAAAATATAATTAAAAATTTACTTACACCATTTATTTCAGATGTTCCATTTATATAGAATTGTTTTTTTTTTTAATTTTGTGAGCTGAATTTTGAAGTTTTGAACAAATTTATATTGATGAAGGCTAGTTTCTTCTAAAATTTTATACTGAAATGCTGAAAAATTAATTTTTGGTTTATACTCATATATATAAAATTTCAGATATATAAGTTATACCCGAAATATGTATGGATGCTTCTCATTGACACGGTCATATATGTATGTAACTAAATACATATGCAGTATATGTTTGCATCAGTGGTGAATGTATGACAGATTTTCAGGTCAAGCATTCTCCCATCAAAATCGATACTATTGCTCATGAGTGTTCCAATCGTTCGGTAGTACAGAGACCACCATTGTCTAATTCTGCATTTACCACTGGTTTTGAAGTTACTGTTGTTTGTTTTTTAGTTTCCAAAGTGATGTACGCTTGAAAACACTTCAATTTGCTTCTTATTTTTTTCAAAACCGATCCGCAAAAATTTTTGTTTTATCCTTAAGACTTTGCCTATACAGTGGCAACGGGAATGAGGTATCACCCTACCTTAATGTTTTTACCTGATAAGAAGCATTTTGGGGAGGTTGTTGTTCTAAAGTTAACAGCATTATATCCGTTCCGAGTAACACCTAGTTTAACGATCTGATAGTTCTGTTGGCTTGGATTTTATTGCATTTTTGCAATAAAAGTAAAAAAGTCATATATAAAGAAATATTCAAGAATCTCTTTAAGAGCATGGATGGATATTAATGTAAGTCCGAGAAAATTTGCGTCTTAAGGCTTTTACATAAATAAATTGATAGAAAATATAAAATAACAATACATAAAAATAATGAGGCATAAAGAAAAGAAACAGAACATATAAGATTTGTATAAATGGGAATATTACTTATATAATGAAAATGTATTTCATTTAGTGAATTATATACATATA
The DNA here is from genome assembly GCA_963680825.1 of Meiosimyza decipiens. NCBI lineage: Eukaryota > Metazoa > Arthropoda > Insecta > Diptera > Lauxaniidae > Meiosimyza > Meiosimyza decipiens. The sequence goes on along the minus strand of OY804259.1, from coordinate 52,488,379 downwards.
AATTAACATAGTCAAATTGATGATAAGCTTAGAAAATCTATGATAAGATTAAAATAATAGCTGTATAAATGTGAGGAAAAAAGTTTAAGCAAACAAAACTGCACAAAAAAATTTCTAAATTATGTGGATTTGCACAAGAGTAATCATATATATACATACATATAAATTATACATATAGTAATTGTAAAAATCAGATTTAAAGTAGGTTATATTTTAGCGAAATTTGAAGAAAAAAATTTAAATTTGGAGAAATTATTTTTTACTATTTCTATGAAAAGTAAAAAAATAATGAAAAATAAATTTCGGACAAACTCAAAACTAAGAAAACGAAAACCTTTAGTTCATATATTTATATTGTAAGTTAAATTAAAGAAAAAACACTAAAAATTTACTTATTATTTTAACAAAATATGTTCAAATGAAATCTAGAGTAGAAATAGGAAAAACTTAAAAATTGCTAATGCAAAATGTAACGAATTAATTAAAAGTAACAAGGCGATGGAATAAGCCAATAATTAAAAAAAAAAATAAACAAAACTGAGATTATGTGTTTGACTTATATAAAACGATATAAGAATATAAACAATATATACAAAAAATGTAGCCCTTCACTCCATACAAAAGCAAAAAATGTTGGTCATAATCTCCAATTTTTTAATTTTAAACATGTTGAATGTGCCATAAATACATTTTCCGAAAATAAGGTGCTAAAAAAAATATATACTACAAAATTATAGATATGTAACTAAGGGAACTGCGTCTCAAAAATTGCCACCTTAAAATATCATTTAAATCATTTTAACAAATCAAAATAATTGAAAGTGCATAATCTCAGCAAATTGGATTTAATTTAAATGGTAATAATATGCCTAAGCTCTGTCGAACAAAATCATTTAAAGAGCTCCCCATATATCAAGGACTTATGACTTTTATTTGCTACTTTCAGCTGTTAAATTATTCTCATCTCCACCATTCAAATGATACCTAAAATGTTATAATCAAAGAAGCCATTCCCTCAGTAATGTTTACTATTTGGGAGACTTTGGCAACAGTGGCGTACTGTGCACATTGGACCTCCTTGCAAAGATGTTATTGCCGCCCTTACCGTAAGAAAATATTGTGCTCTTTAGAACATGCAAAAAATTCATTTACAAAAACAAAAAAGGTTCTAGCAAAAACAAATAAGAAATATTTCAAATTAAATTACAAAGTCTCCGTCTACACATTACACAGACAATTTTTTTTTTTTGCTTAAAAAAGGTAGAATGGTGTAACTAAAATTATTAATATATTCATTCATTCATTTATTCAGGATATATCGTACCTGTAGATTATAGTTCGGTAGGCAACATTGCAAATAATAATCATTTACTCCCGTTTGCATCCTATTTTAAAATATTTTTTCGGGTAGTAATATGATAACAGCTCACGCTTACATATGTAAGCGTGAGCTGTTTTTAGGGTTGCCAAGTTCAAAAGAAGAAATTCCTGGCCTTTTTATAAAAAATATAGTTGGTAAAAAGTCAAATTTTTTTTGGGAAAAGGTTTTGGTGAAACACATATTGACATGGAAATAAAAATTGTCCGATTCCGTGTTATGTCAAACATTTTTGAATTCCTTCCTACCTGGCACCCAGCTTTGACATAAAATTCCTGCTTTGGCCGTGTCGATCCCGGTTATTTGGCAACTCTGGCTATTATAGTTGTAGTGGATGTGGGTGTGTATTATATATAGTAATACCAATGTTGTAGAGGAGATTAAAACTAGCGACAACGTGTCCGAAAAATCTCCATACGACAAGATTTGACAAAAAAAAACCCCCTTTTAAAACTTCTTATATATAAATACTTTAATTTTGAACAAAATTAATTATCTTGGGCGAAAAATGAGATTTTCAGGTTTTTAATTTAAGACTTTCAATAAAAGCCGTATTATTTCGAAAATCGTGTCACGCTGAGTTATTTCGGGCATTGCTTTAATCGAAAGGACACGCAAAACCTTGCTGTCTATCACATTGCGGATTTAAGAAAAAAAAGTGAACATCTTCCGTTAGGCTTCAATTTCTATAGAAGAAGGGCAATTTTTTTAATAATTAATCTTGATATTCTTTGTTACATTATATTCCCAAATCAACAACAAAACATAAAAAAAAATCCTTCCCGTTTGAGTAAAAGAGAGAGAGAAGGCGCAGAACATTCATAATTAGAGTCAAAAAATATTTTAGAAACGCATTATGAAGAGTTAGTAGAAAAAAAAAAGCAATGAAATCACGTAAGGAACGTTCGATCTTAGTGGAGGTCCAAAAAATGCATATGTATCAGCTGTAAAAATATCTACTAAACTAGACCAGTGACTAACGTAGTGGTTAATCCTCAAAATGTGCGAAATGTGCAAAATGTGGTTCATAGTGGTTGGACACGTGACACGTAAGAAAACCCTTAGTCGTCAAAAGAAACGTTAAAAAGCGCATGCAGTTGGCGAAAACCACGCCTATGTGATTCAAAAGTATTGATTCAATTGTCACCAAATATTGCATTATCCCAAAACATATCTAGCTGATTGACACGGTTTTTTATAAACTTTGAGCACTTTCTAACATTTCTTTAGACGATAAAGTGGTTTTTTACGTGTCCCTCCCTCTTCCGGTATATCCAGCCCTTATGAAGCACATTTTTGGGATTTTTCTACCAACTAAGCATTCTGCGTTTCTAAACTTTTTTTACATTAATTTAGTATGTTCTCAATTTTTTTTTTTTTTCATTAATATGAATGATTTTTATTTTAATCTTTTTTTTTAACTTTCACAACGCACTTTTTGTTGATTATAAACAAAAATCTTAACGTTTCTTAGCTTTTTTGACTCATTGTAGCTTGTATAACAGAAAGATCTCGAGAAGAGCTGGATATTTTTTGTTATTGTTGTAAGAGCTGGAAGGACTTTTAGTGTTTCATCTGCTTATGTTTTTCAGAAAACAATTTTGGACTTGGCAGGTTATGGTCCATTGAACATGAACTTGGCTGGTTTGGAGATAGTAATCATCAAAACAGAAAGACTTGACTGGTTTTGATATCAATGTTCTTGGCCGGTTTTGATATCGGTGGGTCAAAAATAAATTTAAAAAATGTCATATTTCAGTCAAAAAAATTTTTTTTTTTAATCTAAATATGATATATACTAGAAAGATAAAGCATGGTCTAGATTTCGATATATGAGAATATCTCAAAATTTAATTTTTTTTTGACTTGGCCCGTTTTGCAACTGAACGCCTCATATATTTAAAACATTTATATCCCTTAAGATTATCTGATACCAAAAATCGGTATCTCAAGAGACGATAAAGTTTACAATATCTCATTCTTATAGATAAATTTAACATAAGTCCAAACCATATTCTGTCGTGAGAATATGTTCTCGTTGAAACATCTTCTGGAAATTACAGATATACCCTTTTTTAATATTTTTTAAGAGTTTATCTATATTAGAAACTTTTGCCTTTCTAACATTAAAAAACAACACAATGATCTCATATTAAATGTGTTGAATATGACTGTTTTGTAGGAGGCCTTCTATCGGTACATTTAGCAACATGTGTGAAATTGGAAATCAGACATTATGAGCCAAATTTTTTTCTTAACATTTATAAAATGAGTAAATGAAAATAGGAAAATTAAAATGTATTAATAGCCAAAAGCATTTGTAAGTAATCAAAATGAATGAACAAATTCAAAATCAAATTATATTAAAATGCAATGATTGTAAGTTTTATAAGAGAGGAAATAAATATATATATATATATGGGATTTTCCATGTCGATTGGATGTTAAAAAATAAAAGGAGGCACACATTACTCGCTGATAATAATTTTTCTGATGGATTATTTAAATTATAACAAGGACTATAAGGAACTAATCAACTCCTGAATAAAGCCTATCCCTGCTGGAAGTTACTGGAATAGATAACAAATTGTAAGCGATTATTCCGATAACAGAAAGTTCTAATCGGTGTCTCTCACTCTTGATTGGCTTAAATAGTCCACCAGCTCCATTTTGAAATTTTCTGAAGTTTTTGATGTAGATGGAGTTGAGTATAAAATGGTGAAGTGCGTGATTTTTAACTAAGAGGACAGTAAAAATGTAAATGTTTTCATATTTTCCTACACTTCTTTATATCTTTCCCTCAATGAGTTACATCTAATGTTTCTAATTTTTTTCAAGGATCTAAAGTGATTTTAATATTAAACAATTATGTAGTTTTAGATCGTGCAGATGGATAAACTATGCTAAGACTTTTTTATTTTCTGTGAATGCCTTTTTTACCTGATTGTTTTAGTACTGTCTACAGCTTTTCAACTTTTTTTAAAAATTCTTAGTAGGACAATGGATTATGGTAAAAGGAACAATTCGGCGTTTCGAAAGTCAACATCTGAATATTCTTTTATGGAGGGTCCAAGGTCACGTCTTTTTGTTCACACTTATTGCTATTCGGAATTGATAACGGTCAGATCCCTCCATTAATGGTGGACAAAGTGTTCAGCAACTTTATATAAAATTTAACCAGAAATGTTTTTTAGAACACTCTAACTCTCTACCCTTCCAACATATGGGACATTTTTGACCCCTTTTCGAAGTCCAAATGGCCCCTGGTTTTTAAGTTTATGTAGATTTTAAATGCACAACAAAAATACTCCTCGCTAAATTTGGTTATAGGTCCTTTACAAAGGGATGTAAGCTATCTCCTTTATGATATTCAAATCAAACTATATTTTAACAGTTTTTGTATATTTTCTAGCTAACTTATGATATTAGCTAAATCATTTTTTTCAAAAGCGTATTAACAATGCGACTCTTACACTGCAATAAAAAATTTGTAATTTTCCAACCATTAGATGTGTGTTACTTAGGTTCCAAGGCAACTTTAGAAGTACATTCATATAACAATCATCATATTCATATAACCTTCAGTACCCTTAATATAACAATAAATAAGAAATTCAACATTTCAAAAAGTTTTGTGCATATTCTAAAAGAATTAATATACCTAGATACTGTATGTAAGTTATTTGGCTTGCAGAAAAATTATGGAAATTTAAGCAAAATATATTTCAATACAAATATTCAGAGTTTTTCGCATCATTTTGCATTTGTACTAGGTTGTACTTACTATTGTTTTGCAATGTGCCACTGCGACTACTTTCTCTATTTTGGTCCACCATAATTTGGACCACATTTATTATTTAATTAATACATTATTCCCTAAAATTTCAAAGATTTATCGTATAAACAAGGCCGTTTCAAATAATTTTCTATTTAATTATTATTTTAGTTATTTGCAAAACACAAAATTGATCTCGGGGTAGTAAAATCTGGAACGTCGTATAAGTTCTGCCATGTTGCTTTTTCATACAAACGAAAAAATCGCTTTGAATTTGGAAGTACAACTGTTATTTAATTTGAACAAAGCATTGAGCCGGTCAACGTGTAAACTCCCATTTATATTGTAATTTTTATATACGCAAGTATGTGTAATAAAAGTATGAAGTCACAAAAAATTAGAAATGGTGCATAAAATGATATTTATGTAATAAATAAATAAAAAAATCACATTCAGCAGTTTAAGCAAATCCCACAAACCAATTGTTAATATAGCGAAACAAATAACGCTAAAACAAAAACAATAAGCAATTTAAGAAAATGTATATTTTAAAATACGCTAAGTAAATAGATATATATATAAATAATAATGTATACATACACATACATATACCTATGTACACACACTAGTACACGCCAACGATTGAAAACATATAAAAATATATATGTATGAATACAAAACCATTCTTACATACACACATACAGAGAATTATAAAAATAATCAAATAAATGAAAAATGTTAATCAAAAAGTTAGTTAATTGTTTCAATTATCACTCATGAAGCAAACAAGAAATGATGCGGTTGGAAAACAGGTAAAGGGTGAACATTTTACAATTAGTCAAAAAAGTTTAGAAACACCAAGATCAGAATATCAAGACAAAAAATGCACTTTGAAAGTTAAAAGAATGTAAAGGGTGTTTTTTTAGAGGTTTGTTTTTCAAATAGAGATAAAACTGGCATTTTATGGTCAAATCTGGTAACTCTAATGTCATTTATGTTCAGTTTGGTTTGCCATTTCATCCTGAACAGGTTGACAAAAGAACAACGCTTGCAAATTGTGCAAATTTATTTCGAAAATAATGGTTCAGTTCGCGATGTTTACCGCAAGCTCCGTCCATTTTATGGTCGACATAATCGTCCATCAGAGCAATTAATTCGGTTAACCATGGATCGTTTTCGCACTACGCTTACTCTATGTGATAATACGCATCCGCAGAGACGTCGAACAGTGCGCACCGAAGAAACAATTGCCGCTGTAGAGCAAAATGTTGAAGAGGACCCGAATGAATCGATTCGCCACCGTGCACAGCAATTGGAGCTTTGTCCATCAACTTTATGGAAGATTTTGCGCAAAGATCTTGGCTTGCGACCTTACAAGATCCAGCTTGTGCAAGAATTAAAGCCGCGAGACCATGCAATGCGTCGTGATTTTGGTGTATGGGCCGAAAATGAGATTGATCTCGATGCTGATTTTCATCGCAAATTTTTGTTCAGTGATGAGGCTCATTTTTGGTTGAATGGCTACGTCAACAAGCAAAATTGCCGCATTTGGAGTGAGGAGAATCCACATGAGACCCTTGAGACGCCATTACATCCACAAAAACTGACTGTTTGGTGTGCTCTATGGGCTGGTGGAGTCATTGGGCCATACTTCTTCCGAAATAATGCTGGAGAGTCAGTTACCGTTAATGGAGACCGGTATAGAGCCATGATAACCGACTATTTTGTTCCCGAATTGGATGGCATGAATGTGGATGAGTTGTGGTTCCAACAAGACGGCGCTACATGCCACACAGCGCACGTCACAATCGATTTATTGAAGGAAACATTCGATGAGCGCATAATTTCGCGGAATGGACCTGTCAATTGGCCACCAAGATCGTGTGATTTGACACCATTGGATTATTTTCTTTGGGGATATGTGAAGTCGCTCGTCTACGCCAACAAACCAGAAACGTTAGGGGACTTGGAAGCCAACATTCGTGGCGTTATTGCCGACATACGGCCCCATATGCTCGAAAAAGTGGTTCAAAATTGGACCTGTAGAATTGGCTTTATTCGAGCCACCCGCGGCGGCCACATGCCCGAAATCATATTTAAACTTTAATGGCATAAAATTATCCTTCCAATAAAGTCAAATTGATGGACATTAAAACGATTTTCTTGTGTTTTATTTCAATTCGAAGCTCTATACCTCTAAAAAAAACACCCTTTATTATTTCTCTTCCATGACTTTATTGGTTACATATTGTTTCCATATCGATGACACATCTCGAAACAAAAAACTTTCTTGGTAAAGCAAAAAAGATAATTGGTTTTTAACGATTGATTATTTATTATATTATATTATCATTTTGGCGAGGCCAAAGATAACACGTTTACTATAGTAGTTGCAGTTAGTTTTTGAAGTAAAACTTCTTTACGGAGGGTAAGCTGAAAAATGTGTTACGGAAATTCCAAATCCAAATTTCAAACGGAAGTTGAGATGGAGACTAGCGCCATCTAGTAGCCAGAAGTCAGTCATAGTGTAGTCAGCCCTTTTTAAAAAGTAAAATTAAGCTAAGAACTTTCACAGGCAGATGATAGACAGAGAGAAAACTACGACTAGCGCCATCTAGTAATGTTAGATCTGCTGCAGTGGCAATTTATGAGAAATCAAATGATACCTCAAGTACCGTAACTTTGAATATGGACATTTTATTATGGCATATTCGTGAAATCGGTATTGGTCAATCATCAATTGGTGATATAGGTGCTGCTCACTGTGTTTTCGACATTGGAACAAACATCATAATCGTTGTTGTTCTCATTTCGCCCAATAACACTGTTAATTATATTATAAAGTTTGTATATAGAAGACTTATAATTTACGGTCGAGTAGGCTCTGCAGAATTAGGAGAAATATATCATACGGTGCCACTAATTTTAGCAGGAGATTTCATTGTTAATTTCGCATCCGAAGATGGACAACTCTTGGTAAGCTTTATACAAGATAAATTAGAGCTACAAATGAATAATAACCGAAATGAGCCCACCACAAGATATGGAACACCAATCGATGCAGTTTCTCCAGATGTCTTTCTAATTTTTATGCAAAAACATATGTATCTTATTTCTCATGCCATATGCCTATTGTCTCGGTCTTACAATCAACCACAGTAATTACTGATGTATCCGATAATGAAAATAATAAAAATAATGAATAACTAGTAAAGGTGTTATCTTCGGCCAGGCCGATACTCACATACCCTGCACTGCATTGAAAGTACTTTTTAAATAAATGTTAAAAAATGTTGGAGAGGTTGAATAAGTCGAAAATAATGTAAAAAGGTTCAAAAATGTTGCAAAGTGTTGGAAAATACTGAAGATGTTGAAAAAATATGAAAACCGTTAAAGAAAGTTGAAAGAAATTGAATTAGCCGAAAAATATGAAAAATGCTGAAAAATTGATGAAAAAATAGAAAGAATAAAGAAAACGTCGAATGAAATTGAAGGAGAAAGGTAAAAGATTGAAAATTAAAAACAATATGCCACGCCCAATTCTCCAATTCCACCCACTTTTGGTTCAATAAACAAACCAAACTTTAGCACAATAGCTTGTATAGTTTGCGATATGTGCCGTAATTATTCCTAAAATTTAGGGCGGTAATACACCCACTGATGCAATCCAGTCCAATTTTGATCCAGAAATAGATTTTTATAAACAAACCTCTTACACCAAATTTCAGTATGATTGCTCATATATTTCGATAGTTATTCCACTTAAGGTATTTTAATTATATGGGAGGTGCCACGCCTATTGTTGCCATTTCGCCAGCTTTTGATTCATATGTACCTAATACCCAGTAACCCACTTACATCAAATTTCAGATCAATTGCTACAATAGTTCACTTCAAATAGCACTTATAACTTTATGTTAATGAGGGAGATGTCACGCCCACTGATGCAATCTTGTCAAGTTTCATTTAATTCCAAAGCTTATAGAAACCGACACCTCTACACAAAATTTTATGAGGATTACTCTCATAGCACACTATCTATAGCATTAAACATGGGAGGTGCCACACCCACCGGCAATATTGTGCCAAAATTTTACAAGAAGACACCTTTTAGCAAGTATATCCGCCTTATTAAATTTCATATCGATTGCGTTGTTAGTTCTCTTTTTATAACGTTTATAAATATTGTAGACCGTGCCACGCCCTTAAAAGAAATTTTTCAATACATTGACGTAGCTGACATTGTTGACTACTTTCAGTGGTATCATCCCTAAAATTTTATAGAAATTCGTATGTGCCATTTTGGAGTTATACGAAATCCAAATTTTTAATTGCTAAGAAGTGCCACGCCCACTTTTACAATTCTGCCCACTTTATGCGCATTTCAAGATTTATAAAATCGTGTACCAAATTTCATCACAATATCTTGCACGATTTACGGCTATTGCGTTATATAAGTTAAAATTTAGGGCTGAACCACGCCCCTTTAAGAGCCCTTGCAAACCTAAAACTTAGCCTAATCTTAATTTTGTTCTCATTTTCACTAAATTACCAATTTTCATCAAAATCACAGCAACTTTTTTTCTTAATAGAATTGGGTATATTTACATAGAGTATGGGCCAAAGGCGTGCCCGTGAACCGATTTCTCCCATTTATGTGTTAGCAGTTTGCAAGAAGGTGTGAGCTGTGTGCCAAATTTCATTGAATTAGCTTGCTTAGTTTTCCCGTAACCTTGATTTCAACAGAAAGATAGACAGACAGACAGACGGACAAACAAACAAACTGACAGACAGACAGACATACAGACAGACAGACAGACGGACACAGCTATATCGACTCAGGTGGTGACGCTGATCAATAATATATATGCTTTTCCATACCTGCCACGCCCCCTTCTATGCGTTACAAACGGAATAACAAAGTGAATTTACCCTCTTTGTAGGGTATAAAAATAAAAAATCTATTCAAAAATATTAATTTATCAATGAAAACCGATAATTAATTTAAATATTTGTAGACAATATATATAGATTTATATGTATAATATATATATGTATGCTCTTATTTGTACTCACTTTTATGCCCTGTTCTTCACGACGTAAAAATTGTAATAAATTTAGTTGAAGAAAGATTTTAAAAAAAGCATCATATGATAATTGATTTTTATTAAATAAGTGGAGTTTTTTTTTTTTTAAATTAACTCGTCGTCCATTTTCTATCTCTAAACTTTTGCTTTTATTCCAATGAATGGATTTGTATCTATAGTACATTTCAGATTAATATATCATAATAAATTCATTTTCGATTTATCAAAGAAATACAACTAAAAAAAAAACCACAAGCCACAAAAAGGAGGTTGAAAACGTTACCGTTTGTGTTGTCATAACAGTCAGCACTTTTTCGGATGCAGCATTGCATGTAACGTCCATTCACCGTATAACAACCAGCAAATCGAATGCAGAGATCGTGGCAAATCCTGTACACCTGCTCGTGTTTTATTAATGATTTTGGTTTGTCTCCAACACAAAAAAAAAACAATTTTTACCAACTTGGTTTTTTGTTATCTTTCTATTTGGCATTTTACGGCATAAAACGGGAATTTCTTTGTTGTTGTTGCTGTTGTTGCTGCTTTAACATCGGCGACATTTTTTCACCTGTGCATTTTTATTTCTTTTTTGAGTTGCAATATTTTTTGCTGGTTACGTGTTGACGAAAAATGCTTCGTTTGGATTTTTGTATGCCATTGCAGTAAAGATGCACGTGGAATTTTGCATCGTCAAATACAAAAAGTAAAAAATTGTATTTGTAGCAACACTTTTATGGATTACACTTCAAAGAATTTTAAACTTTTGGTTTATTAAGTTTATTTGAATAATGCACTTACAACAAAGAGCTTCAAACTTCAGTAGTTGCTTTGGGCCTTATTCTCCATTTTTAAATTATATTTTGTTTTTAATAAAATCGTTTTATTGGATTGTGATTTTTTTTATTACGATTCGATGATCAGTACTTAAAACTCGGAAAATGTTAATATATTATATATATATTAGGGTGTGCCATTTTTGAGCAACTTTATTTTTTCAACTAAAAAACAGACTTAAAACTTTCAGAATGGTGAAAAGGGAAGCCTCTAAAAATTTGAGCTCTTAATATTAACATTTAGAGGTGCCTGTTTCTAACTTTCCATTTTCCATATAAATTACATGTAATATTGTCTTCTAGGGCTGCAATTGTGGCTGTCTTGTTCGTGGTTACGAAAGACTTCACATAGCTTCACAAAAAACGGTCTAGTGGGGTCAAAGCGTATGATCTTGGCGGCCAATGCACTGCTCTAAAACGTGAGATTAATTGCCTCACCAAACTCACCTCTCAATAGGTTCATGGTATCGCTTGCCATGTGGTATGTGGCACTGTCTTGTTAAAAACGCATGTGAAGCAAGTCCAATTCTTCCGTTTTGGGGAAAAAAAAGTCGGTAATCATCGCACGGTACCTTGGTTCATTTACTGTAACGTTGGGATTTTCATTATTTTTGAAAAAGTATGGTCCAATGCTGTCGCCGGCCCACAAACCGCACTGAACAGTACATTTTTTAGGGGGCGGGATTGGCAGCTCTTGAACTGCGTGTGGCTGCTCTTCACACCAAATTCCGCAATTCGGTTTGTTGACGTACTAATTGAGCAACAATGAGCTTCGTCGAAACACATTTCTAACAAAGCACGAAATTTGATAGTAAAATTCAATGATTTACAATCGCTCTTTGTTTTGTAGTCTTTTTACAGTCAAATGGCAAAGTTTATTGAGCATTTTTGGCATTGACACATGTTACAAGTCATACGTAAAATTTAAACAATTTTACATTGGAAAATCAAAGAACAAAAAAATCACTCGTTATAAAACAAAGTAATGTTAGTTACAACACTTATAACTCAAGAACGGCTATACCGATTTTAATTATGTCTGATTTGTTGGACTTTTCTTCACTCCGACTAGGATATAGGCTATAAGAATATTATTTGGGGTGGCCCTCACACAAACATATTTTTATCATTTTCACGAAGACCGGTCACTCTAGGAATTGGTTGAGAAATCTCAGCAGTAAATATTGTAAAATTTCACGCATTTATTGGCGATTTTGACAAAACAACCCTGAAAATCTCGCTTCGGATCGTGTTTTATCAATTTTGCCAAAAATGTTGCGTTTTTATTAAAAAATCTGTATTTTTCCCGCTATTACAGTGTGTTTTCAGACGAAGTGTAAATAAACGCCGCAGTAGTGTTATTTTGTGCCAGTGCAGTGTAATCCTGCTCTTGCTGTATGTATCATTCAACGAATAACCCATTTTCGGTAGTTTGCTCTGAGCATCCACAGGAGAATTAATATCGGCTGGATGGAGTAATGTTTAAGTGCAGTCTTAAATAAATACATTAGTTCAAAATAAACCCATTTTTTGTTTAGAAAAGTATCAGCGACGCATGCATGTATTGTGCGGTGAGTAAATAATGTAAATCTAAAAAGAAATAGGATATGCGAGAATTAGTAAAATTTTATTTATATTATCTATTTTAATGCATACTTCTGAGGCATAAAAAGTAAATGCAAAAAATTTAAAAATTTTATTATTATTGAGAAAGTTTATCGCTGAAAACACGTTAAAATGATTATATTTCGCAACAATAATAATGAAAATATATCGCTGAAAACTGCGTTAAAATCCTTAGCATACATCTTTCACGCAGAAAAAGTGGAAAGAAAAGCTGCTTTAGTTGCAAATTTTACTCAGAAGAGAGGGGTATAGAGCGGAGAGATAAAATGGGCGATGACGCGCCCTCCAAAATCAAATTCATCATATCGAATCAGCTACTGCCGGGTCAGCTAGTAAAAAATATATTACATTTAATGTATTTAACAATAAAACCAATTGTGATTGGTTATAGGGGAATTTATTCTCTTCTCATGGTATTTTAAAGTTCTTTTTTTTGAGTATTTAAAAATTTTTTATTTGAGTTCAGTGTAACTTGCCAAAGAGCACTTATTTTTTTTATTTAAATACTTGTGTGCTTGCAGGAAAAATGCTTTAAGCGTTTATTCTTTGTTTTGTGAGCTGTTGAGAAGAAAAAAAATTTCAAAAATTGTAGACTAATTGAGAAAAAACCATGAAAGAACATTTTTCAAAGTCTATTTTGCTTTCTTCAAAACTCATAAAATTATTATCAAAAAATGTTAAATGATTTTTCGATTAATCTACTAGTTTACAAAAATATTAATATGCAGATAATCTCGATAAAAGAATCTTGGAACATAACGAACAGCTCAACACGAAGCTAAGGAAAAAATTTGTAATTGTTCCCAATACTGTCACTGTTCAAAAGCTTTTTGAAAAAAAGTTCGAACCGCCCTAGTACATATTATGTTTTTTTTTCGATTGGCCAATGTTTTAACATTGAACGTAAGGAAACTCTCTCCCTCAAACAAAGTTTATTTCAAGTTTAATTAACATAGAAACTGGCGAGATTAAAGGAGAACTTTATATCAACTCTATAACTTCTCAATTAACATACTTTTATATACTTAAAATTTTGATACTAAAATTTCCTAAAAGAAAGGGTGCTAAGTTTTTCTCAACTATTAATTAATTTCAGATATAGAGCTTCAAAGTTGAGCTTTTTTGAGTTTTACGATTTATATGGAAAAGCAAAAAAAACATTACGAAATTCGGATTCTATGGAAAGTTTCAGTAGAAAAAATGCTATCGGAATTCTTTGTGGAAAATTAAGTGTTATTAAACATATCAAAATAAATGTATGTGATGGTAGTCCCTAGAGACTTAATCTACTCATATAAATACTATATCTAATTTAAAGAGGTAAAGTTCGTTTTTTTTTTTTTTTTTTTTTGTTGTATTCAGAGGGTAACCTCTGGAACTACTGCTCTGATTCTAAAAATTGTTCTACTAATAGAATGCTACACTACCCCTAAGCAACCTAAGCAATATTTGACTTTGATAAAAATAAGGGCCGTGGCACCTTCCATGCAACAAAAATACTTCAAACCCTATAGATTCGTACCTATAATAGCTATAGTCTTAAAATTTTGTGATATGGTGCAAATGGTCACCAAGCTCCTCGATAAATATGGATGGGATTTGTTGAGGGGCGTTGCATCTTATATGTAAAAAAACACTTAAAACGCTAAATCTTGGCTCAAATGCCAGTAATAGTTTTGAAAGTTGATGTTAGGACGCTTATAGGTTATGCTAAGCACTTCATGAAATATGGACGGGAATACGCATTGGGCGTGAGACTTTCCATACGAGAAAGCATTTAAAACGCTATATCTTCGCTCCTATGATAGCAAGAGCCTTTGAATTCGGTGTTAGATGCGCATGGTATATGGCAAGCACCTCGCAATGGAATTAGACGACGAAGTGTGGCGCACCTTCCTTGCGATAAGAACACTTAAAACGCTATATCTGGTAACTTACCGTAAAGAGTTTTAAAATTTGAAACAAGTGTGTATATTGTCTCTTTTAAGAACCTCATGTAATGTAGACGCGGGAAAAAACGAGGCGTGGAACCTTCCTTACAACAAAATTCAACGCTTAGTCTTTTCATCTATTACAGTTAAAGTTGTGTAACTTGATACATGGATCCATCCATTTTGCTACTCGCAAAATATAAACGGCATTGTGCATTGGGTCACGGCATCTTCCATAAAAGAAAAACACTTAAACTGGCATTCTTCGTATGCACCCAATTGTCTGCAGTTATTACTACGTAAAATGTAAACGATATTGTACAACGGATGGTGAGCGAGCAAAACCGCGGGAACAGCTAGTATGTAAATAAAGCTGCTCCAGTACATCAACTAACTGGTATGAGTTATAAAAATTTAGAGACTTCAAATAGATTTTAATATTGTCTACTATGTACCGTGCTATATATCGTTCTTGTTATTGGGACCGAGAACGATACCGATAGCGAGACGATGTCAAAAAAATATTTCTTGTGCCACCGAGGACGAAAACGAGAAACGTCAGGCCGAGAACGAAATTCAGCCAGTACTTCCATAATATAAAAACACTTAAAGCGCAATATCTTGGCACCTATGTTAGCAGGCGTTTTAAAATTCGATGCTAGGATGCATATTGTCATGCAATTGATATTAAATTATTAGTGGATAAATAAGTACAACGATAACTCAGCATGAATATCTTCATCTCTTCATCATATCTATCACAAGAATCGATTGCTAACTTTCGGAACTTTCTAAATTTAATTTTTTCTCACTACCTAACACAAAGCCCTAAATTTAGCAATTATAACTCTTGGAATTAACATGAAAAATGTATGTACTTATATATATTATATTTGAGGGCAGCGCAGATTTACGAATCGGGCTAAAACTATAAAACAAAAATAAAAGAAAGGCGATCTGTGACTTACTGGTGATAGAAACAAGCAGCCTTTCTGCACTATCATTATGCAATTTTTTGACGTTCAGTTTTTGTCGCAAACGTAGCGAACGAGTCCAAAATCAACATTTGCGCTTGGGAAACTGCAAGTTTCCACCTCAATTTTTGTACCAAGTGATCTTGCTCTCGTATATTATCAATTTTTTCGCATTTTACTTTGTGTCGAGTCCGTTCTCAGTGTTGTCAGAAATTATAAATGCCTTGTCGGAGGCATTATGATGGTAAGTAAGAAGCACAAGCCCTTCTTTGGTGACCAAACTCAACTTCTCAACACCACACCCTCAACCTTGTATATATCTCAAAAACAATTTTCTGAAAAAAACTATTAATGTATACACAGTTCTTAATTAAATATATTCATAAAGCTTGCACTTGAAGACTTAGAAACTCGTGAACTTAAAATACAATAATCTGAAATGACGATAAGGAAATAGCTTAGAAGTTACTTCTGTTTGTAAATCATATAAAATTATAATACTTTGCACTTATCGCACTATTACGATAGTAGTAACGAAAAACGAGGTGTTTAGCAAATATCCATAGAATTATAAATATTAATTTAAAAAAGTTTCATTTGACAGACTTAGAAAAAAAATATCGCAAATGTGTATGAGGGAAAAAGCTTCAAAAGTTGCTTTTGTTTGTAAATAATAATATAATATTTTGCTTGTGATAGCTCTATAATGACGATGGCTACGGTGTCGCGGTACTGGGAAAGTATGCATAGGACTATAAATATTAATAAGATAAGTTTCCTATGATATACAGTCTACTATTGATTTTTCAACCGCAATCCCAGTTATATGATTAAATTTATGCTGTTGTAAATTTATGGTATGAATGAGGTTTTCATATATTCAATACCAAAAAGATTATACGCCTTAAATTTAAACAGCTATTAAGTAATAGCTACTAAGCTTATCTTATATTGGCATTAAGCTTACGGAAATACAAAACTTAAAAAATAATCGCTATTACTAAATTAACTATCTCAAACTAATTTGGTACTGATTGACTCTAAAGCTTTCCCACTTATATTCACAACTATTTAGTTATCAATTTGATGATTCTCTCATTTAAATTTTCTGAAAGAAACTTAAAAAAAAACTAATATGGGTGTTCTACGAGTACTTGGCCTTGCCAAAAATTGAATGCGCTACATGCCGTTAACAGATAAAGCATGCTTAGGTCCTAAGTTCTTATCAAAACTGTATATGAAATTTGGTTTCCAATTCCGAGTTATACAGAATCATAAATTTTAATAGTTGAAAATTTCACGCCCACTTTTTTTTCCGACTACTTTTAGTACAATTGAAGACATACTTGATCTGCATCCGTTTATCAAATTTCTTGCAAGATATGACGGTAAAAAATTAAAGCTTAGGTTGGTGCAACGCCCTTGCATTGATATTTTAAGGCTTGTAACCAAGCCAGATTAAACTTTGCTAACACGTGCACCAAGTTTAATCAAAATTACTGCAACTTTTTCCGAAATTGATTTGGGCACATACATATGTATATAGCCTCACACCCAATTTTCTTGAAATTTTAGTATGTTAGGGCAAGCGGGCGGCCTTCAGCCGCGGTTCAGTTCTTACAACTTCAAATGTGTCCAATGCCGCCTTCACGGCTTCAACACTGGCTTCGCTTACACACCAGCGTTTGATATAGCCAATGCTGAACATATTGGAGGATGCAAGCCTTGAGTCGCACCCACTTATCCTAACAGAGAAAAATTTTCCCAGGCTAAACTGGCTTATCCTAACACGCTTCGGATGAACTAAAAATTGGTTTGGCCGGTAACATATACATGTAGGAAATGACTCAGACGGACTAAAGCAGCTAAGGAGTGGACGGGAACATTAGAAATAAGACAAAAGGCAACACTTTAAAATTGAATAGACTGATAGACACCATTGAAAACTGGACGAAAAACAACGAAGCGTGGGTAAGATTTAAAACGAAATCAACGTAGCGTGGGTTGGATTTTAAAAACGAACGACAGACAAATTCAGTTGAAGACGAACAGGCAAAAAACGAGGACGCTAAGTGAAATAAAAATATATAAAATAAAACCAAAATTATAAACTAATATTTGAATGTAAACTAAATTTGTAAAACCGGCAAAACAAATCATAAACTAAAATAATAAACATAAAATAAACAAAACTTGCGGAGTTTCATTAAAAACCCTACAAATGGGGGCTCGCCCGAAATGCCCGGTACAAAGTTGAAGTGTTAATTGGAAAAGAAATAAGTTAAGTGTAAAAACTAAAACTAAACTAAACTAAAGTGTGTAAAATTAACATTACGAAGTGAAATAAATTTTCATAAAAATTAGACGAAAATTAGAAAAGTTAAAAGTTGATAAAAAAAAGTTTTAAAATAAAGACAATAAAAACTGAAACGAAAGATTTTAAAACAAAGAAAAATAAAAACTATGAAAATTTATTGTAAGCTAAAAGTTAAAGAAAACTAAAAATATTAAAAAGAACGCTTAATAGAAAAAGACGCTAAATAGGAAAAAACGCACAACAACAACAACAACAACAGCGTGTAGCAGAGAAGCCACACACACATCCACAACAGCCGAAGCCGATTTTATAAGCAGAGACGACGACGCAACGAAGTTTTTGGAAAACTTCGCCAACTACAATCATAACGAAGATCGACAACATACAAGACGCCAACAAGCAATATCGAGTGGAAAGGAGAGTGTAAAGTAAAGAAGAACAAAAACAACCCCTAATTGCGCTGGTGAGAGTATTCATTTTATTTTTGTCGCTGTGCGAACATAATTGTTGCTGAAATAGTTATGCTATTGCTTCGAATAAGATTTTTTTTTTAAAAAATGTTAATTAGAAGAAAGTAAAATGTTTAAGATATAAAGAAAAAGTTTAAAGAAGTTGAGATGAAAGATCAGAATAAATTTTAAAGTAGTAAAGTTGCAAAGAAGACAAATTTAAAAGAAGTAAAGATGAAAAGAAATTAAATGTTAAAGAAGTTATGATCCAAAGAAGACATTTTAAAGTAGTTAAGATTCAAAGAACATAAACTGTAAAGGAGTAATGATGTAAAGATGAAAATTGTTTTGGAAAATAAAGCAGCAAAGTAAAGTTAAATAAAATATTTTAAAATAAGTTTGTGTATATACACATAAAGTAGAGCAGTAACGCAAAGTTAAATAGAAAAGAAGCAATACAAAGAAATTTGAGAAGTAGAGATAAGTTTGATAACTCGTAAACAAAAAAAAAAAGTTCTGAAGAGAAATTCCAAGAATTGTAATGATCAAAACAAACAAGTTTTGACATTCGCATACAATACATTTATATAACTTCGAAGTTTTATTATATTATTCGAATTGAAACGAATATAATTTGAATTTCTTTATTAAACATTATATATTCATTTTTATTTAACAAAAATAAATATTTTTAAGACGCAAAGATGGACGCCGAGACTATTTTAAAGATGAAAGTTAGTGATTTAAAAGAAAAGCTAAGGGAGGTGGGGTTAGTAGTTAGCGGACGGAAACATGAACTTAGGGACCGGCTACTCCAACATTTCAGCTTAGTCGATAATGATGATGATGAGGATCCGGATGAGTTCGACGACGCCGAAAGTAGGGTAGAAGTTGAATCACAGCAGCAGTATGTTCAAGATGATCCACCAGTGCGCTCCCAAGTGCATTTCTCTTTTAAAGACATCGAAGAAAGCCTTTCTATATTTGATGGCACTGATACTGCTGATGTTCACCAATGGATTGAGCATTTCGAAGAAAACGCTAGAACAGTACACTGGAATGAAGTGTACAAGTTTATATATTCCAAGCAACTCCTAAAAGGCGCAGCCAAAAGCTATGTGCGTAGCCAAGATGGTATTTGTAATTGGAATTCCTTGAAATCAGCTCTCATCAAAGAGTTTGGAACTAAGTTGTCATCGGCAGATGTGCACAGAATGCTGAAAAATCGACGCAAGTTGCAAGGGGAAACTTTTCGAGAATACCTTTACGCCATTATGGAGCTAGGCAAGGCAATAAAATTGGATGAGGAAAGTCTACTCTACTATTTTATTGATGGCATACCAGATTCAAGACCCAATAAGGCAGTCCTCTACCAAGCCAAGAACGTAGAAGAGCTCAAGGAGCAGGTCAAAATTTATGAAAAGATGCAGTTCAAGCCGAAGATGAATAGTTTCAGCAAAACTGCAACAAATGTTGATGTTAAAAAGGAACACGACAATAAAGTCGTAAAGCGTCCACCTGCTGGAAAGAATTGTTTTAAGTGTGGTGACTCCTCCCATATAGCAAGAGACTGTCCCAGTCGGGAAATCAAATGCTTCAAGTGCAACCAAATGGGCCATAGGTCTTTTGAGTGCCAGAATAAGACAGAAGTGGCAGCAAAGCGTGGCAACGTCAATATGATCGACGGTGACATTAACCTGAAGTTTAAGAGGGTTAAGCTGGGTGACCATGAATTTTCAGGTCTTATTGATACAGGTTGCTGCCTGTGCCTAATGAGATGTGACATTTTTAATAAGCTCCAACAAGCCATTATACTTAATCCAGAGAAGCGAAATTTATTTGGAATTGGTGAAAGCCGAATAGTCACGATGGGCAGTTTCGATACCGAAATAGAAATTGATGGTGTGCAGATGGACGTTACTTTCCATGTCGTTAAAAGGAATGATATAAGCTATGATTCTATTATTGGAAACTCGGTGCTAAAACATGTCGATATAGTGGTACAAGAAGGAGGCGTTCAATTTAAACCGAAAGATAAAATTCAAAGAATCGACAACCAAGAATTGGTATGCGACGGTGAATTCGCTGACATTTGCCTAAATTTCAATGAGCAACCTGATTATGAGTTGACACACCTCAATAAAGATATGTCCAATTCAGTAAGATCTATGATTCAGAACTATCAGCCAAAGAAGGATGAGGACCCTTCAGTAAAGATGAAAATTATTCTTACGGATGAGATACCAATTTACCATCGCCCAAGAAGAATGGCATATGAAGACCAGCGAATCATTAACGAGTTAGTGACTAAGTGGCTGGAGGAAGGAATCGTTAGACCCAGCTCATCAGATTTCGCTTCCCCAGTAGTTTTGGTATCAAAAAAGGACGGAACCAAACGGCTTTGTTGTGACTATCGTAAGCTGAATGAGAAAATTATACGAGATAACTTTCCAATGGTTTTGATAGATGACGCACTGGAAAGATTGCAGGGAGCTAGCGTATTTACAACTTTGGACTTAGCTAATGGATTTTTCCATGTTCCTGTTGAAGAAAGTTCACGAAAATATACATCTTTCGTCACTCATAATGGTCAATTTGAATTTATGTATGTTCCTTTTGGCATATCAAATTCTCCAGCTGTTTTCTGCAGATACATTCATGCCGTATTTAAAGACCTAATTACCGAAGGGACTATAATTGCTTATATGGACGATTTGATTATACCATCGCAAAACGAAAGGGAAGGGATTGAAAAGCTAGAAAAGGTGTTAGATTTGGCGGCAAGGAAAGGGTTAAAAATAAAATGGAGTAAGTGTCAATTTTTGCAACGAAAAGTGAATTTTCTTGGATACATCGTTGAAAATCAGACTATTCGTCCGAGCAAAGATAAAACTCGTGCTGTAGAAAGTTTTCCGTTGCCAAAGAATAAGAAGGCATTGCAACGATTTTTGGGTTTAATGTCCTATTTTCGTCGCTTTATTAAAAACTATGCTATTATTGCAAAACCTTTATCCGACCTACTTCGAAAAGACTCCGATTTTAAGTTGAACGATGAGCAAATAATATCTTTTCATCACCTTAAAGCAGCATTAGTCCAAGCACCAGTCCTGAAATTGTTTAACCCTAAGGCCATGACAGAAATTCATGCAGATGCCTCGATGTATGGATACGGTGCGATCCTTCTTCAAAAGGATTCCGCAGATCAAAATTATCATCCAGTCCAGTACATGAGCCGTAAGACGAAGCCAGTTGAGGAGAAATATCACTCCTATGAGTTAGAAGTGCTTGCAATCATTGAAGCCTTGAAAAAGTGGAGGGTATATGTATTAGGATCCAAGTTTAAAATAGTTACTGATTGCAATGCATTCACTATGACTCTGAAGAAGAAGGACGTACCATTACGAGTTGCCAGATGGGCCATGTTTCTTCAGGAATTTGATTTCTCTATCGAACATCGGCGCGCATCTCAAATGAAGCATGTTGATGCTTTAAGCAGGTTTTCTTGCATGATCATTGAAGATTCCTTAAGGCACAGATTAAAGGAGGCGCAGTTAAAAGACGACTGGACGAAAGCAGTGCGGATGATTTTAGAGGCAAACAACTATGAAGATTTTTACATTCAGAATGACGTTCTCTATAAGGATCCTACTAAGCAGTTGATTGTAGTGCCTAATCAAATGGAGGACGAGGTTATCCAAATAGCGCACAAGCAAGGACACTTTTCAATCAAGAAAACTAAAGACTGTGTGGAGAGAATGTTCTATATACCCCAGCTAGAGCCGAAGGTAGCCAGGATCGTAAGCAGTTGTATTAAATGTATGATAATAGAGGCTAAGTCTGGCAAAAGAGAAGGATTTTTATCCCCAATCGACAAAGAAAGCAGTCCACTTGGGACTTATCATATAGATCACGTAGGACCAATGACGGCAACAAAAAAGCATTACAATCACATCCTAGTTGTTGTCGATGGATTCTCGAAATTTGTATGGCTCTATCCCACCAAGGATACTAGCGCCGATGCAGTTGTTGATCGACTCACCAAACAAGCAGCAACATTCGGAAATCCGAAGCGAATTATAACAGATCGTGGCACTGCGTTTACGTCACACGCTTTCGAAGGATATTGTGAGAAGAATCAGATTCAACATTTACTTATTGCAACTGGAGTTCCAAGAGGAAATGGGCAAGTTGAGCGGATGCATCGTATTGTCGTTCCTATGCTGGCAAAGCTTTCAGAAGAAAATCCAGATCAGTGGTATAAAAATATTGGAAAGGTGCAGCAATTCATCAATAACTCTCCGCCAAGGAGCACGAAGTTATCTCCATTCAAGATACTTATAGGTTTAGATATGAGGCTGGCAGAGATTCCAGAGCTGCAAGAGATGGTGGAGAATGAAGCGATAGAGTCATTAAACTCAGAACGCGAAGAAACTCGTGAAGAAGCTAGGCAAAATATAGCCAAGATCTCAGTGGAAAATAAACTTAATTTTGATCGCAAACGCAAAGCAGAAACACCTTATAAGATTGACGATATGGTAGCCATTAAGCGTACCCAGTTTGGAGCAGGTTTGAAATTGAGACCTAAGTATTTCGGACCTTACAAGATTGCTCGAACCTTGCCACATGGGCGCTATGAAGTGGAAAAAATTGGAGAAGGCGAGGGTCCAAATGCGACCACAACAGTTGCAGAATATATGAAAAGTTGGTGTCCAGGATTCGGGTCGAATCCAGCGTCAGGAGGGCCGAATGTAGGAAATGACTCAGACGGACTAAAGCAGCTAAGGAGTGGACGGGAACATTAGAAATAAGACAAAAGGCAACACTTTAAAATTGAATAGACTGATAGACACCATTGAAAACTGGACGAAAAACAACGAAGCGTGGGTAAGATTTAAAACGAAATCAACGTAGCGTGGGTTGGATTTTAAAAACGAACGACAGACAAATTCAGTTGAAGACGAACAGGCAAAAAACGAGGACGCTAAGTGAAATAAAAATATATAAAATAAAACCAAAATTATAAACTAATATTTGAATGTAAACTAAATTTGTAAAACCGGCAAAACAAATCATAAACTAAAATAATAAACATAAAATAAACAAAACTTGCGGAGTTTCATTAAAAACCCTACATACATATACACAGCATTGGAGGTAAGTGTATCCGTAAACCGATTACGCCCATTTTCAATCCCGAAAAGACCAATTGAAGGTGTGGCCTGTGTTCCAAATTTCATTCAATTAGCTTGCAATGAATTTGACACAAGTGAGAGTTCCGTTGTTTCAAGTGACTCAATTTCTTCTTTGGAAAATTTTAATAACATTTTATGAAATGTTACTTCCAAAAGACATAATTATTCATGAAAAATCTTCAAAATATTTCAGTTAAACAGTTCAATTTGTGGAGGCATCTCGAAAAGCACTTGTCTTTTGTCTTAAACACTTCTTCTTTTCAACAAACGATTTATCACAAGTTTGTAAAACCAACAGCCGCATATCAGGCTACAAAATTAATTTAATAATAAAATTATTACAAAAAAGGCTTCATTGGGACATGTTCACTTTATAAATTTTAATAGGAGGAAATATCAAAATAGAGGTATGTCATATACATCTTAGTGATATATGGAAAATAGATAAAAAGTCATTTGTGCCAAAACTTCAACATTTGTGAGTAAAATAAAAAGTGTTTGCTGCAAAAATGATTTTTGTATTATTTCCCACAACAATTTTCTATATTATTTGTAGTAAACGATATTTTTTCTGATGATCATTATGACTGGGTCAGACATATATTAAGAGTTTTATCTTAGTTACTTTGTTCTATACATTTGTACTTCTTTTCATCAAACGCTTAATCTACTCATACTAGTAAAATGGTAGCTGTTTTAGATGCTTGCGCGGTACGCATAAGCTACTCAATCAATTTTGATCAAATTCTTTAAATTTATTACGTAACCAATGAAAATCATCACGATATTCTTATTAAATATTCTGTTTTGAACCTTTTTTCCCCTACTTTTAGGATGTTTTATCAGGGTAATTTTGGGCTACTGTTAACTTAATTTTTTGTAATTTTTGTTTGATCCGATGGTCAGATACTTCCGACATTTTCGGCAATTCTATGTTTTCTTTAAAAATTTCATTATCTTATTTCAATATTTATTTTTTTGACTTATATTCTTCTTAGCACTTGAAATAGTTCATATTATATATCTAAGAAATTGTTGTTTAAAAATTTGCTGGTGGATTGGCCAAGATGTGTAATGTCTGCAAGCCATGCCCACAAATCAGAGATTAAGTGCCAATGCCTTGATATGGTAGGAGTCAGTATCCATGTTAATGGTTTTTTTAATAATAACGACTATACATTCTGTTAAAAATATACTTGAGTTAGATGCTGTTAAAATCAGACTTATACTTTACTCCGATTCGCGGTTAGTAACACTTTAAAAAGCTTTTATTCATTCATCAGCTTTGTGCGCAAAAACACGTTCGACATCCGTTGGGCATGACTTCTCCTCACATTGAATCGTTACAAGTACATAGTTTGAAGGCTTCAGTTTCAGTCATTCATTATTTAAAAACTTTTGGACTGCTTTTCATTGTTTTCGTTTGATATTTTATTTTTTTAAAACTGGAAATTGTACAAAGAATTTGAAATTTCAAAAGGAGTTTAGAGTGTTTTGTACACCGAAAAAGATTTTATCGTCTTGTACACTCACCTGATAAAAGTTGTGTATTTTTACTCGCCTAAAGTTAACGTAAGGCGTATTTCGCTACCTATGTAAGTGTGCCAAAAACGTGTTTGTTTCTTCTAAAATGTTGTTTAATGAGAACGCGAAAATGTAAGCAATATCCAGTTGTTCACTAACTCTCCGAAAGATAGTTAACAAATTTTAGCTAAATTTTGCACATCGGCAAAAAACGAAAAAAGCTGTTCTAAAAAAATTAGTAAAAAGTGTACAAATTTGATTTCAAAACTAAAATTAAATTTTTAAAAAAATCCACAACAAATAATAGCAAACACCAATGGAATGTAAAAGTCGACAGCTAAGTGCTAACATGTCGGTCTTCGCAAAAGGTTCAAAATGCTAAGTGAAAATTTGTTGGCTGAAATATGTTTTGTATTCCACGCGAAAGAAGATGAAGCTTGCAGACAGATAGCTAATTTTAAGAAGTTAGCTAGTTCCTATCTGTTTCAGTCCTAACCAAAATAGACGTTATGAGACGACAGCAACTAAAGGAACGTTTACATTCGTTACGTCTGCTTTGACATTTAACCCAAAATGTTCCGCTAGCCAACGAATTTAAGCAGCTGTTATGACGAGTAGTGACGGTTTGAAGTTCGGTTCTTACGGAATAACACGTCTGGTCAAAATCGTTCGTGCAATTGCGATCAGTTACGTACTTTCATTTTGGATATCAACATTGATTTACGTATACTCAAATTTACTTGATACATCTCATCACGTCTATTTTGATTTAGGCGTTACTTCTTTTAGTTAAATATAGCATTGAAGCACAATTCTGCCATTATTCTCTCGAATTATTTTAATAAGGATATAACTAAAAAAAATTTGCTACAAAAGTAAACAAACAGGCCTAATAAGAAGGAAAACAACAAGACCCACATTAATGTGATTATGACATTTGTTTTATATCAATTTTTTATTGGGTAAACTCCAGAGTTTGGCGCAATGCATTAGCTTTTCAATTCGTTAACGGTGCACAAACCCATTTCAAAAGATAATACATGCATAGAATTTGGAAGACTAATGTGAATGAAAATATTTTTATATTGATACTTAAAAAGTAATGCAAATAAAATTGTATTGCTTTGGCTTTTTGGGAAAGCGAGCTTAAATTCAATGGACTATCAGCAAAACTACTATAAGCTTTAATACAAAAGGGAAACTGCCTCCGAGAGAAACTTACTTGATTCTTTTAATCTTATCAACGAAACTATAAAATAAATTTCATTTCTGATTATGAATCAGCATTTTAAGGTATAGTGCTATAAAGTTTTGTAATGTTTGACCTTCTGCTGTATGGCGGGCATTCTCTAATCAGCACAAAATAAGTAATTTATTAAAAAATAATAATCTAAGGCTTTTTAACAAATTTAGTTTGGGATTAGAGGGGACTTATCATCAATGGAATACCATGAACTGATTTTTGAGATTTTTTGTAAAAAAAAATTTAATCAGGTACCTGAGTTTACGAGTTAATCTACGTTCGAGGAGGTTAGAATCGGCGCCAGACTCGTCATTTTTGCTTCATATCAAATGATTGGATTATAAAAGATATAGGACAAAGTAGACTCGTTATTTTTACAGAGCTGGTCTGAAACTTTGTGAAACCAATCCTTACGTAAAAGTTACAAAGTTTCATTTAAAGCAAATTTAGATTCAAGCGACGATATGTCTATGGGTATTACTTAAATTTAATTCAAATTTATTTATCTCATTTCTTTAAAATTTGGAAAGAAAATATTCCTGTGTCTTCTGTGTTCTTGGTCTCCGTCAATGTCGTTATTATTCTTTGACTGACTTAAATATTTAGTATTTTTTTTTTCGTCAAAACTACACTTTTCTGATTTTCATTTAGAATAGTTGACATGTTTACTGCAAGACTATTTGTAAATCATGTGTGTGTAAGTATATTTTTATTAAGAACCCCAATAAGTTGACATTATTTATTCATTTATTTCAGATTAACAAGTGATATATGAAATATTATCTATATATGGAACTAAGCAAAGGCTTCAATACATTTTTTGGTAAATTAAAATCAAAACCATGTACATATTTTGTGTATTGAATTAATTTCAGTTAACGCTCTAATTATTGGAGCATTCAATGTATAATTTGTTCGATAAAAACTAATGTGAAAAAGATCACTAAAACGCAAATTTGTAGCAAGGATGTTTAAAGGAATGGCTTCTAAAAGAGTTGTACAATCAATATTTTCATTAAACATATCATATATATAAAGTAATGATAGAATGTCCTTCTATTGTCTAGAGTTTTTAGATTTAATAATAAACAACGCGATTTGTAACGTGTTATTGGTTCAGAAAAATTTTAAGAATGCAAAGTGAATTGTATATATATATACTTTCTTAATACGTTTTATTTTAAATGTGGTATAGAAAGCAGTTAAATGTGTGCGGATCTAAAAATTTTTAGCTATTTTTTCTAGAAAACCTAACATTGTATATGATTTAGAGGTTATGAAATTATAATGACTTTCAAAGGTATATTTATCATTTAAAATTACACCTAGATTGATGTTCAGATAACAAGTTAACTTTATTAAACCTTATTATTAAATCCCACTGTAAATCTAAAGAATCAGCAATACCTTTTATAGCAGAGTAAATTTTGAGATCATCTGCACATAAAAAATACCTAGACCTGATAAAACACCTACCAATGTCATCAATAAAAAGTATAAACATCAAAGGCCCCAGTATACTTCCTTGCGGAACACCAGAAGTTACCATAAAGGCTTCAGACTTATGACTATAAATAATTACATAAAAAACTCCGTTCTAAGCAAAACTGAGTGAAAGCCAATTTGCCGAAGTTTACTTATTAAAATTTTATGTGAAACTTTATCAAACGGCCAATGGCCATTAACCGGCCAACCCCCTCAAAAAAATCATAAAATCTAAAAATACACAAATCATTTTTTATTCTTTTATATACTCGAACCAGACAATGTCTTTTAAATGGGTTTTAGTCACTTAAACTAAGTCCGTTACCCGAAGAGAGACACTCTTCCGCAAAAATAGCGAAATAAGAGACAATCGATCGTGCTGAAATAAAGCCATGTTAATTTGAACGCAATATGCTTTTCACAGCAAAAAAATATCTTACTTTTAACGCCTTCAAAGAGCATAGAAATATTCGTTAGATTAGAAATGAGTCTATAATTCGAGACATCACTCATGCTACCATTTTTATGAATTGGTGTCATCAAAGCAATTTTCCAATACTTTATGAAAGAATATTCAATGCGTGATTTATTAAAAATAATTTAAAGAGAAAGAAGTATTTGAGCATTTTTTGTAAAAAAGAGTAGTAGTAGAGTTTCGCACTTAATGAATGATTTAAGATTTAAAATCTCTTGTTAATTGAAGTGATCCAAATCAATAGATGAAATTACATCAGAAGCCGGTTCGTCATTATACTCAGTTCCATCGGATTTGCAGTTTTGTTACTAAGAAATAAGTACTGTAGTTGGAAATCTACTGTTGGAAGCTGAGGACACAGCTTTCTTGAAATTGGGCGTTATTTGATAACGCTAATAATAGGCAGAGCATTTTTTACACCCTCACTCAACCGAAAATTCGATCGAAATAAATTTTTGTACCAAGGATAGCAACTATTCTACGGAATAACTTTTGTCTACATTAAGATAGCGTACTTGACTTTCAGTATAAAATCCACATTGAGTCACTCCGGTTTGACATCCTCATGGCCTTTTTTTATAGTGGTTACATCAGCATCGGTTTTTTTTTTTTAGAGTTAGAGGCTTCAAGACTAATTAACAAGTTTTCCATATCTTAAAAATAAATTGCATCGTGTGCAAAAATGATGCCTTAATTTTGGAGAAGCATCGACTGATATCAACTTATTTCAATTTGGTGTCGCTGAGCTGCAATCGGCCTACACGTCAGCGTTTCAAAACAACGGAAAACTAACCGGTAATTGACACGGCTACAAACGCTCGTTCGCAACTTTTTTTATTTCAAGTCAGAGATGTTTTTTCAGAAAATTTGATTAAAATTCCCCATAGATGAGTTTTGGAGTAGTCCTAGAGAAATAATGTAATTGTAAAACTTTTTATATTACTAGCACGGTATTGTACCATTTTAGATTTGACCTCATCTTAGGCATTGTAATTATCCTGAGTTATCGACACCAATTAAGAACACAACTTCACTACACCAGCTATGACTACATTGGCGACGGAAGAATTATCATTTAGGTTGAGCTACTGGTCCATATTATTTATTGAAGTGAGATCAAGATTGAAAAAATTGTTAACCAAATATGACAATAATCATTTATTATCTATTGTTCGGACCTTCCAAAAACATGATCTGCAAAATTGTACCTGGTCAGTCACTCGTTTTATGGCCATTTTAATTCTACCGATTATTTTAATGAAAATAATTTAGAAGCTTTCTAAGGAATAGACAAAAATTTACGGGATTTTAATGAAATTAAGAGACGGGTTTTTGTATTTACATTATCATTTAAAGCAGCTATATATAATGTCATCAAAGAAGAAATTTCCAACTGTAACAGCTTATTAATTGACATGGGCTTAAAATTTTACCGCTGTACTTTATTGTTGGAAAGTTATATATGTTGCATGTTTAAAGAAATTGTAAGCTCTAAAAAATATTAAAACGTTTTTTGAAAATGGAACGTTCGGAAATTCGCACTATTACGTATGATGAGTTATTACGTGAAAGTACGGCATCGCAGACTCTAATGCTAATACGTAGCAAACAGTATCAAATGATGCAAAATCTTATGGAAAAACAGCCCTGAATTGTCAACAGTTCAACTCTTAACTTATTGCATGATAACGCCAGACCACACATTGCACAAATGACTGTGGCAAAACTACAGGAATTGGAGTTGGAATATCTTCTTCATCCTTTATGCTCATCAGAGATTTCCCCATTGGATAAATTAATATAGTTTCGAAAACGCTGTAAAACTGATCTTCCAGGAATTCATGGACATTGATCCGCCATAGTTTCATACCACCGGTCTGGGTGTATACTTTGATAAATAAGATAATTACTCACATTTGCAAGTTATCAACAAACTCTGACCTTTTTTCTACAAATTTCATCTTTGCCGTTCAAATACATACATATTTATGTGTAAGATGGCCTTTGGTCGCGGCTCAGGGCTTACATTCTTCAAAATATCCAGCACTGGCCTCGGTAGTCACAGTAATTGTAGAGTGAAGATTGTGAAGAGCTCAATTTTCAATCTGAAAAAATGCGAAAGAGGTCCGAGCGCACCCTACATGTGCATATACACTTTCTCAAAATAACCTCTAGAATAACACATTTCAAGGACAAGATCGTCGGTCACGTGTAACATTTTTTACATGAAATTGAAAAGACAACAAAATTTGTAAAAAACTGAGTTAAAGAAAAATTCAACTTCGCGGCCATTTTTTCGATTATTTACATCTAAGTCTTTTATGTACATACATATATGTAAATTCGAACGATTGTTGCACAAAAATGGTCTAAATTACTGTTTTACACACATTTGATTCCATTTGTTTCAAATATCGGGCTTGTCAGAAGAAAAAAACCAAAGCAAAATGCCGATACAATGCCAAAAATTACATAGAGTTATTTTAAAAAAAGTTCTAAAATTGATGTTTCAAGCAGATTCATATTCTTAGAGAAAGTGGATGTTTTTAATAGTTGCTATTACTTCACCGACATGAGAACGATACCATATTTCCAAAAATTATCGAATCGTGCTCGTTCTCGTACGAGAATTTCTTAATGTGTATCGTTATCGTCTCGTTTTAGTCTCGTTATCGCCGATAATTCTCGGTTTTTCTCGTTCAAATTTTTATATGTGTAGCTGCACCAGCGGCTTTCCCGCACGTTGTCCGTTGTACAACCCCGTCTATATTTTACGCAGTCTTTACTGCATATAATTTGGTCCATGCACGAAATTAACTTGGCATAAGTTCCAAGAATAGCAATGTAAGGGTTTATTGGGTTGTATCGAAGGAGCTATGACCCATTATCGAACCCTGTTTACATTTAGCAAATTGCTTGTCACAAACAATTTGTAAAATTGCGATTGATGCCAAGACATGGCATTTTGAGTAATTCTTTTTTGTATAAAGGTGCCACGCCCGTTTTTCAAATCTCGTTCAGACTTTGTGAGGCACTTAACAAAGATAGAATAAATTGTAACGACGTTTTCTGCTGGGGTATACACCAGTTGGTAATCTGCGTAACCTTTATTAATGTAGAGGACCTAAATCGCTACTACGCGCTAATAAGGGCGAAAATACGATGAGTTGGTTTCGAAAAGTTCGAGAGCCAAGTTGGGTTCGAAGGCGCGTAGCCTGTATTAATGTAGAGGACCTAAATCGCGCTAATAGAGGCGGAAATACGATGAGAGTTTGGTTCGTTTGATTGCGTGAGGCTAATATTACCGTGCAGGACCTAAATCGA
The DNA here is from genome assembly GCA_963680825.1 of Meiosimyza decipiens. Taxonomy (NCBI): domain Eukaryota; kingdom Metazoa; phylum Arthropoda; class Insecta; order Diptera; family Lauxaniidae; genus Meiosimyza; species Meiosimyza decipiens. The sequence goes on along the minus strand of OY804259.1, from coordinate 52,456,766 downwards.
CACCAGGCGTTAATATAGCGAAGCTACAATGTGAGCGTTACAAGCTCACTGCACAGACTGTCGGTTTTATTCTACTACGCGATGTTTACATGACCGTGGAGCACGTAAATCGCTTCAAGCTCACTGCACAGACTGTCCCCTCCTTAATTTTAATTGTCGCTTACTACCTTCAGATCTGTTGTTAGTCAGCTGATCGTGAGGTTTGATTGTCGTTTGATGTTGTAGTCACTCATGTCGTGGTTGCTTGTTACTTTGTAGTGGCTCGATTTATAGCTTAGCCGTCAATAATAATATAAAAAATAAGTAAAAATAACGACTTTTTTTGTGGTGCGATTTTACATCAAAACGCCTGCTAAAACCCAATATCTTGGCACATATGGTAGCAGGCGTTATTATCGTCGAAAATGAGATATCGTCCTTCTCGTTCTCGATCTCGGTCGTACGTGAAATAATTTTTTGATATCGTCTCTTTGTCGTTCTGGGTCCCGAGAATTTTTTTTTATTTATTTTATATACTCGTACATATATATGTAATATGTACATAATATTCAACGGATATTTAGGTATCCATTGGAAGTTACCTTCAGGAACACTGGAAAAATATAACACTTAATGTTACTTAAAATCTAATAAACAAAAATAAACTAACCTATATATTCTAAATAAATAAAATTAAACAATGCTACGAGTTTTCAGGTGAAATAGTGTAATCGGTTTTCGCCAAAAAGCAGAGTGTTTGTTAAAAAATATTGAAATAGTTTTATCTTTGGAAATTTCTCGTTAGATCGGAGGTCCTACTCAAACTTTGAATTGTGCAAGAAGTTTCTAATATTGTTTAGTCCACTTTTTCTAATGTGATTTTATGATTACACCTACAGTGTTCAGTGAGCCAAGGGAATTTTTGAAAAGTAATCTTATCCTGGAATAATATTATTATAACACAGATTGATTTAAAATTGATTTTAAATGCTCGTTTAGAGTTATGTGTCACCTGTGTGAATTTGTAATTAATAAGTTACTAGGCGAAAAACAGAAAAGAGTTTTTTTTTAAACGCCCCCACAGGGCTGTTGAGCCTGAGCCGAAAGGAATACAAAAAGATTCTGACTGAAAACCGATATTTGTTTTTAGGCGGATTTTTTTCACTCACAAGTACTCCACTCTCAACGTAAAAAATCTGCCTCTCTCTCTCTCTGCCAAAATCCTGACTAATATGGTCGCAATGAATTCTATGGGTAGCTTTAATTTATGACCTGGCTCGAAGATGAAGTGAAAAGTCATCGACGGGTTTCATATTTCTTAAAGCAATGTTCTAAACACAAGACGTCACCTATAAAAACCCACACCCATAAATACGACAGTTCGTAATTTTTAAAGTTTTGACTCAAGCCTGCAATTAAAACTCTGCACACAGTTCAAAAATGTCTTATTAGTACTTTTTATGTTTAAAATGCTAAGGAAAGCGCATTAATTATTTTAGATTCAGTTTTCAAATTTCCAAATTTGTTCCCCATTGGGACACACTTAAAAAATAGTAAGTAAAAGTCTCATATCCTTGGTAGCAACATCCAAAATTTAGTGCTGTTTCTTCTTTTGTAAATGGTCTCAATTTTTTCTTAGCTGTTTCTTATATTTTTCTCTTTTCTTTTCTTCCAAACGAGTACCACATGCAACAACAGGTAACAACAAAAAAGTGTTGCTTTTTATAGCCAAAGTTGGAGTGTTTGGCTGTTTTATTATCCTTGCGATAGTGCTACTTCAAGCAGTTATGAAGTTTCTTACCGCTTCGTTATTCAAGGCACACATGCGGCTCCTTTGGTTTTAGTGCAGTTGTTGCATCTTATTCTTCCTTATTGCTAAATACATTGTCATGTTTGTTGTTGTTTTTGTAACATTCTGCTTCAACTATTCCCAAATTCTTGCTTTTCTTTCTTTATGTAAAAAAAAGTAAAGACTTTTGCTGCAAGTTCTACTGCTGGAAACTTCTATGAAAATTCGGTTATTTTGCAGCTGAATTTCTAGCAAATTATTTTTATTCTTTGCCATAGCGTTTTTGTTGAGTAATAAATAAATAAATGAATTTTGAAACTTAAATATCCTTACTAATTTTCTAGGATAAGAGAGTGAGCAATAAATATGCTGCCCAGAACATCTCTATGAAAATATTTTTAAAACTTCAATATTCCTAAACAGACAGATAGATAATTTCTTTAAATTCAAAAACTATTTATATTAGGAGTTGTCAAAAGGATTGAATAAACATTTTTTCAAATTGTAGGGCCAAAATGTTTGCCGCTCCCAGAATAGAAAATTTCACTTTTACGCTAAATATATATTTTATTTTTATAACCATCACCAGGGGCCTCCCCTAACGGTATGTTTTGGGCTATTTATTTAAGTTTTTATATTACCTTTCAAACACCAATAATCATGTATCAATAGGAGGAGTTTTCAAGAAATTCATCGAATATTGGTCGAAAAACCGCACAGAAAATAGGGTATTTTGGAGCGCCTTCAAGATTGGGTACTGATTTTTGTCTCCGAGACGATATAGAATGGAGACAGTTTCATTTTTTGGTTTCATGGTTGGCTATCGTTTACTGTCTCCATAGTATGAAGTTCCACACTTTGTGGATGACAAAAATATTGACATTTCTGGTTTTACTAGACATTTGTAGTGAAATTTGACATTTGAGCACATCATTTATTAATATAAAATTTGCCATTATACTTTTGTAGGTTCATTTCTCTTTACGGGGTATAGGGCCTTCAAACACAATTCCGACATGCACTATCATTAGCGAGTTCTCTCCAACATTCCCTCAATTCTCATATTTCTTGTCCTAACGACCATCGACTTTCGATGATTTATGACGACGCATTTTCTGCTTCTCTGAGGGTTCCATTTCAATGCGTTCCAGCAGACTTCCGTTGGTGATATTCACAACGTGTGCCCAATCAATGTCCTATTTCCTCATTTGATTTGAATGGAAATCAAATCTTGACGGCATATGGTTAGCAATTCGACATTGGAAATGGTCTTGGGCCAACAAATTTTCAGATTTTGATGAATACAATTGTTGATGAATACATAACTCTGCTAGTCGCACAAAGACGAACTCGTGCGATCATATCTCTTGAAAGTCTTTCAGAAAATAGGCCAAAAAAATTGCTTAACTTTCATAGCACCTCCAGAGCAGTGATGGCATTTTCAGTACATTTATATTTTTTCCAGTTCAATCGCATTTCGTAAAAATATACGTAAGTACAATTTCCAGTACATATGTCGTATTTTCAGTACATTTTCAATACATTGCGCAATTTATAATAATCTCCTTTTAGAATAATAGCGTATGTTAAGGAAACCCAAACGTCCGTTTCTTAAGTAAACTTTTATTTATTTTACATATATTTAATTTATTTTACGTATTATTTTTCTGAGTTTATGGCAAAATCAGAAATACATTCCGAATTTAAGTGGAGTACTTCCCAAAAAATCCGAATGCCATCACTGCCTCTGAGTTAAAAATTTAAGCTTTTCGTTTTTACACAGGCACTTTTAAAATCAATAGCAGCAACGATGACCACATATTACGATTATCCTTGGTGTAGTGCCTCCAAATAATTGCGATAATGACAAAAATTCTAAAAATTGCACCCAACTTGCGATACAACAACAAATGCAAAAGCGTTCTGCTGAACTCGATGCCATCCATTAATTTTTATATAACACCAAAAATGCAAAATTGTTTCTAAAGCTAGTCTTTTACATATATTTAATTTATTTTACGTATTATTTTTCTGAGTTTATGGCAAAATCAGAAATACATTCCGAATTTAAGTGGAGTACTTCCCAAAAAATCCGAATGCCATCACTGCCTCTGAGTTAAAAATTTAAGCTTTTCGTTTTTACACAGGCACTTTTAAAATCAATAGCAGCAACGATGACCACATATTACGATTATCCTTGGTGTAGTGCCTCCAAATAATTGCGATAATGACAAAAATTCTAAAAATTGCACCCAACTTGCGATACAACAACAAATGCAAAAGCGTTCTGCTGAACTCGATGCCATCCATTAATTTTTATATAACACCAAAAATGCAAAATTGTTTCTAAAGCTAGTCGAACTCTTGAAACACAATGCATTGTAAGGACTAGTGAACATTTCGCGTTTAGAGTGACCCAAAATAGTAACCTAATTTCATGTTATTAGGATTTAGTTTGAATAAAAAACAATTATTTTTTCGAAAATTGGTATACGAGAGCCTAGAGCTGTTGTTTCTTGGTAAAACTGGATTGTGCTTAGATGATCCCTCTAAAGGTTTAAAGCTGAGCCATTGCAGGATCCAGCCTGATCGATTTCTCTATAAAGAAGGTGAAAAGCAAGCATTAACCATTGCGAGGTCTGGGCGGCAGAGTTTTGCGAATATATACTCTGGATGTATTGGCTCTAAATTCTGTATTCAAATGACGTTACTTTTTGTCACAAGAAGTTTTCAACAGTAAATTAAACAATTTTCGAAGCATTGTGACGTGACAAGGTATATAAGTGCTTTACAGGTATACGCAGTGACTTAGCAATTATGATTGTGGATTCTCCTAAAGCTAAAATCTTCATGAAAAACACAAAAAATAGAAACGCGTACAGTTTAATAACAAGCAATATATTTGATGTTTTTTCAAAAAGGTCACTTTTTTATTTTACATTAAATAACTCTACTCAACCAGATTTTTTCCAACGAATTCTAAAAACAGTTTCTTCATTAAAATTTTCCGTAGAATCTAAATATCTTACATTTACAAGCCGAACACTTTGAGCCCGACAAATTTTTAAATCGCTTCAAATTATTTATATATAATCTAGGCATTGTATAAGTGAACACAAAAATCAGGAATATATTTGATATCGAATAAATCGAAAGATATCAAGTTGCGAAGGTTGACGGTTTTGCCTTTTAGGGTGTTTTAAGGCCATATTCAAATTGTTATTTCTCCGGTATATTTTAACGGAAAAATATTTGTTTTATATCATTTTAAAGCTAAAAAGATCAGTTTTGTTGTTCAAATTTGGCCTTTGGTATTTGATGAAACATTAAGACTTTTTAGAACAAATCAATTGTTTAAAGTTAGCTCGAACGGCAGTGAGTTTTTCTGGCTTGTCGGGCCGGGTGGTGGCAAGGAGGATATACCATAGTCATAAGCGATGTTTTGAGATGCTCGCTAATTCTTCTCTACAACAGGAAATACGTACATCACGGAAATGTTGGAGAAAATTAAAGCCAATCGCTACTGATCGTGCACGTTGGAAGACTTTTGTGGAGGCTTTATGCTTAAGAACAAATAGAGAATGCAATATGAAGGACTTCTTGAAAAGGGACTGAAAGTCTCAGTCCTCTTCAAGTTCATTAAAATAAACAGTAAGCCCAATATAAATATCATGCTCTATATATATGAAAGTAGTAGTTCAGTTTTTGATCTTAACCAAACATTATATTAAGTAACTAGGCTGGCAACACTTTCTTACGGATATGTATCAATTCACACGGAAACAATATTTTCTAAAACTTTTTTGTATAAACTGAACTGTTTGGGATAATTTGTGTATACGATCAACAAAATTGTAAACAACTGATTACATACAATTTTCCATGCAATAACTAAAGTATTTATAATTTGAAAAGGCCTTTAGTCGTAACACGCGTATAACATCAATACCTATGGGAAATTTTCTTACTTTCCTTTGCATAAATTCAAAATATATAGAAAACGGTTCAATTTATGTACTATATGGATCATAATGTAATTTAAGCAAAAAATAATTTAATTTAAACTATGGCCACGCTCACTCGCCATATTGCCCAGAAGTTTAACTATCATTTTGAAAGTTGATAAAAATTACACAGGCCGACAAAATTAGGTCGACCTAACCCAGAAACGTGAATATATTCTTCCGAAGGTCTTTGGTGCGCTGAATCCGAATCTGATGTTGAAATCTCTCAATTGGCTCTGGCTTTCGAGAAATATTAACGTAAATGTGCGAAAAGAGCGATGTTGGGCTATATTTGAGGATATGTAGCATCGCAAATTTCTTTTTTCTCAAAAAGAGATATATGGTATGAGATATGTTTGTATGGTTCATAAGGTTTGTGTGGCATTACAAACATAAAAATTTCAAAAAGCGATATCTCAACAAAAAAAAAAGCAGATATATGAAATAACTCAACGGCACTTAAAAAGGGCTTGTACTTTAAGATGGTACATGATCTCAAATGTAAACCAAAATAATTATTTTTTTTTACACTTTTAGGTCAGGATATCTCAAAGTCCAGAGACATTTGAGAGACCTGGACCTCAAGTTCGGACCTCAGATTCGGATTCAGCGCACCCAAAACCTTTCGAAAAATATATTCTAGTTTCTGCATTAAAATCTTGTCGGCCTGTATTATCGTAAGATTTTAGAAGACAGAAGAGTCCTCAGAAAATGCAGAAGTAGAAATAAAAAGTGCGACCAGGCTCACCCATTATTAATATACTTGTGAAATCTGGAATAAATATTAATGTAGTTAAACCAAATCATAGTTATTTGTAGTTTTCTCAAAATTTACTCCAATGCAACTTTTTCTATCTGTAATCTCCTACAAGGTCAAATGCAGGGTATTAATTTCAATTAAATTATCTTTGCTTCTTTCTGAAACATCCAAGTCAAAGCATTCATCAGGTTTTCAATATGAGAAAAAAATTATGTTTTAATATTCATCAATTGAAAATCATAAAACAATTTAAGAAGATGCAGTACGGCAAAATATTTCAACATATATGTCGAACATTTTACTAATGTATGTGGCAAATTTAGAATTCAGTTAGGGGGTTGGGATATAGCATTCAGTTGAAGTTTATATAAATCAAAATATAGGTAAGCATTTCTTAACAAAAACTTTCGTTTGATGAGTGATTTGCCTCTATTCCGAAATCCCCCATTAGTGGTTCCGCAACTGAAAGTCAATGACATATACTTAAAGTCAATGATGACAAAACAAAATAAGGAAATACTAGGTCCTGACATATATTTTAGATTATTAACAATTGATTGAAGTTTTTGTAAAAAAATACCTATCAAATGAAGTAATTACATAGTATTATACAAATACTTATGTAGGTACTTAGCATTTTTTACGATCTGGGTTTCAATTGCGACACTTTTGACGTGTTATTGTTAGAAAATAGCGCCATAAGTATCATTTCCTTATTGATACTATATTTTTTATATATAAATTAACAAATAGTTAATTTTTGTATTGATAGTTGCTAACAAAAACGGCGGAAAAGAATCATGAATTGATCAAAATTGTAAAATTGAGTAATATAAGTAATTATATTCACAATATTTGCCACTATATAAAATATTTTTCCATGTATTACAAGCTTTTGCTCTATATCGCAATTCTTAAATTCGAAAATTTTAATAATAAACTTATTTACAAACTTCTCTTAAAACGCAGCATAATTGTAAATTAAGGCTGCCGCTCCAACAACATACTAAATATCTATACACCCTCAAAAAATAATAAAACCTACAACTTTATTTTCTTTGGAGTATCTACTTTTAGATAAAATAACAAAATAAATATTTAAATCTTTAAATTGGGGTTTACGACACAGAAAGCTAACAAATTTTCCATAGTTTACTGATTCGCTAATTAAACATTTACAAATCAAGTGCACAGATGCATTTAAAATAATAATTCTTTCTACATAAATTTTTTTTTTACATTTAAGGCAAGCAATAAATCAGCAAAAAAAAATTGTTTACTTATTGTAGAATTCTCGCAGTTGGCAACACCAAATGCCGATCATAAAAATATAGTATTTAATATATAAATGGAAATATATAAACATTGATAAGCCCCTATTATTATCATTGTCAATGCAAAACATTATGACCCTTTCTAAATGTAATGAAAACGTCATATAAAGGGTGATTTTTTTAGAGGTATAGAGTTTCGAATTGAAATAAAACACAAGAAAATCGTTTTAATGTCCATCAATTTGGCTTTATTGGAAGGATAATTTTATGCCATTAATGTTTAAATATGATTTCGGGCATGTGGCCGCCGCGGCTGGCTCGAATAAAGCCAATTCTACAGGTCCAATTTTGAACCACTTTTTCGAGCATATGGGGCCGTTTGTCGGCAATAACGCCACGAATGTTGGCTTCCAAGTCCCCTAACGTTTCTGGTTTGTTGGCGTAGACGAGCGACTTCACATATCCCCAAAGAAAATAATCCAATGGTGTCAAATCACACGATCTTGGTGGCCAATTGACAGGTCCATTCCGCGAAATTATGCGCTCATCGAATGTTTCCTTCAATAAATTGATTGTGACGTGCGCTGTGTGCCATGTAGCGCCGTCTTGTTGGAACCACAACTCATCCACATTCATGCCATCCAATTCGGGAACAAAATAGTCGGTTATCATGGCTCTATACCGGTCTCCATTAACGGTAACTGACTCTCCATCATTATTTCGGAAGAAGTATGGCCCAATGACTCCACCAGCCCATAGAGCACACCAAACAGTCAGTTTTTGTGGATGTAATGGCGTCTCAAGGGTCTCATGTGGATTCTCTTCACTCCAAATGCGGCAATTTTGCTTGTTGACGTAGCCATTCAACCAAAAATGAGCCTCATCACTGAACAAAATTTTGCGATGAAAATCAGCATCGAGATCAATCTCATTTTCGGCCCATACACCAAAATCACGACGCATTGCATGGTCTCGCGGCTTTAATTCTTGCACAAGCTGGATCTTGTAAGGTCGCAAGCCAAGATCTTTGCGCAAAATCTTCCATAAAGTTGATGGACAAAGCTCCAATTGCTGTGCACGGTTGCGAATCGATTCATTCGGGTCCTCTTCAACATTGTGCTCTACAGCGGCAATTGTTTCTTCGGTGCGCACTGTTCGACGTCTCTGCGGATGCGTATTATCACATAGAGTAAACGTAGTGCGAAAACGATCCATGGTTAACCGAATTAATTGCTCTGATGGACGATTATGTCGACCATAAAATGGACGGAGCTTGCGGTAAACTTCGCGAACTGAACCATTATTTTCGAAATAAATTTGCACGATTTGCAAGCGTTGTTCTTTTGTCAACCTGTTCATGATGAAATGACAAACCAAACTGAACATAAATGACATTAGAGTTGCCAGATTTGACCATAAAATGCCAGTTTTATCTCTATTCGAAAAACAAACCTCTAAAAAAAACACCCTTTATTATTTTTTCTGTAACTTTGAAAATGTCAGCATGTGAACATATTTTTGAAATCTTATCTCAAATGTGCTACACTGAGAAAACGATTTCATATCTGTGGACATTTGACAAAACAACCTCTTTCGATCTACGGTAATAATTTAAAACAGCATAAGCTCTTTGCTTCAATGCAAGACTTACGCTATATTGAATTATTACCGCAGTTCGAAAGAGGTTGTTTTGTCAAATGTCCACAGATATGAAGCAATAAGATAATTATTTCAGTCAAAGACTAAACTAAGCTATTCATTCTAAATAAAATATGTTTGACTCAAATAAATATTTGATTGCTCTTCACAAAATATGCATTCCCAGAAATGGATTCATTTAAGTGCAGACGAATTGCACGTGGGATTTTGTAATAATATATATAAGTAAATGCTCACCCGGCACTTAAATAAGAAAAATAAATAAATCGTGAAGGGTACGAAAACGAGTCGCTCTTATCGAAAACGAAGTAGCTTTTGCATCGATGTATAAGTGCATACAACGTTTTTTAACTCGTTTCCGAAGACCGTATTCAAGGTATTGACGAAAAGGCTTAGTACTTTTCTTTTGTTGCTTTGTTTTATAGTTCAGTATATTTAGTCAAGTAGAGTTATTTCTCCAACAATTAATGCATTTCGCGCTTGTAATTATACCCTAAACAGAGGGCATATTCACTTTGTCATTACGTTTGTAACGCATAGAAGGGGGCGTGGCAGGCATGGAAAAGTATTTATATTCTCGATCAGCGTCACCACCTGAGTCGATATAGCTATGTTCGTCTGTATGTCGGTCTGTCTGTCTGTCTATCTGTCTGTCTGTCTGTCTGTGTGTCTGTCTGTTGACTTCAAGTTTACGAGAAAACTAAGCAAGCTAATTCAATGAAATTTGGCAAAAAGGTCACACCTTCTTGCAAGCTGCCAGCATATAAAAAAGGGCGAAATCGGTTTACGAACACACCTTCCGCCCATACTCTATGTAAATATACCCAAGTCCATTTTGAAAAAAAAATTGCTGCGATTTTGATGAAAATTGGTGATTTGGTAAAGTTGAGAATAAAATTAAGATCAGGCTAGGTTCTAAGTTTGAAAATGCTTTTAAAGGGGCGTGGCACAGCCTTAAAAAGCTCGTAAACCGTGCAAGATATTGTGATGAAATTTGGTACACGAATACAGATCTTATGAATCTTGAATGGTGCATAAAATGGGCGCAATTGTAAAAGTGGACGTGGTACTTCTTAACAATTAAAAATTTGGATTTCGTATAACTCCTAAACGGCACATGCGATTGTCATTAACATTTTAGGGATGATACCACTGAAAGTAGTCAACAATACAAGCCGCGACAATATACTAAAAAATTTATTTTAAGGGCGTGGCACAGCCTATAATATTTATAAACGTTATAAAAAGAGAACCAACAACGCAATCGTTATAAAATTTAATGTGGCAGATATACTTGCTAAAAGGTGTCTTCTTGCAAAGTCTTGGCACAATTATGCTTGTGGGTGTGGCACCTCCCATATAAGCGAAATAAGTTTAATGCTAAAGATAGTGTGCTATGAGAGTAATCTTCATAAAATTTTGTGTAGAGGTGTCGGTTACTATAAGCTTCGGAATTAAATGAAATTTGACAAGATTGTATCAGTGGGCGGGGCACCTCCCTCATTAACATAAAGTTGTAAGTGCTATTTTAAGAGAACTATTAGAGCAATTGATCTGAAATTTGGTGTAATTGGTTTACTGGGGATAAGGTATATCTGATTCAAAAGCTGGCAAAATAGCAACAGTGGGCGTGGCACCTCCCATACAATTAAAATACCTTAAGTGGCATAACTATCGAAATATATGAGCAATCGTAGTGAAATTTGGTGTAAGAAGTTGTGTAGGGTATGTGAGTTTCGGCCTGGCCGAAGATAACACCTTTACTAGTTTTTTCTTTCTTTTGAAAAGAAAATATAAAAAGATATGCTGAGAGATTAATGTCATTATGAAAAAAATAAACAGGGCCTGCGCGGGTACCACTAGTGCAAATATATACAAGGATCTATACCTGTGATTCTCTTCAATGACATGCGATATTGCGATCAATTGATTCGAATCTATTTATTTTCCCATTGAGTAGTTATGTGTTTTCAGATATATAAATATCAATGTTTTCATACCGAAAATTTAATGAAGTGAGTTATTCCATACACAACCCCAGAATTCTTTTATCAAACGTCACTATTTATGTATTTAAGGGACAGCCTACAGTCCACATAAAAAAAATTAAAAATAAAAACTCTTGAAGAGAAAAAAAACTTTAACTTTTTCAACCACTCCAGTTTTTCAGTAGCAACTATCAATAAATGATTAGTGATTGAAACTATAAATAAATGATAAGTGATTGATAGTGGCTAATAGCACTTAACATCGAAGTCTTATCTTTTCGTAATTCGCTTATTATTTGAAACGGAGAGCATAATGAATTTATTTTGAATAAGTGCCTCAACTTTAAATTAAGAAACTTTTTAGTTTTCATTCAAGAAAAAAAACTATTAAAACTATATTTGCTAAGCAAATACAGATGAACATGGCGTTATATCTCTTTATAACCACTGCATACGCTGTCTATTGCGTGGCATCTCTAAAAGCTTTTACGTCAGGCACTTCGCTGAAGTGCTATTGCTGATAAAAAGAACTTTCTTATTATCTAGCTTATTGACCTCTCCTATCGACAAAACTTGAAAAAAGTTGTCTCTTTGCAACTATATAACAGTAATCTCTTAGATTATAATCCAAAAAGCTCGTGTATATTGGGTCGCATTGTGCTATATATAAAACGACAGCCGTATATTCGTTTTAGTTCAGTCACTATTTTGTTTTACTCGTTCGGTGTTGCTGTTCTACGAAAATGGAACACATTAGTTTTGATGCAAACACTGGCAAATTGCAGCTGAAGAAAACGTCAGCGATACCGAAACCTGGAAAAAACGAAGTTCTTATAAAAGTGGCTTACGCAGGTGTTTGTGGAACAGATTTGCATATTATTGAAGTATGTTATCATTGTAATTCACGTGTTTATACATTTTTAAATGATTGATTTATGCATCTTATTAACGTTATTAAATGAATGGTGATCGATTACAACTTGTTAACAAAAAGTTGTGCAAGATAAAATATTTTTTTTTTTTGATTTTTTTTTGTATCCATTTTTTTGGAAAAACTATGCACGACCGAGATCTAATTAATTTTTCTTTTTGACGCCTATCACGCAGTTATAGCTTAAGCCAGTGGTGGGCATGGAAATCTAGCAAAAGGGCGCAACAATAAAATCAAGCAACAAAAAATGAAATTTTAAAGATTTTTTGCTTTCATTTGCAAATTCACCAAAAAAAAAAAAACTAAATTGCACTACAAGCAAAAACAATTTCTACATTCGTCGAGACACAGTGTGGCACCGTCGCATATGCCTTTTTTGGTTGTTTTTGTTTTCATTTGAGTTCAAGTCAACGCTGTGCGTCGATAGCGTTGAATTCTGCGAATAATTTTTCGGTGGTTTGTGCGATCAATAACGGTTCGGGCCATGAGGGCGGAAAGGACCACTACCACGTGCCCATCGCTGGCTTAGGCTATCGCTAGGCAAAGTGATGATCCACAAATCAATCAATCTTTACATTCCAATACTTTTACCTAACTCGTTTAAAATGCAACTTAATTTTTTTGATTTATCGAGTGCTTACATAAGAATTTATACATTTTTAATTTCGTAAATATTGATTAATATTGATGATAGCAACAATTTGATGTACTGACTTTATTTCTGATAAATCATTAAAAATCTTATCAAGAAACACAAGTTTTCAGTAATCTACATATATAAATAAAATGATAGCTGGGTCCGACGAAATGCGCGCATCACGCAAATACTACTTGATAGATTTTGATCAAAATTTTTTAATTTTATTCCTTGAACGCTTAATCTCAATCTGCAATAAAAATATCAAGTTATTAAAGTTTTAAAATGGCTTCAAAAGAATTATGTGCGCAAATAGTTAGAAACAAACATGCAAATACAACAAATCGTTTATGGCGGTTTTGTTTGTGCTCGTTTTGTTGTTGTTTTTTTTTTTTCATGATGTAATTGCACAAGGTTGAAAGTCATTGAAGTGAGCCAAGCGTGCTGAAATTGATGACATTTTGAAAGCGTTAGAGTGAACTGATCTTTAATCGGATATTAATCTATTTACTTTGATTTTGATCAATCAAAATAACGATGTGTAAAAACAGAATCAAAACTCAATAAAATAAAATTTATAGTAAATTTCATTGCAAATGGAGGAATTGCCAATATCCAATGTTTGAGAGAACAAATTTGCTTATTATTTCCCCTTTAAAGTTTTTTCTAAGAACTCGGTTTTGCCTTAAAAAAATCATTGCTTTAAGAAAACAAAAATTTTGGCATGCAATGGAAATCTACATACATATATAATATAGATTTAGTACTCAAAAGTATATGACAACCTTTGAAACCGTAATCATGCTACGCGTACAAAGTTGAGGGCATGATCTAATTTTAGTCCGGCAGGCAGCGTTGCATTTTTCAAAGTCATCTTCTTACGCTTATTTTTTTTTTTGCATTGGTAGCTTAAATACGTGAAGCTGATAATGAAAACCACACCGCCTTATAGTTTCCAATATATACCATAACTTTGAGCAAGAATAGTCACTTTGGGTGAAAAATATTGGTCTCAGATTTGAACGAGTAATGTCAATTGAAAAGTTTGAATAAAAATCTTATTTTTTTTGAAAATGGAGATGGTCATTAAAAACTTTTAAACAATGAAAAGTGAGTCAAATATGTGTTTTCATCTGCTGTACAACATTGGTTTTAACATAATTTTCTACTTGTGGCTTACTTTCTGAGTTATTGAGCGCAACTTTATTCGTCGGCCTCTCACAACCAGACCCAACTCAATTTTGGCCACTCAAGCATATTTCCATTATCAAAATTACTTAAAATATCAATTTGAAAAAAATAAGCAATAGGAAATAACGTCAAAAATGCAACGCTGCAAGAAGTAACTGTGTGTTAGCTGTCAAATCTTCATCATTTTATGAAAACGCTCTATTCTCTCGTATACTATAGTCCTCCATTTTAAATTACTCTAAACTGTCAACTGAATTCAAAACTAACTATTTTCTCATTCTTGTTATAAATACTATAAAATTTTAAATAAAAATATTTTTCACTTCTTAATTGTAGGGCTCATTTCCATGCAAAAAAGATGGACCACTAACTCTCGGTCATGAGTTTTCCGGAGTCGTACAATCAATTGGAGAATCTGTTACAAATTTTAAAGTTGGCCATAGAGTCGTGGTAGATCCAAACAGTGCTTGTGATCTATGCGATGACTGCCATAGCGGATGTTATCACCTTTGCTTGAAAGGTGGTATTAATAACACAATTGGAATATTCAGAGATGGTGGATGGTCGACTCATGTCGTCGTTCCAGAGTCACAAGTTAGTTTGGTCCATTAAAATAAGATTAATAATTTTATATCTATTAAAAATCATCGTTTTCAGGTCTATCTTGTTCCTGAAGGAGTTGGCATGCCCCAAGCTGCTTTAAGCGAACCGTTATCGTGTCTAGCACATGGTTGGGATTTGGCAAATCCCGTTATTGTAGGAGAAAAGGTGCTTGTGTTAGGTGCTGGTATTATTGGCTTGCTATGGGCATCTTTACTTCATCTTCATGGACTTAGAAAAACTGTCACAATCAGCGAACCTCAAGAAAATCGTAGAGCAAATGCACATAAACTCGGTAATTTTGATAGAACTTGCCTCTACATATTAAGATAAGCACGATATATATATATATTATGAACTTAAACTTTTAGATTTGGGATATGATGTAAAAAGTCCACAAGAATTAAAAGAAGGCTTTAACTTGGCTGTCGATTGTAGCGGCTCAGGACCTGCTATGGAGTCAGCGATTAAGTTGTTAACTCGTGGTGGACGTTTATGTGTATTTGGTGTAGCTAATCCAAGTACTAAAGTCAGCTTTGAGCCCTACGAGGTACATAGCGAGTTTTTGCATATGAAAAATTCTGGATTATCTTTTCGTATGCATTCAATAGTTAATTTTTATTTTTTGTTTATCTAGATGTATAAAAAAGAACTGAAATTTTTTGGAGTTATGGTCAATCCCTTCACATTTCCAAAAGGTATCGGCTTACTAGAGGCCATGTCTGATGCTTACTTACAGTACGAAAAATTAGGAATCAAAGTTTTTAAGTTATCCGAATACAAAGAAGCTTTGGATGAATTGAAGGAAGGTAAAATCAACAAAGCGGTTTTCAAAATGTAAACAGTAAAAAATGTTAACTAATTTTTTAGTAACAATAAAAGTTTTGTTGCAAGATTTGTGTTCATGTTTATATATGTATGTAGTTCTTGATTGTATAAAGTTCATCATCTGTCAATACATTTTCATTTGAGATCGTTGCACTTACTTCGATTCGATTGTTTGAAACTGTTCAGGTTTTACTTACATAATGATCCACATATGTACACTAAAGTTTATTTAATTCTAAGAAAAATTAATCAAAAAATCTTGAGTCTAAGTAGAATCACGATGCATACAGCTTTTCGCAATCGTTTAGAATTTGTGCTGAGCATCGGAAATACAAAAATTTAATCACCCTAATATTAAGTCAAGTTAATAATAACGATCAATCGTATACAGATATGCTTAGAGCTTAGTTTATTGACGCGTTTAATTATTTCACATTATTATAAAAGTTTTCACAGTTACAATTTAAAACAGAGGAATAGATTAGTTGAAGCTACATAGCTGAGAAATTAATCAATGTATTACATGTGGTGGCGTACTTTTACATTAAACTAAAATAAATTTATTCCAATGGCATATTCTGACATAACTGAGAAGATGATTAAATAGTTTCGGGGTCACAGAAGTATAAAAATTTAAAAGTAATGTAAAAAACGATAGCAAAAGCATCGATTATTTTTTCTTACGTTGCAATGTGACAGCTATCTATTTTGTAGGTAAATAGGCTGGATAAACAACAATATCAGAACTTTAGACATTTAGTTCTCTGTGCAGGGGTAGGCCTATTTTACGAAAACTTTTTTTACAAAATATATATTAATAACGAGTTTTTGAACAATTAGTATTGGAATTAATTTTTATTCATGTCACCATCCCGACATGTCAGACTATATTGTTGCTTAAAGTGGCAGAAAATACACTTAAGTAATTTAATTCAGTAAAATGACACAATTGTCTCATTGTAGCCATTGATTATTTTTTCAATGAAGAGTGTTCAAACCAATTAATTTTCCAATGTAGCTACAAGCCAATATATTTAAAAGTACCAACACATCTTACAAAAAAAACAAACAAGTACATTAACAAGGTGCTGGGCGGAATGTAAAAATAATAAAAGGAGCCACAAACGACGTAATCAATGTAGGGTAATTTTTTTCGCTATTTGTTTTTTCAGCGTCAACTTTTCGACACCTCACGCGTGATTTCATAAATGTGTTAACGCTAAAAATTATCAATAAGGTTTGCCATTTTACCATAAATAGACTAACAAACAAACAAAGCTTGCAAATTATTGAATTTTATTATCAAAATTCGTGCTCTATGAGAAATGTGTTTTTATCGAAAAATTTTCTTCAGCGATGAAGCTCATTTTTGACTCAATGAGTACGTCAACAAACAAATTCGCTGAATTCGGTCTAAAGAGCAACCAGAAGCAGCTCAAGAGCTGCCAATGTACCCTGAAAATTCACTCTTTGGTGCGATTTGTGGGCCGGAGGCATCATTGGACCGTACTTTTTCAAAAATAAATAAAATCACAACGTTATAGTAAATGGAGCAAGGTACCGTGCGATGATTACCGACTCTTTTTTGCCCAAAATAGAAGAATTGGACTTGGTTGACATGTGGTTTCAACAAGAAGGAGCTAATGGCGCACGGCACGCAATACCATGGACCTATTGAGAGGCGAGTTTGGTGAGCAATTAATCTCACGTTTTGGAGCAGTCCTTTGGCCACCAAGATCATGCGATTTGATCCCTCTAGACATTTTTTGTGAGGCTACGTGAAGTTTTTCGTGTACAGGGACAAGCCAGTAACAACTGCAGCCTAGAAAGACAACATTACAGCTGCCAATGGTGAGATATTGACCGAAATGCTTGAAAAAATATGCCAAAACTGAAGCTTACGGATGAACCACCTCAGGCGTAGCCGTGGGCAACATTTATATGAAATAATCTTCAAAAAGCAAATGAAAGAAATTGATGTATTGCTAAAAATAAATATTTAATTTAGGTTTGCAAATTGTCTGTTTTTTTATTAATTTTCAAAA
This sequence comes from Meiosimyza decipiens, assembly GCA_963680825.1. NCBI lineage: Eukaryota > Metazoa > Arthropoda > Insecta > Diptera > Lauxaniidae > Meiosimyza > Meiosimyza decipiens. Next base: position 52,439,081 of record OY804259.1, on the reverse strand, counting down.
ACCAAATGCTTAAGAAATCACCCGTTATTAAATTTTCATAACAATTGCTGCAATAGTTCACTTAAAACAACGCATACAACCTTTTTTAATGTGAGCGGTGCCCCGCCTACTGATGCAGTTTTATTGAATTCCATTTATTTATTTTAAAGCTCATACTAAACGAAATCTTTACACCAAATTTTACTTTTATAGCACACTAAATATAGCATTTAACGTATTTTACTCGTATGAGAAGAGCCACTTCTACCTATACTATTGCACCCACTTTTGGATAAGAGATAAACTAAGGCAAGTATACCTGCTGTCTAGAATTTCATAACGAAAATTGTGCACTTAAGAGCTGTGCCATGTCCTTCAGTACATTTTTCCAGTACATTGGCTTAATTTATATCCATGACTGCTTTTAGTGGTATCATCTCTAAAATTTTATGATACTCGTATGTGCCGTTTTCGAGTAAAAATTAATCAAATTTGTCTGAAAAGTGTCAAACTAACTTTTCCCATTCCACCTACTTTTAATTTAATACAAGATTTATATGATCTGCATTTATCATATTTCATCACAATATGTCGTATGGTTTGCGAGATATGACGTTATAAAAATTAAAGTTTAAGGAGATACAATGCCTCTGCATGAGACTTTAAAAACTTATTATAGCTCAATCTAAAATTTCGCACATTTGCAGTAAGTCCCCAAGTTTCATCAAAACCGATGCAGCCCTTTCGAAATAAGTTTGGTCATATACATACTTACATTTAATTAAACAAACATACATACAATTTTAGCTCGTTTAATAATAGTAAATATGTATCTGTCATATTTAGAACTATGAAAAGTAAATTCAGCTCATTTTCTGCCGCAGTCAGAACTCAACTTTAGTTTCATTGATTTTTATTTGAGATAAGAGAATTAATTCATATTGCATGTAAACATAACAGATAGGACCTAACACAATGATTACTAAAGTGATTACTAATTAGTTGTTTATGAGGAAAAGCAGTTGTGACCATAGCCTTCAAAGCTATACTTGAACGTTTAATTCAACATGATATCGCGATCGACTGTACCAAACGCACTTTTAATATATGTAAAAGGGCCGGTAGAAAAATTTTTACAATTTAAGCTTTTGTCCATATAAGCACAGAATTTATGGAGATAATTTTCTGTTGATAGAAGAGTTTAGAAACGAAATTGACAATCACTTGAAAATCAAATATTTGTCTAAGTAAACAATAATTCTAGAATTCAATAAGCGAGATTATGAAGTACTTAAATTCTTATCATCATTTAAAAAAAAGAGGAATTATCAATTCATCTGGAAAAATTCCAGTGTTAATAGGCATATATATATATTACACAAGTGCGAAAACGCATTCACAACTAATCAGTTAATTTTTAAGATTAAATAAATATAAATTCAAATGAAATAAATATGTATGTATGTACTTTTTTGGTGTAATGTAATCTTTGTGGTGTTGGCACACGTTGTACTGAACAGTTAGATCAGTAAAGTAACCACAATCTAACAAGATCGGCTCATAAAAATTTTAATCTGGTATGCATGCCAAATGTTGCCACTTTTGTGATTCGACTCTATCACTCATACTATTTTTACATTCAAACAGATAAATAAATATAAGACTAACAAAACAAAGAATACAGAATTATATTGTCATATTTTATTTTCATATGAAAATCAACAACTATTTTAAAGTTATACAACACAACATTATTACGACATACATACTTTTGAATTCCCTTAATATTTATAAGGCAATGAAACACAATATCAATGTCTTATTTTTGTTTCATCCATATATCGCAAAGATCAAAGTCCTGGGCACATTGTATTTTATTTCTAATTTGTTTCATTACTGATTGATATCAAATTAAAATATACAAAATATATTTCCAATACGCACCTCTCTTCTGTATGAATCTCTCAAAAACAAAAACTGTCTTCAAACCTCTTCCTCTTTTCAATATATTTGTTATGAATTATGTACGTAAATTGCTTGCAACAAATTATAATTCATACATATGATTATGATTTTTCTTTAATCATATTTCGGAATTTAGTTTAGCCTGTCCATTATTATATAGACTTATGTATTATTATAATTAAGGAATTCACAGGGTGTCTCAATTATTTACACAATGAAAAATGAATATAATACTATGAAAACAGAGAATGTGGAGCAGCGCTGTAGTTTTGAAAATGGTTTTAGTGCTTAACTTTATTTCGTAGTCAAGTACTTTACTTAAATAACACAAATACTGATCAGTTAGGTGTTTGATATTAACAGCATATATAATACAGGCGATTTGTATTGAATGGTTTCTTTTTATTTTTACTATTTTTCAAAAATGAAATTGAATTGAATCAACAACCTCAATCGAATTTTTAATTTAATGTTTTTGTTTTCTTTCCTAATACTCACTACATAATTTAAATTCATGTTTAGATCTCAAAGATGTCATTTGAGTTTTGTGAAAATGTGCTGAATCAAGTTTTGAAATGTACTTTTTAGATGCACGAAATTTTTCAAAAATACTAGCACAATAAAATACATATATATCACATTATATCACAAAATCTACACATTGTGGTTTATTTTCATTTACTAACAAAAATAAAAGATAATTATTATAAAAGGATATTACATTTTATAAATCTACACACCACAGTGCGACTATTTTCATTTACTACAAAAAATAAACAAAACACTGCAATTATTATAAATTGTCCAAAAGTACCGAAAATGCGGTAAGTCTATCGAATGTACTAAAAACTTGTCGAATGTACTGACGACGCAAGTGTACTGAAATGCCATCACTGGTTTAGATATAAATAAGCAAAATTTATATATATAAAGAAGTAAAATGCAGTGAATTTTAATTTTTGGTATTTTTATATTCTTATAATAAATCAATTAATTTGTTTTCATATTGCCAATCCATTTTTCCTTCTCTCACTCTTAATATAAAACTTCTTAGTTCCCCAATAAAAATGTTCGAGCAGTAGCAAACGGATATAATTTTTAGTGATTAGCTAGTAACGTCGGTTAGTCGTCATATTTACAAAGAAAGTTCAAAATTTCTAAGCTCCATATCGTTAGAAGAAAAACTAAACGAAACAATAAGGCAAGCACAGAAGCTACTTGCAGTTCAATGGAACTGAGTGTACACATGTAAATACTACATTTGTATTTATTTCGTTTCCCATATTGATTGGATATGCTGCACCAGTGGTACAAAGATGACTATCGGCCGTATGGACGTTCCACCTATATTATTCCCGCAAGCACCCATTGTAAGAGCTCCGTAGGTTTTCATTTTACATACATAAATATATTAGGGTGGTTTAAAATATTAAAGTTTCAACAAACTTCGCTACCCGAGCATCAAATGTTTCGTATTGGTGCCACTAAGAGCAACGTAAAACTTGATCCATTTCAGAAAACATTTAATGGACCCGCCACCGTTTTGAAAATTAGGAAATGGTCCTCTATCTATCGAAAATCCTTAAAATATCCCCGAGGCCGGCCCCTAGAGAGATCAAATGTACGACAAGTTTCCATTATTCTTTACCATCCAATATTTTTTCTGAACGTACTTAGCGTCTATCACCACCTCTTAGGGGGGCTCCCCTGCAAAAATAACATCCTCCAAAGGAGTTGGGCTAGGGAATAAGTATGTTCGGAAAAATGTAGAGAGGATCTGGTGGTACATTTGACCCCTCCACCGGTCGCTCTGGGGGAGCTATGATATTTATAAAAGGGTGGCAGATAAGGGCTAAGTGAGTTGGGGAAAAATGTTGAAACGGAAAATATAATAGGACCTGGTGATACATATGAACCCTCTACAGATCACTTCGGGGCAGCTATTAATTATTTTTTGAAATTTTCGATATCTTTTGTGTTTATTGTAGAGGAATCCTCAAAAGGGTGACAGATAGCGGGTAGGTGAATCAAGTGAAAAAATTTGGAAGGGTAAAAATATCTGAGAAGAGGTGGAATCAGTTTCTTAATTTCACAACAATTTTTGCAGGGGAGCTCCTCTAAAGGATCATGATAGGGGGTAAGTATGCTCAGAAAAAATTTTGGAAAGAAAAAAATAATGGGATCTTGTCACAAATTTGATCTCTCCAGTGGGGAGATATTAATGATTTTCAATAGATTAACTATCATTTTCTAGTTTTCAAAATGGTGGCGGGTCCATCAAATGTTTTTTTAAATGGAGCAAGTTTTACGTGGTTTTTATTGGCACCAATACAAAGCTTTTGGAGCCCGGGGATATTGGAGAAACTTAAATTTTTTCCATATATGTATGAACCACACCAATGTACAACTTATAATTTTTATAATGAAACAAAAAAGGAAGGAGAGATATTTTTTCGATACATGGCAGATTCTTTTTCGGAGTAATTAATTGAACAACTATTAAATTGGAAGTATGCGGACACTTTTGGCACAAAATATGTTCATAGATAGTTCACAAACTATTTAATTTCAAGTATGTGCAAATTTATAAGACTTATTGCCTTTTCAATTTATTTAATTGCAAGTATGCGCACTCTTATATGGCTCAACAATGCTTTTATAAAAAACGGCCAAACACTTAGATCCGAGCATGTCATGATAATGGATGATTTCCTGCAGGAAATTGATGCTTGTGATCTTGACGGCATATGGTTCCGGCGCTAGTAACCCATTTTTACATTTTCGTTGTTAACAGCACCAACTTCAAACGTTTATACATAAAGTGAATAATAATAATTGCTGTATTTTACACATTTTTGGTGGTTTCTGCAATGTTCTAGTTACCTTACATAATAATCTTAGTTCTTGTTAAGGAACAATTTTCGACAGAAATTTAATTCCAGCACCAGATAAGGACATACTTAAGGACCTAAAGAGCCAAGATGTTGGAGAAATGTAAACATTTTCTATATAAAAGTTAAAAAATATATCCCTTCAGGTTTAGTCTTGCTAAAACTTAACTGTTGTGAACTCCTTAAGGCCATTAACACTGCTTGGTTTCCAGTTCGAGATCATTTTCTCAATCATATGTTACATAAAAATTTTCAAAAGCTTGGTCCCACTATGAAGCACTGCAATGACAATCCCACATGTGTAGGGTGTAATTAACCATTACATAACCATACAAACTGTGATTGCCTGATGTATGCCAACTGTTTAGGTCCCCACCCTGCTTCGTCCATATTTCAGCAAGAAAACGAAATAATAAAATAAAATCACAAAAATAAATGAAGTGTCTCTTAGGCTAGATATTTATTTGGACAACAAAATAATAGCTTAGTTAAAGACAAGCCATATTTAAAGGGTGTTTTTTTTAGAGATTTGTTTTTCGAATAGAGATAAAACTAGCATTTTATGGTCATTTCTGGCAACTCTAATGTCATTTATGTTCAGTTTGGTTTGCCATTTTATCATGAACAGGTTGACAAAAGAACAACGCTTGCAAATTGTGCAAATTTATTTCGAAAATAATGGTTCAGTTCGCGAAGTTTACCGCAAGCTCCGTTCATTTTATGGTCGACATAATCGTCCATCAGAGCAATTAATTCGGTTAACCATGGATCGTTTTCGCACTACGTTTACTCTATGTGATAATACGCATCCGCAGAGACGTCGAACAGTGCGCACCGAAGAAACAATTGCCGCTGTAGAGCAAAATGTTGAAGAGGACCCGAATGAATCGATTCGCCACCGTGCACAGCAATTGGAGCTTTGTCCATCAACTTTATGGAAGATTTTGCGCAAAGATCTTGGCTTGCGACCTTACAAGATCCAGCTTGTGCAAGAATTAAAGCCGCGAGACCATGCAATGCGTCGTGATTTTGGTGTATGGGCCGAAAATGAGTTGATCTCGATGCTGATTTTCATCGCAAAATTTTGTTCAGTGATGAGGCTCATTTTTGGTTGAATGGCTACGTCAACAAGCAAAATTGCCGCATTTGGAGTGAAGAGAATCCACATGAGACCCTTGAGACGCCATTACATCCACAAAAACTGACTGTTTGGTGTGCTCTATGGGCTGGTGGAGTCATTGGGCCATACTTCTTCCGAAATAATGCTGGAGAGTCAGTTACCGTTAATGGAGACCGGTATAGAGCCATGATAACCGACTATTTTGTTCCCGAATTGGATGGCATGAATGTGGATGAGTTGTGGTTCCAACAAGACGGCGCTACATGCCACACAGCGCACGTCACAATCGATTTATTGAAGGAAACATTCGATGAGCGCATAATTTCGCGGAATGGACCTGTCAATTGGCCACCAAGATCGTGTGATTTGACACCATTGGATTATTTTCTTTGGGGATATGTGAAGTCGCTCGTCTACGCCAACAAACCAGAAACGTTAGAGGACTTGGAAGCCAAGTCCGACATACGGCCCCATATGCTCGAAAAAGTGGTTCAAAATTGGACCTGTAGAATTGGCTTTATTCGAGCCAGCCGCGGCGGCCACATGCCCGAAATCATATTTAAACATTAATGACATTAAAACGATTTTCTTGTGTTTTATTTCAATTCAAAGCTCTATACCTCTAAAAAAACACCCTTTACATATCAAGCTCAGAATCAAACAAAGAAAATACCAACAACAAAATCTCACTCTTCATCATTCCACCCACTACACAACAAACTCACCATATCTCTCACAACAGAAACCAACTTTAAAACAGCACTCAAGTATCAGCTAACCAACTTCAGTTTTCTCTTAATTCTTTTTCTGCACCACTTACTTCAATCACGCAATAAACTCAAAATAAATCACCTACTAATAAACAACACAATAACAGTTATACAAAAAACACATTTTCTAAGCATAATAGCAACAACATTCTCCTACGCAATAACCCCACACAATTATTCAGTTCAGATCCTCTCACATAAAAAAGCATCTTAAATTAATAAGAGAACATTAAGCCGAGCATATCAGCTGTTCCCATACTTCAGACATATTCGACTAATTTTTTCTCGGCTCTTTCTACAATATTTATATGTAGACCGGATCCATTTCAAATCAAACAGGCTGACTGACTTCAAGTTGCGAAATTGGTTGTCGATAAAATATGTTGTTTTTCAGAGGAAATAAAAAGATGACACGTATTCCGCCGATTTGATTGAAAAAAAATTTTTCACGAAACACATTTCAGTTTAAGGTGGCAAAAATCGAAAAACCGCTAAAAAACTTTTCAAAAGAGCTCCATCTTAATCTAAATAATTCATTTCTCTCTTTCGATTTTAATATAACTTCTTATTTTCTCTCAGAATCTTTAAGAAATTTTGAAAATGGTTGAAAATCGGGGGCGTGTTTATGGAAGTAAACAAAATTTATTTTCTCAAAAACCTCATCAAATCAATCAAATCGGAGGAATGTGTGTCCTCTAATTCTCCCAGAAAAACAGCATATTTATTCGGCAACCAATTCCGCAATTTGAAGTCTGTTGATATGCATTATTTGAAATGGATTCAGTCTGATGATAGTGCTCTATTTGCAATGGTTGGCGTCAATAGCACGAAACGAGAACACGCATTACTCCCATTTGTTGGTTGTGCCTTTGACAGCGAAATGCAAGCGATTCCATCCGGCCTTTTATTTTCTAAATCGGCAAAGGAAAAATTCGTTATATGCACGGATAATTCCAAGCTGCAAGGAGTCTAGCTAATACCTCAGAGCCAATATTTGTACCTTATTAAACGATTATTAATTGAAACGACACAAAAATTGAAAATTATGCGGATTCCATGCCATGTTGGAATAACTGGAACTGAAAACGCTGACAATAAAGCTGCAAAATCTGCGGTAAAATCACCATTTCTTTTTTCAAACAAATCACTTTAATCAAATCATAGTTAGAAGACCATTAATACGAAAAAAATAGGCCAAAAACTTTTTACCTCAACTACAACTACAAAGAATAAATGCTGCACAAAGCTTCGATTAGGTCACACGAAATTAACACTCGAATATCTCCTGAGGAAAGAAAAATGATTTGGAACTTCAGCTCATAGAATCAAATCGTAATATGTTCATCTAAGTTTTGCTATATGACATGTGACAAATTGGGGAATTTTGCGTCTTGGTTTTCGTCAAAAAAATTACCGAATGTGAAGAAATGTGCTCCTGGGAAAAAAATAAATTTTTTTGCCAGAAAACATTATGCCGTATATATGCTTCATTAAGGTTTTAGAAAAAGTATTTTCGGAACTTGATAAGCAGGTCATGTATCCTAAGTATAGATGTATAGAACAACTCTTATGTATTTCGAAAACTAAATGTTGTGCAGCAATTATGAGTTCGGCTTCATTGAAAATCTTCGGTAAAGTATAATCTAATATCGGGGCCTAGAGCTTCATCCAATTTTGTCGACCTGTGAAAAGGAAAATTTTTATACCGCCTAATTTGTACCATGCTAAATAGAAAAAAAAGCTCACTACACGCGGATATATTTTTACAAAGTCACATGAACAAGCCAAATAATATATTTCCATGTTGTTAGATCAGTTGCAGTGGTGTTTCATTTACTAAATATATTATTAATTCTCTTTTTTTTATACGTGCACTACTCTTAATTTTTATACCCTACACAGAGGGTATATTCACTTTGTCATTCCGTTTGTAACGCATAGAAGGGGGCGTGGCAGGTATGGAAAAGTATATATATTCTTGATCAGCGTCACCACCTGAGTCGATATAGCTATGTCCGTCTGTCTATCTGTCTGTCTGTCTGTCTGTCTGTCTGTCTGTCTGTCTGTCTGTCTGTCTGTCTGTCTGTCTGTCTGTCTGTCTGTCAGTCTGTTGAAATCAGGTTTACGAGAAAACTAAGCAAGCTAACTCAATGAAATTTGGCACACAGGTCAAACCTTCTATAAAAATTGGCGAAATCGGTTAACGGCCACGCCTTCCGCTCATACTCTATGTAGATATACCCAAGTCCATTTTGAAAAAAGTTGCTGCGATTTTGATGAAACTTGGTGATTTGGTTAAGAACAAAATTAAGATATAGCTAGGTTTTAAGTTTGCAAAGGCTCTTAAAAGGGCATGGCACAGCCTTAAATTTTAACTTTTATAACGCCATAGCTCGTAAACCGTGCAAGATATTGTGATGAAATTTGGTACACGAATACAGATCTTATACATCTTGAATTGCGCATAAAGTGGTTGGAATTGTAAAAGTGGGCGTGGCACTTTTTGGTAATTGAAAATTTGGATTTCGTTTAACTCCAAATTGGCAAAAACGATTTTCATAAAAATTTTAGGGATGATACCACTGAAAGCAGGCATCATAACTAGTTTATTCAATATTCTGGAAAAATTTGTTGAAGAGCGTGGCATAGCCTACAATATTTATAAACGTTATAAAAAGAGAACTAACAACGCAATCGTTATGAAATCTAATATGGCAGATATAATCGCTGAAAGGTGTCTTCTTGCAAAATTTTGGTACAATAGTGCCGGTGGGTGTGGCACCTCCCATATAAGCAAAATACGTTTAATGCTATGGATAGTGTGCTATGAGAGTAATCTTGATAAAATTTTGTGTAGAGGTGTCGGTTACTATAAGCTTTAAAATTCAATGAAACTTGACAAGATTGCATCAGTGGGCGTGGCACCTCCCTCATTAACATAAATTTGTAAGTGCTATTTTAAGTGAACTATTGGTGCAATTGATCTGAAATTTGAAGTAAGTGGTTTACTGGGTATAAGATACATACGAATGAAAAGGTGGCGAAATAGCAACAGTGGGCGTGGCACCTCCCATACAATTAAAATACCTTAAGTGGCATAACTATCGAAATATATGAGCAATCATAGTAAAATTTGGTGTAAGAAGTTTTTTTATAAAAAGCTATTTCTGGATCAAAATCGGAGTGGATTGCACCAGTGGGTCTGTCACCGCTCTAAATTTTAGGAATAATTGCGGCACATATCGCAAATTATACAAGCTATTGTGCTAAAGTTTGGTTTGATCATGTTAATCACGAATGTAATTTATTGAACCAAAAGTGGGAGGAATTGGAGAAGTGGGCGTGACGTATTTCATATTTTTTCATTTCTATTCTATTTTTTTCAACATTTCCCATATTCTTTTGACATTTTCAGTTTTTTCCAACACTTTTCAACATTTTTGAACCTTTCTACATTATTTTCGACTTATTCAACCTCCTCAACATTTTTTTAACATTTATTTAAAAAGTACTTTTAATGCAGTGTAGGGTATGTAAGCTTCGGCCTGGCCGAAGATAACACCTTTACTAGTTTATTTTTATTTTTGTGAGAACGGAGAGTCTTTAAATGCATAACATGAAAGCTTTGAGATGTTTATGCTTAGAAACTTAAGCAAACTAAAATTTGAGTAAAGTTAATCTTTTTTATGGCACTAACTTATATAAATTATGAACAATAACCAGCAGTTTGTATAATTAATTGCAATAAATTAACTAAATGCGAGAGAAGATTTATCATATGTCAAGAAAAAGTTAACATGTCATATCATTATAATAAGTAGTTACTTAATTCGTTCAATTGAACGACTCAAAATTAAACAAATTAGTGAGAAAACGATTCGGCTCAACCGTTCAGTGAACTTATTATTTTATGTTATATATCTCAGTACTTGAGTGAAACATAGCCGCAAAAAGCTTTTCATCATTAAAAAAACGGGCCTTCTACCAAAAAAACTGGAGATAATAGGAAGATATTTGTAAATATTCAAACTGGAAAGTTTGCTCTGTGGGGTTGAGGAACAAAAAGCAAAAGTTCTTTTGTATGAAGTAATGCCAATTTTACTTTGGTGGTTTAAAAAATTCCGATATTATAATCCATGTGGTTCAGAATTCAGTTAATTAAGAAATGGGAGATAATGCAGAATTAAGGCAACTCGATATAAACAAGTTTTAAAATTAAGATAATTCGAACAACTCCAATCACAGATGTGAAAGAAAATATTCTTCAATACATTCAATAATTTTTTAGGTTTCATTAGGTGGACGAGTTTTCAGCATATTTGGTGCAGTTCCAGTACAATTCCGGTACACTTAGTTCGGAAACTATTAAACATTTTCGAGCGCAAGTGGCACAGCGAATTAGGATTTGAAGCACGGCTATTTATAATTTTGGTTATAAGGGTCATGAGCACTTTCCTTCATCTGCCGTGGACTGGAATGAATAATGGGCCCAAGGCGGCCGCCCCTCGGTTTCGCCCCCTTTAGATACGCAACCGTCGAGTAGTTATATGCAGCTGGTATATATATCAGTAGTGCATTATAGCAGAGGACAATATCAACTGACAGTTGTACTGTTAAGCTTATCAAATTGATTTTATTGTGGATATGCAGTTTTTTTTCATAATTTCATTATTCTTCTACAATATGTATGCAATATATGTATGTAAGTGCTATGATTATGAAACGCTAGATAAGAGTAAATACCACAACGCGCTTCAAACTGTGCCCTTAAATGAAAATTAATTTCCCAAAACAAAGCAGTGGTTTGGTCGACGTTTGTTCTCTTTCTATTCATGCATAGTTGCCCAGGAAGCAGTTGGAAGCTTTTGTATCTTCCGCACATGTATATGGCAATGAACTTTTGTATATCTCTTCCAGAAGAGTTGTACGAGTACGTGATCGTACTTCATCGCGATTAACATGCGGACCTTTTAACACTCTGCTGAACAATAAAGCACAACAAAAATAAAAATAATGAGTTTCGAATCATCCATGCAATTATTTGGCGACTCTTCCATAAGATTATATAAGGGGGGCCGTTCAAGTATCACGTAACGCAATTTGGTGGAGGGGGGTCTTGTAAAACGTTACAATGCATTACAGGGGCGGGAGGGGGCTTCGAACAACGCGTTATGTAACATTGTTTTTGAAGTGAAACTCTTTAGCGGGGGGTGATTTAAAATTAGGTGTGTATAATGAAACGCTATAATGTTTTATTAAAATGATAAAATCGATTATACAATAACAAAGGTACTTTAGCGGCTTTCCGGTACTTTGCGCAACATAATTGTAACGTTTAGGTAAACATGATCACTTGGGAGTTACCTAACGTTTAAGGAGAATGCGGGGGGAGGAAGAGGTTACGGAAAAACGTTACGGCGCATTACTTGGGGGAGGGAGGGTCAAAAATCTTCAAGAATTGTGTTACGTATTACTTGAACGCTCCCTAATTACATTTTCAGAGCTATGAATTTAAATACTCAAGAAGAGTTAAGTTGGCTTTTAAGGAAATTGGAAAATTTATATCAATGCATTATAATTCAATGTTACTTTTTTGTAATTTGTTCACATGTATACGACATCAACTGTAAATACCTACATAGTTAAAAACAGTGTCAAAGTTACCAGTTACCTATGTACATGCAAATTTCATGGGCTGATGTATATATGTGACCATACTAAGGTTTTTTTCAACAGAAAAGGTGTACTTGACTATTTTTTTTTTTGGTATTATATTAGAAGGAATTTATTTATAGCCATATTAGGTAAAAATTAGTAAGATCACATCAATAGTTCAATATTCAAGTTCATATTCTACATCTTCTTCCGGGTCGTAGTCGGAACGATTATTACCTTCAAAATCTTATATCTCATTTGGTACAAAATTTGGATATGGAGCCTCAAATTCTTCTTTTTCACTTTCGCTTTCGCCGTCGTCTCGCACCATTTTATGAGCAAGGTCATCGCTTATCTGGAGTCATTCTCTTGAATCGGTGACCACTGAGCATGTCAACAATACCGTCATAACTCACATCTTGTTCCATTTTGTACTAAAAACATTTTTCACTATGATATATGTGGGCCATGACATGCCAAATCAATATCTTTTGCATGAGATTTTTTTTTCTGCTTAAAAAATGTTGATGCCTTCAATCAAAAATTGAAATGACTCAGTGTCCGCTGACAATGTTGAATTTTTTTAGTTTCACTTCAAAAACCCGTCCACATGTTTCATACGCAATTTGCATTGGCGAGTGGCTAAACCCGGACAGTTTCTTATGCGCGAACGAAATCATTGAATCCTCTGCGTTTGAATATGTATGCTGGGTATGAATGCATTTTGTGTACTTGTAGTTATGTATTTATGTCAATGTGTTTTCTGGTTCTCCGTTCATTTTGTTGTCCAAGTATCTTGGCATATTGAATTATATTTCATGGGAGTAGCGGCGCGCAGATTCTGAAATTGCAAACAAATTACGCAGAAAACGATTATCGTTAGCAGCATATGTGGCATATTGTAGATATATGTATTGCTACTGCTGGTGTTGTTGTTGCTACTTTTGTTGTATGTACGTACTTGCAATCAACATTATTCTGAATAGGTGTTTGCGTGGCTTTGTTTATCTGGTTGTTTGTGCGCAATAGGCCTCATACACGAGCAACTTTGTTAGGAGCACAGGAAGAAGTTGCCAACTACGCAATATACCGCTGCAGCGGTTACGGCATAGTAAAACAAAATATTTTGGTATTCAATGCCACACGCAGAAAAATTTTTTATTAAAAGTTACTGCACTGGTAGAAATTTTGGAATAAATTTTAATACTTTTGGGCTTACATATATGACCACACCAGAATTGTATTAAAGTTTAATACTGCCTAAATATTAAAATTCAATTTTAATACAAATTTGTATTAAAATTTAATACTCGTTTTTATTAAGACACAAAAAAAACTTTTTACCAAATCTTCCGTCTCCTTCTTATATAATGCTGCCGCTGTAAGTTTTGGTTATTTATTTGTGTTGCAATTTTAAAACTTTAAAGGGAAATTTTAATTGTTTTTTTTTGCGCATCATCAACGCCGGAGTATCACAAGGTAGCACACTAGGACCGCTTTTGTATCTATTATATACCTATGATATCCCTAATGTTACGGGTACAACAATAGCAACATTTGCTGATGACACTGCATTGATTGCAGTGGGCGACACTGAAACCGAATCGATAAGCAGATTACAAAAATCCATCCAAACCATAATGTTATGGACTCGAAAGTGGAGAATCAAGCTAAATGAACAGAAAACAGTTCATGTTAACTTCACAAACAAAAATATTCGTTATATGTCTCTCTACATCGATGGCATACAAATTCTACACTCCAACTCTGCTAAATATTTAGGCATGACACTAGACGCAAAAATGCGCTGGAATGAACATGTGAAAAAGAAACGCGAAGAACTGAATTTTAAGTTTAATTCAATGAAATGGCTATTAGGCCGACGCTCTGCATTAACCATACAAAATAAAATCATGGTATATAAACAGGTGTTAAGACCCATCTGGTCATATGGTGCACAACTCTGGGGATGTACTTCCAACTCAAATAAAATATTAATCCAACGTTTTCAAAATACTACACTAAGAGCGATAACGAATGCTCCATGGTACGTCCGTAACTGCGATCTTCATCGAAACTTAGGTGTTAACACAGTTGCAGATGAGATAAAATCCTATGCTAAGGCTCTACAAGACAGAATCCGAAAGCATGTTAATGCAGAAGCATCGAACATTCTGCGAACTCAATGGATGCCACGCCGATTAAAACGCACAAAGCCTTTAGACCTGGCTCAAGATGTTTGATATCTCCCGTTAAGATAATTGGTCACTTTTATATATACCGACACACTTTATTATAAATAACACTATATAGAAAAATTACTTGTTAGCTTATGAGCTAGGTGTAATAATTTAAAAGTGTTTCATTGTATATTGAATATATGATATATTAGAAAGAAACAAAATAAAAAAAAAAAAAAATCATAGGTCGCCAAGCATGCCACTGTTGAAATATGCTCATCTTTACCAATTAAGCAACTGCCATCATTTATGTGATCGACTAAAACTTAAATACTTCTCCATCAAAATGATATATTGAATTTTCATTTTACGTAGTAGCCCACTTTGTTTTTTATTTCCACTTCTTTGAGCATTTTCTTGGACGAAATATCTGATAAGATATACAGGCTTTTTTGTTTTTTTTTTTTGTCTTATGATTCAATTTACCTAAAGAAAATTCTACCAAAATTTCAGCTTCCCATGTAAACAGAGAAACATGGAAAAAACATTTTTTTTGTTTGTTTTGTTGGGAATCAAACTTCGTTTGCACCGCTCGCAGGTTTGATCTAGAGAATTATTTTTAATTCTAATGCTAAAACACATGTACATTGGCAAAAAAAAAAAATAAATCTGCATATTTTTTAATATTGTCACACTCTTGTATACATGATAGGATAAATTAATAATGAGAAGCAAAATTACCCAATAGAGTAAAAATATTGTCAGTAGTTTTTATTAAATTTTGTGTCTTGAACTAAAATTCAATTTAAGCATATTTCTATTCAATCTCAGCAATCCCAGTTCAATTTATTTTTTAAAATATTTGTAAGGCTTTTTATACCCTACACAGAGGGTATATTCACTTTGTCATTCCGTTTGTAACGCATATAAGGGGGCGTGGCAGGTATGGAAAAGTATATATATTCTTGATCAGCGTCACCACCTGAGTCGATATAGCTGTGTCCGTTTGTCAGTCTGTCTGTCTGTGTGTCTGTCTGTTGAAATCAGGTTTACGCAAAAACTAAGCAAGCTAACTCAATGAAATTTGACACACAGCTCACATCTTCTTGCAAGCTGCTAGCATATAAAAATGGGCGAAATCGGTTAACAGTCACGCCTTCCGCCCATACTCTATGTAAATATACCCAAGTCCATTTTGAAAAAAACGTTGCTGCGATTTTGATCAAAATTGGTGATTTGGTGAATATGAGAACAACATTAAGATTAGGCTAGGTCTTAAGTTTGCAAAGGCTCTTAAAGGGGCGTGACACAGCCCTAAATTTAAAGTTTTATTACGCCATTGCTCGTAAACTATGCAATATATTAAGATGAAATTTGGTACACGGATACAGATCTTGTGTATTTAGAATTGCGCATAAAGTGGGCGGAATTGTAAAAGTGGGCGTGGCATTTCTTAACAATTAAAAAATTGGATTGGCGTGGCATAGCCTACAATATTTATGAACGTTATAAAAAGAGAACTAATAACGCAATCGTTATGAAATTTAATATGGCGGATACACTTGCTAAAAGGTGTCTTCTTGCAAAATTTTGGCACAATTGCACCGGTGGGTGTGGCATCTCCCATATAAGCGAAATACGTTTAATGCTATAGATAGTGTGCTATGAGAGTAATCTTCATAAAATTTTGTGTAGAGGTGTCAGTTACTATAAGCTCAAAATTAAATGAAACTTGACAAGATTGAATCAGTGGGTGTGGCACCTCCCTCATTCACATAAAGTTGTAAGTGCAATTTTAAGTGAACTATTGGAGCAATCGATCTGGAATTTGATGTAAGTGGTTTACTGGGTAATAGGTAGGGGAATGTAACCTGTTGTGGGCCGGGTTTCGTTTTTTGCCTGTAATTTCTATGCAAGTAAAAATTTTTCGGACTTTTTGATACTAATGGAAAGGTAGAGTCAATAGCTAACTAAAAATGGAAAAATTTTTCATTATTTTCCAAAAATCAATTTTTTCCACACATATTGTAAAAGAGCTTGTTTTTTACCAAAAAAAAATTTGTAACCGGTTGTGGGCCACTCCGGAAAATCAACTAGAAATGCGAAATCATAAAGAAAAACCAACAAAGAAATATAAAATTTTGGAATTTATTCATCGATGAAGCCTCTAGGGGCAAAAAACATCAGGAAAATGGCACTTTTTCAAATTAATTATCCTCCTCGTCAGTTTCGCAATTTTCGCATGTGAAATAGCTCTTTGTCATAGCAGCGCATTTCAAATGCACAAATCGATCGCAGCCACCGTTGCATTTGATGGAATTAGCTTTTGTCAATTTCGATGGCAGAAGGTCTAAACAGATCAGACAAAAGTCCAAATCTTCTTCGTCAGAAGAATTCGGCTTCTTGCGTTTGGCCGACGGTTTGGCTGGTGGCGTTGCCTTGCGTTTAGCTTTCTTAATGGGCGTTGGAGCAGCTTGCTTTTTTGCAGCTTTTTCATGCAAAGTAGCAACGGTTTCTGGAGACGTTAAAATGGCGCTTTTCATTGGCTTTCGGCCGCGATTTGATGGTTTTTTGGGTGCAGCGGCCTGTAAGGGGCCGATTTCATCCAAAAGACAGCTAATAGAAGTCGATCGAGATGACGGTCCAGGTGTTGTCGGCACAACCTCCTCACGTCCAACAAATGGCGCAACCACGATTCGACGCTGATCCTCTTCATCGATAAGCCCTTCAGCGGAAACCTCTGCCTCATTAGCCTTAACGACTTGAACAAAGTCGGCATCAGAAAAAATGTCCGGATCGTATGGACATATGCCGGTCGCTCTAAAACCAGACTTAATCACCGTAGGTGTCAAAGCCAGATCAAGAGCCTTACACGCCAGGCCAGCAATATGACGTATTTCTAATACCTAGAAAAATTTTGAACGAAAACAGTTGAAAATTGGCGAAAGAAAACAAGTTTTAAGAAGAGTGTTACCTTGTTTGCATTGTTCTTCTGCCAAGCAGAACACTGGGACTTGTAATAAGCCTTCACTGGTCCAAACACAGACACGTCCAATGGTTGTAGTCTGTGACTACAGTGCGGAGGAAAAGTGACGATATGAACGCCATTTTCAATGGCCAAGTCAATGGCTTCTACAGACAAATGTGAACAATGATTGTCCATCAGAAGAATCACTGGCGAAGCGAGCGATGGTTTCGCGAAGGCGATGAAATGGCGCATATAATGAACAAACTCTGGCTGACACATCCAACCTGAACCGTTTGCATAACCAACTGTTCCAGACGAAACACTGTCCAAAAAGCTGCTCTGCAATTTCTTCCTCGGGAAAAGAAAAAATGGCGGTAAGCTATTGCCGGCAGCACTCACTGTCAATGCCATCGTGACCATCGTTCCCCTTTCTGCAGCTTCCATTTTTCCCACGCGACGCATTCCCTTCAAAGCAATCACTTTGCCTATTTTGGACGGCACGGTAGAGAAGCCACTCTCGTCCATGTTGAAAATATTGGTTGCCATAATGTCATGCTCCGAAGTGAGAACCGAATTAAAATTTTGAAAAAACAGATCGACATTGGATTTACAAAATGCTTTAGCTCGATTCATTGAGGTTTGTTCAGGTGTGCGTAGTACGAGTTGGGGGTGGCGTTTCATGAACTTATAATACCAATGCCGTGGGGCCATCATTTCATCTTCCCAACCTTCTGGGCAAACATCAATTTTTTTGGAGAGCTGATATGCTAATTGACGGAGCTCGGTGATGCTGAGCCCGTAGTAATGACCAGCACATTTCAAAATGTATTGGACGAGACTCTTTTCTTGATCCTGGTTGAAGATCTGTTGGAAAATTAGAGAAAAAAAAACGTTGAAAAAAGTCTGATGTGTTAGTGGAAAGTGCAAAAAAAACTACAAGCAAGCTTAAGACTTTCAAACGCTTTCATAAAAAGTGTTTGAATTTAGAGTGTTTACATTTAAAAAGCCGCTTTAAATTCACCGCTTGAAAAGTTTCACTTCAAATACAAACCATATTCAAAGGTGTTCGTTGGCTGCATTTACGGAGGTATTCCATCAATCCACTATCTTGTACGGTAGTAATGTCATCAAATTTGTCACTAACTTTCTTAAGATACCGCTGCAAATTGGTGCGGGGAACATTGTAGGCTCGAGCAGCCTCTCTGACGGGCATATTTTCTATCGAACAACGCTTAATGGCTTGTACGATCGCATTAAAATCAGTTTCCTTCGGTTCGTCTTTTTTTCCCTTCGGAGTAGACATGGCTGAAAATGCGTAAAAATGCATAAATTAAAAAATAAATGCGGTTACAACAGGTGGCCCACAACCGGTAACGGCGGCCATTTCTTAAGTGACTGTCAAAATTCGCGTAACGAAAAATTGTAAGCAAACCCGATATAAAATCGAAAAATCTAACGCAAAAACTGCATACAAATCCAAAACAATTACCTTTTCGCAATATCTCACTTCACTATATCACGCTCACAACATAATCAAAATTTACTTTCTTGTAAATTTTTTCGTCGATTTTTTTCGTTTCTTTGTAGCGCGCATCAAATGCGTCCTTTCACTTGTGTGTTCGCACCAATACTATCTGTCATTGTATACTACACAGAACCTCATACTCAGATCCGCCATATTTGGTAAACGTCAAAAGATATAACGGGTGGCCCACAACCGGTGATGGCCCACAGCCGGTTACATTACCCTATATATAAATCAAAAGCGGGCGAAATAGCAACAGTGGGCGTGGCACCTCCCATACAATTAAAATACCTTAAGTGGCATAACTATCGAAATATATGAGCAATCATAGTAAAATTTGGTGTAAGAAGTTTTTTTATAAAAAGCTATTTCTGGATCAAAATCGGAGTGGATTGCACCAGTGGGTCTGTCACCGCCCTAAATTTTAGGAATAATTGCGGCACATATCGCAAATTATACAAGCTATTGTGCTAAAATTTGGTTTGATCATGTTAATCACGAATATCATTTATTGAAACAAAAGATTGCGGAATTGTAGAAGTGGGCGTGACATATTTCGTGTTTTTCATTTCTATTCTATTCTTTTCAACATTTCCCATACTCTTTTGACATTTTCAGTTTTTTCCAACACTTTTCAACATTTTTGAACCTGTTTACATTATTTTCGACTTATTCAACCTCTTCAACATTTTTTTAACATTTATTGAAAAGGTACATTCAATGCAGTGTAGGGTATGTGAGTTTCGGCCTGGCCGAAGATAACACCTTCACTAGTTATAATTAGAATGACTCTCAGAATATTCGCAGCTGAAAGTTGGCTGTAAATAGATGATACAGTTTTGCAATAAATTAAAGGCGCGACAAGTTTGACATTCATATAAAAATGACTTCAGGCTGATAAACTCTGTTGGCAAAGCGGTTGAGTTATACTTATGTTCACATTATCTATACGTATATATATACGTATCTACATACCAAAAAGTTTTCTACGATAGTTAATATAGATTATACTTTAGTAGCATAATTCTAATTATATTAGATTCCATTTATTTCAAAGCGTTAAAGTTTTAAGTTTATTTTTTTTAAATAAAAATATTTTACTGCGATTTTAGAATAAATGATGAACTTTCAAATTAAAGTAAAAAAAACCCAGAGTAATTCTTCAGTCTGAATATTACTTATTACATTCACAATGTTTGTTGTGAAGACCTATTGTGAGAACTCCACATGCGTTAGACTTCTCTACGTGGAATTCAGCACGGTGACTGCCACAACTTCAACCAATATGACAACTGGACAAAAAAATTGTATCGAATAAGGACCCTAAATCGATGAGGGTAAGTGTAAGTTAGAGGCTTCCCACGTTGATATAGGTATCAACCTATCGACTCGCGAGCCGATAATCAGATCGCGCGCTGATTGGTTGGTACGGAACCGTGACCGGATGGTAAATAACTGCTCAAGTTAGTTATAAGGGCGTAAGGACAAATTTGTTTGCCTTAACAAAAGATGAACTTCTCACGTAATAACCTTTTTTTATGTACATAATCACAGAGAACTTTATTGTAGATATCCTACATTACTCTTTTATAATCATGAATCTGTAAGACTATCAATTTAAAAATATTATAATGTTAGAACCCCCCTCCCCACCCCACGACTCAGTTATGCCCCCTGGTTTTAATAATCAGTACATCAAAAGCATTAATTACAGTAGATATGTAGTAGTTTTTCGTTAATTTTTCTCCGTGCAGTTCGTACCTAAGTTGTAGCGTGTGTAGAGGGGTAAGCAACCTTGTTTGCTGGTTTGTGGTGCCTTTCAAGAAGAGACTTTCCATGCAATCTCACGTTTATCTTGCTATGTTAACTTAAGTTTGAGATGCTTTTCACTCAATGCATTTTTTCGGAAGCTTACGGCTACCGTTAATAAAATTTGAATTGTAACTCCGATGCGATATACGATATTAGGAGCTTCACAAAATTTTCTGAATTTCATGATCTTTGATTCTAAGTAATCTTGTTTACTTCCGAAATTAATTAAATTGATGGAACTTATTAAGTGCAACTATGTAGTAAGCGTGTTACCTGGAACCTTTCAAATGATTTTTTATCTATGGATGGTGCCATGACATCTCATCAAAATCCGCCAACTTTTCGGATAGTGGTATTCCGAACCATTTCCAGTATTCTCATTAAATTTGGATGTAAAAACCAATTCTGAGACTTACAATCAGCTTTGCTTCGGGGAGCTACAAAAATACGTGATCATTAACTGGATATTTCTTTATGCGGGTGGATCAAAGAGTAATACCAAAACGGCTTTTGACTATGTTGGCCAAGATTAGAGATTATTGGCTTTCCTCATATTGTTTAGTATTTACCGCTGAGAGTTTTATCTCATGCATAAAATTATCTTGGATGGAAGAGGACGGTCATCACGTGCGCAAAGGCTTGGGGGGCGGCAAAATTTTATTACATTGGATCTTTTCTTTAGTAAATAAAAATTCTAAGTGTACAAGGCTTATAATTCGATGTTAAACCCTCATTTCTGATGACTATCGACATTTTTTCTTCTTAGTAACATCTCGTTTCATCCACCATCATTGAAAAAAAGCCTCTCTGTTTTATTTCCTTCGCAATTCCTTCTATTGTTATCTGATTGATAATTTGGACTAAGTCATTCTGTATACTGTTGCTGCAATAAGCTACTTGATTTTCTATGTGCTTGGAAAATGTTACATCATATTTAGCGAACAGATCAATTATTACAATAACCTTTATTTTTTGATTCAGGATTTTCACGATGGCCTATTAAAAGCAATCCTTGACGTACCAGATATAGATGATTTTTAACACACCTTCTTCATAAAAAATTAAGAAAAAGAGTAAGAGTAGTGGAATAGTCCAAATAAAATCTTATGTTTGAGTTACGACCACAAATGACAGGATACTTAGATGATCCTGTTTGCATTGGTAAATTGAAGGAATTTTTATAACCGTAAGTGAGGTGGAATTTTAATGTTTTCTTAGATATCGGTGAACAACTTGGCATCTGATTTTGACGATGAACTATAAGTGTCCGTTTGCCCATATTAAGCGCTTAAGCATAAAGCGTCGCAAAATTACACTTAACAAAATTTTGTGGAACTTTTTACTACGTATGAATTTTACTGAAATTTGTGAGCTTAGGAGAAAAAAGTGGTAATAGGTGAAATTTTTCGACTAAAACTGTACTAACGCAAAAATTTAACATTTTTCAAATATATTTTAAATTCAAAAATATTCTGAACCATCCAAACAATGCCTTCAAATCAGAAAAACAATATTTATGATTTTTAAAGTTTTTTTTTCAATACGAGTATTTTTCAAAAATTTTACTTTGCCAGCTGTCGCTACTTTGACCTTTGGAAAAACACCACACGGTATTGTAAAACAAATTTCTCAGCCCGTCTAAGCTTTTTATCTGAAAATCTGTGACTTACAGGTGGGGTAGTCTACTTGACAGAGAATGACCCATACAGATTCTTTATGTTTATATTTATTTTTTTTATTTCACCTAGGGTATAACCGATGAAGTGAAGTCTGTGTTTTTACTCGGAGCAATATATCCTAACGTGCCAATGCTGATAACAGGATGATGATATGTTCGGTCAATGATTTATTTATAACTTCAATATTTTATAATTTACATTATAGTTTTTAGCATCGATTAAATCTAGCCTAGGTACCATGTTATATCACATTTACAAAAACAATGTTGAAAATCGATGTTATTTTTTTTAATAAAGTTTATTTGAGATATAGTTTTAAAAATTATATTTTATTAATTGATTATATTGGCCCGTAATTATACCTACCTAAAATCGAACATACAGAGTGACCACATAAAAAAGAAAAAAACTTGCCTTAAATTATGAGAAAATTTAAACAGAAATTACACTGCGTTACTGCCACAAAGCATTGTAGACACAGTGAACAAAAGGAATAGTAACTAGTAAAGGTGTTATCTTCAGCCAGGCTGAAACTCACATACCCTACACTGCATTGAAAGTAATTTTTAAATAAATGATAAAAATTCGTTAATAGTTGAAGAGGTTAAATGAGTCGAAAATAATGTAAAAACGTTCAAAACGGTTGAAAAGTGTTGAAACAAATAAAATATCTGAAAAAGTTTAAACCACTGAAAAAAGTTGAGAGGATTCGAAAAAGTCGAATACATATTAAAAAGCTTAAAAAGTCAAGAGAATATTTAAAAAAATAAAATAGAAATGCAAGAGACTAAATATTCCATGCCCACTCCTATAATTCTGCCCACTTTTGTATGCAAAAATTATATTCGTGATTAACCTACGCATACAAGCTTGTGTAGTTTGCGATATGTGCCGTAGTTAGTCTTAGAATTTAGAGCGGTGACACACCGACTGGTACAATCCAGTCCGATTTTGATCAAGAAATAGCTTTTCATAAACAAACCTCTTACACCAAATTTCAGTATGACTGCTCGTATATTTCGATAGTTATGCCACATAAGGTATTTCAATTGTATGGAAATTGCAACACCCACTGGTGCTATTTCTCCAGCTTTTGTTTCATGTATACCTAATACCCAGTAAACCACTTACATCAATTGCTTTAATAGTTTACTTAAAACAGCACTTACAACTTTTTGTTAATGTGGAAGGTGCCACGTCCACTAATTCAATCCTGTAAAATTTCATTCTATTTTTAAAATTAGAATAACCGACACCTCTACTGTACACAAAACTTTATGAAGATTACTCTCATAGCACACTATGTATAGCATTATATGTATTTTGCTTGTACGGGAGGTGCCACACCCACTGGCACTACTGTGCCAAAATTTTTCAGGAAGATATCCTATATCCGCCATATTAAATTTCACGTATATAAATATTATAGGCTGTGCCACGCCCTTTAACGAAATTTTCCAGAATATTGACGAAGCTTGTAGTGATGACTACTTTCAGTGGTATCATCCCTAAAATTTTTATGAAAATCGTATGAGCCAATTTGGAATTATACGAAATCCAAATTTCAATTGTTAAAAGTGCCACATCCACTTTTTCAAATCCGCCCGCTTTATGCACAATTCAAGATATATTAAATCTGTATTCGTGTACCAAATTTCATCACAATGTCTTACACGGCTTACGAACTATAGCGTTATAAATGCAAAAATTTAGGGATGTGCCACGCCTTTTTAAGAGCATTTGCAAACATAAAACCTAATCTAATCTTCATTTTGTTCTCATCTTCACCAAATCACCAAGTTTCATCAAAATTGCAGCAATTTTTTGAAAATAGAATTGGGTCTATTTACATAGAGTATGGACGGTAGGCGTGGACATGAACCGATTTCGCTCATTTTTATGCTAGCGGCTTGCAACATTATGCGTGCCTTATTTCATTGTATTGGCTTGCTTAGTTTTCCCGTAAACGTGATTTCAACAGACAGACAGACACACAGACAAATATACAGACGGACATAGTGATATCGACTCAGATGGTGACGCTGATCAAGAATATGTATACTTTATCATACCTGCCACGCTCCCTTCTATACGCTGCAAACGGACTGACAAAGTGAACATACGAGTAGCAACGGTGTAGGGTATAAAAATCTAGAAGACGGCGGGCAACGTTGCACAGAGGTTAGGACTGTGTACTCAGAGCTCACAGTGCGTGGGTTCGATATTTGTGAGTCCAAAATGTTTTTTTATTGATGTCGGTAAAAAAATGTCACTTCAAAGCTTGCTTTTAAATATTTAAAACCACCTTGTCCTGCTTTTAAATTTAAAACGTGCTTTTAGAAAAAAACAAATTGAAATTAATATATCTCGAGAAGCAAAAGCTGGATCAGAACTATCGAAATGAATTTTGAAGGGAAAGGGAATTTGCTGCTTTCTAATTCGGGGTGTGACATATTTTCCAAAATAGCAGAAACGGCGATTTTTGCACATTTAGGTTAGGATATATCAAAATCCTAAGATCATGCAGCAATTCTGAGCTCGGATATGGACTTAGCGTGCAAAAAGTCGTTCGAAAAATATGGTCTGGGGTCTGTCAAGCTTTTCGGCTTGTGAAATAAAAAATTTTCTGCTATTTCACAATTTTTTTATGCGTTTTCCAGGCTATTTTCGCATTAATATCGGCTTGAACGCGATACTCATATCCAATTCTTACACTAATGTACCTAAACTAGCGGACTGCATACTGAGAAACAGTGGAAAAAAATAAAACTTATTTCATCATATTCAGAGAGCCAAAAACATAAAGTTAGTGCTTCATTGGAAATTTTCATACATATATACGGTCGGTTGTGCAATGCCTCTAACAATTACATTTTGTCAAACGTAATTTTTTTCAAAAAGACCGACCTAGGAGTACTTAGGGTTCATACTTCTCCTTCTAAATTTCAGAAAATGATCATAAGACGTCATAGACTCAAAAAAACCAAGAGCGTTGAAAATTCAAGCGCTTTTGTCTAATTTTTATATAGCTTAAGAACTACGCAACATAATGAGTTTTGAGTTGCCCACAAAATATGCCGTGTTAAATGTATTTGAATAAAATCTTAATTTTTTTAAAGTTCATAACAACACAAAAAACGCGATCAAAATGCTTTCATTGAATTGTTTAAAACGTTTTGTATCAGGAAATCTTTTGTGTATGTTCTCTTTATTTTACTTGGTAATATACACAAATTATTTTTATTATGTGCAAATCTATGAAACAGTACCTCTCCAATGATATACGTTTCATTCACCTCTCTTTATAGTAAATACTAAAAAAGTGTACCGTAAGTTTTGGATGTTCACGTTTTAATATATAGATAGTTCTACAAAAAATCAATCAAAAATATAACTTAGAAGCCATGAATAAGCAAATCATAAGAACTTTTTTGCTTTTGTGCAACGTCTTCTATGAATAGATCTTTGAAATCTTCACACAAATTTGCTTAGTGATCTCACAGGAATGACGCTTCATTCGTTGAATTCGGTACATTAACTTCGGGAACATGAATCGTTATTTGTTTATGTGCACCTTAGACCTGTTCTATAAAACTCATGTTCGTAATATGTTTTTTAAATATTTTTTTTTCGATTTTCCTTGTGTATCGAAAAAAAGTTACCGCTAATATTTCGACCTCTTTATAAGGAAATATTGCATGGTCTTTGCGCAAGTAGAGCTTTTGTGTTTATTGTGTACAGATCAAATCCTTTGCTGTTTTCACTATATTCACCTTACTACACTTTTATATGAAATTGTTAAGGTCACTACATGAAGATCTCTTAAAAAATAAATGAGAAAATAAATATAAAATTTAGCTTTCTTACAAAATCTTACAAAGGTGAAAAAATTGAAGAAAACCGGGATGTTTAGGAATATCTCGATGGTTGGCTTTTCTGGAATCTACGCCCCAAAATACATTGAAAAAATTATGTGAGAAACCAGGTCTTTTTTTGTGTAAACTAGTGCTATAAGGACTGTCCCAGAAAAAACTTACGCTTTTATTTTTTATTTTAAATAGACACAAAATAAGTTCTATATAAAGTGACTGTCTAGTAAGCAAAAAGGGTCCGCGAGCTGTTTTTGTGCTTTTGCTGTTGGTCTTAGCCGTTTTGTAGATGCACGTTTAGAGCCGCCAATAATTCACAAACATATTTCACAAATCTTGTCGCTACATGGCATTTAAAATATTCAGCTATAGCAAAAATAGTTGGTACATCAGATAAAACTGTCTTATAGTTATTTCTAAATATAGGAAGGATCTACCTGTTTCCCGAAAAAGGTTCAGGCAGAAAACCAGAATTACCTAACCCAATAGTAGCGGCGAAGGTGAAGCGTCTCTTTTGGCAGAATTCCAACACCTCAGCGCAATACATGGTGGCTAGAGCAGGTATATTAAAATCTACTGAACAAAAGATAAAGGAAAAAAGTAAGCTGAAAACATATAGAAATCAAAAAGTACCAGACCATTCTGAATAAAAGCAGTTGATGGCTTTAATGCGAGCCCGAAAATTGTATGAAAGATACCTTTATAAATTTGATTGCTACGTTAAGGACGACGAAACTTAAGTTAAATCAGATTTTAAGCGAATTATACGTCACCGAAGAAGGTCGTGTGCTTAGTAAATCAAAAAGAAAAATATTTCGAAATTTCCGAAGCAATATATGGTTTGGCAGGTCATATGCACCTGTGGCCTCAAAAGCAGGCTCTTTGTTACGCAAGGCATAATCAATTCCAAAGTTTATATAGACGAGTACTTCGAAAAACGTGTTCTACCATTTATTCGAGCAGATGTGGGTACAGTGATGCCTGAATTAGCAATTTCTTATTACTCTAAAGCTACGATTTCACGGTATCAAAGTAAAAAGAAAATTTTTCAACATAAATAGCAAATTCATCCAACTGCTCAGAGCTTCGTCCAATCGAGATATATAGGTTTCAAATAAAAAGAGATCTTCGAAAGAGTAGTTAGCCTGCAAAAAACTTACAAGACTTCTTCTGACTTAAGTGGAAAAGATCGTACCGTACTGTCGCTGGAACAACTGTGCAAAATTTAATGAAGGGCCTTAAGAAAAAAGTAAAAAATTATAATAGAAAAAAGGGTTAATTAGTTTTTAGTTATTTTTATTCTGAACCATTATTAATAAAAATAGAAAAAATACCAAAAAATTTATTGGGCATTTTTTTATAACTGAAAAGCAAATCGTAAATTTTTTCTGGGACAGTCCTTATATTCAAACAATACTTGGAAAGAGTAAATTCCTTTTAAAAGCTTGTGAGCTAGACCAACGTCTTACATCGTTTTGTAACTCAGTCTCTTGTCACCAGTCATTTTACCTATTAATTACTTCAAAACTTTAAAGATTTTAGCTGGCTTTCTATTTAACATTTCCCCATTTTTACACAGAGAACTTTTGTGGCCTTTTTTGGTTTAAGAACTTCATAAGCAAAATTTTCATAAGCATCCTTAGGAAGTTCGTTACACTTCGTTGTGTTGTTTTCATTAATTCAAAATGCAATTCCAACTAAAAGGCTAAATTGCAATAACAATTGTTGTTTGTGTAAGTCCTTGACTGCTGCAAAATTTTATATATTATTTTTTACTATTTTTAATAAAGAGAACCTAAATCCTTATTGCATAACTCACATCATTTAATTTTCGAAAATATCACGAATTGCATGAAAAGCAATTGAAGCCAACTGCTACTAGAGCCGAAAAATACAGTGGAACTACTACTTCAAAAATATTTAAAATAGCACAATATTCAGGAAACTCTATACCTATGTTATTTCTGAAAATAGTGAGGGACGTAAAGGAGTCATCGTAACAAAAAAAGATTACGTTTATATTATTTATAATTAAATTTTTTTAGTGTTGGGTCAGAAACATTTTTCTCCCTATTTTAAAATTTTAGAGACATACATTTATTTACCTAGGAATATTTATTACCTAAAGATATGGCATAGTTTTTTTTCTATAAATCGGCTATAAGATATTTGATAAAACTCTTACTTTAAAATTATACTTTGTGGATCACCGAAATTACCGAAAATATAAATTTGTTCTGAGGGCTACAATTTTTAAGTTACTGGCATCATTGGGAGGTAAGATAAGAACCAATAATTTCCTGATATTTCATTCGCACAGCTCTTTTTCGCATTGAAATTGTAAAATAATTGTTTTTTTTTTTGATTATTTGATTTGCAATTTCTCTTTTCAATAATGAGAAAAATTATTAAATTTAAATCTTTTCCAGAAAAACTTTAACAAAAATGGTGCTACTAAAAATATTTAAGTTAATTACCCTTATGATACTCATTCACTAGAAAAACTGAAAGGTGGGTTCGTAGCTTAGAGCTGTTAATCATTTACCTGAACGTGATTTAGTGAAAGTT
Source organism: Meiosimyza decipiens (assembly GCA_963680825.1). Lineage (NCBI taxonomy): Eukaryota > Metazoa > Arthropoda > Insecta > Diptera > Lauxaniidae > Meiosimyza > Meiosimyza decipiens. The sequence goes on along the minus strand of OY804259.1, from coordinate 52,410,100 downwards.
ACAGTTAAATTCCGGGTTGGCAATGTTATAAAACATCAGCTTCGGATTGCTTATGAACTAAACCAGCGATGGGCACGTAGTGGCCTTTTCCGCCCTCATGGCCCGAACCGTTAATCAATGCACAACCAAGCAGAAAACAATTTACAGAATTTCAACACAAATCAAAACAAAAACAACACACGAAATCATTAGTGACCGTGCCGCATTGTGTCTCGACGAACGTAGCAATTGTTTTTGTTTGTAGTGCAATTTTTTGTGGTTTTGGCGATTTTGGAAATGAAAGCAAAAAAAAATTTCATAATTCGTTTGTTGTTGCTTGATTTTGTTGTTGCGCCTTTTTGCTAGATTTCCTCGTCCATCACAGAACTAAACGATGAGATTGAAGAAGAAAGTGGAGATAAGGAACCCATATTCAGCTATTACTGTACGTTATATTACCCTATGAATATCCGAAATTATGTATATACGATACAAGAATCCGTCCACAACAGCAGCGGTAAATAATCTATATTTTTAATCGTTTCAACGCCAAGACAATCTATCGGGCCCTTTTTAAAGCCAAGATGTACAGAGTCCGATCGCGCGACCTACGGTAGTATTCGTATTTATTATCTGCTTACACGATAAATATCAAGTCCCATATGACATTTTTATTAACATGTTTATATCTAATAACATACAGAGCTATATGTACACAAAAAAATTTAAAAATATGGCCAAAAATGGTCAACGATCAATAGTGGACTCGAAATGAGGCCTAAAAAATTAAATATCATTTTCGTATAATTTGTAACATAATTTTCTAGTGGGAATAAGTACGTAGAAAAAGTCCCACGCTATTTAACTCCGATCCTATTGACTTTTGAACTTTCTGCACATGGAGACTTTTGATCAAAATGGCATGAAATATAACGTACTATAACAGGGCAAGGTGCGAGATCTTTTTAGCAAGATTTTACGCAAAAATCTTATGATCCAATAAATTCAGATAAATGAATTTCCTAAATTGCTATGCTCAAAAAAAAAAAAAGAAACAACTACAGCGAAAATAAAAAGGCGAAGGCATGCTCTCGCAAGCCGGGTTTTGGGAATACTAAGCTAGTGATGGCGAACTCGGTTTGTTAACTCAAATCGAGTTGAGATAGCTACTCAGTCTGTCAACTCGGTTTGGATGGATTTTCAACTCGCTCAACTCGGTTGTTAAGATTTCCGAGTTGACACCATAGGCGGGGCGCAAAAATCATATTCAAACTCACTAAAAAACTATTGATTACAGGCACAACCCAATCTGTTTTATTGTTTTATATTACAATAGGGAATGTTTTGATTTTAAAAATGTAAATAAAATAAGAAAAACTTCCATGAAAGCTTTTATTTGAAAAAGCGACTGTATTACAAAAAGATAGGTATTTTAATACAGACTAAGCTGAAAATTTTTTACAAGCCGTTTACAACATTTTGAAGCAAGTAATAGAGCGCTTTTTTTAACTGAATAATTTTTTGAAATTAGGTTCCTATGTTACGGAATATTTAACGTGGGGATATATGGAAATTTTCTCTATTACTCTCTTCGTAATAGTTTTATAGTCCCAAAAACAAATTTTCAACATAATCTATTCACATCTGATTGAGAAAAAATGATTTAAAATCGGCTAGTTAGTTCCCTTAATTCAATCCAATTCTATAATCATATAATCTTTTTAATCGAGATCTTTTGATCTAATTATTAGTAATTTTATTTTCTTTATTTGTATGTGCAATTCTGTATATCAAAATCAATTTTGATATGTATGTTTGTTTAAAAATTAAAAAAAAGTATAAGTTATAATCATGTCATAAAAATTTCATTGTAAAAAAATTATAAGAATATAGGGGGTTAAGACCTTTGTATAGGGCGCAATTTTCAGTATTGGAACCCATTCGAAAAATTCCTGGCCACGCTTATGGTTGACACATCACTAATTTTGACATTTTACCATACGCAATACTTCACATCATGAACTAACTATGTCTATGCTTCACACATATGGCTGCGAAGTTTTCTTAGTTTTTATATTCAACATACTACTTATTTATTACTACGCTGAATTTTCAACGCGGCAACTCGGTTGAACTCGATTTTTGTGGATTTTCAACTTGGTTTGGAATATTTTCGAGTTAACACATCACATTACTAGACGATATGTACCAATTTTAAGGAGCAAAATTTAATTAAGTTACTGTCTATACCAGAAGAGAAATCTCACTACCTATACTTTACAAAAGTACGTTGGAAAATGACTATCCTAGATCAGAGTGACTTCAGGTTAAAACTTTCATGAATGTTTTCCCTAAGAATTCTTGCCAAAGAATTGCTGATATAACGTTGCTCGGGTCATCGCAGCTATATATTGAGATCTTAAAAAGATGTCTCTGCAGGCTAACAAATTGTTGGCAAATTTAAAAAAAGCAGAATACCTTTCTAATCCATAGTAACATGCAGACAAAATAAAAACGGGCCTCAGACAAAGCAAACAAAAACCAATGGCTTAACAGCATTAAGGAGTGACATCGGCATTAACAACAACAACAACAACAGCAACATTAAGAAGCACACATCAGCAGGAGCTTGAACAAAAACTGGAACTAAAAAGAGAATCCTAAGCCAAAGCAGAAATAAAACAAAAAAAAAAGTTTAACTCATAAACAAAAGCAGATATTGTGCACTTGTGCAATTTATATTGCAAAACAATTGTCATTAGAAGTGGTGCACAGAGGCACACAGACAAACAAACATGCGATGCGACATAGAAAAGGACGCAACAGCACAAGGCAGTAAATGGTGGAATGGAATTTTAAGCCAAGAAGGAAGCAAAAAGCAGCCCAGTGTCATATGCGATTCACTGCCTTGGAATTCAAAGCAGTTTATGAGCGACACGAAAATTCCACGTGATGCAGTTTTGATACTCGCATTTGGTCCAGCAGTTGTTGCTGACAACAACAGAAAAAGCGTTGCATTCTAAGAATGTCCTTTTTTGTTGCCGCTGTGTTGAAAGCAGCTTCCGTTCAGATTTTCTTTTTACATTAAGTCTAATTGTGAAGCAAATAATTTTTTTTAGTTGAATCGTTTTTGTCCTTATTGTTGATTATGGCAGAATACAAAGGTGACAATGGTTGAAAAACTTAATTAAACATTTCTGGATTTCTTGGGCTTGGGCTTACATATGAAGGGTGATTTCATTAGCGTGATTTTCGAGGTAATAAAAGTTTAATGTAACCCAAGACTTAAAGAAGTCTTTAATCGTAAGCTATACTAAGGTTTCAATATCTAACGCAAAAAAAGGGAACATATTAAAAATTGAATAATGTCATTAAATTGTTGTTAGAGTTGATAAAATCTCAAGAAAATGTAAATATAATTTTGTTCCTGCATTATTTTGTCTTAATCGCCTTAAAAAAATGATTGAAAATTCGTTCGATAATAGCGGAGGTATGAGTTACTACATATTTGCATTCATCTGTACAAAATCGGTTTTCGGCCTCACAATAAGATTTTTGGGTTATTCCAATTGTTATAGTTTTTCCAGACCTACACCATTAACCATGTTATATTTAAAAGCCAAAAATTCAAATCGGCTGGTTCGTTCAAGAGTAACAAGTTTCTGGTTATTAAGTAACCGACATTTTAATTTACAATGACTTTTTAGAAGAAAAGTTACCTGCCACGCAGATTTTTTAAGACTCTATATGGTTTTGATGTCAAGTGTAATTTTTCTCAGATTTTTAAAGGGCTTAGAAACCAAAAAAAAAAATACTTATTAATAATTAATTAAAAAAACTATGAAAAAATGATTCTTTTGTAAAGTTCCAATTTGGCAATGCTTTACTGGCACAGTTTAAGAAACACTCCAACGGCTATGGTATATATTTTTCTTAAATAACCAACACAACGATGTGACAATCGTCCAATAGGTTTGACAAATCTCTCTCTCTCTCTGTGTCTCTCAGACTAAGCTTGTAAAAATGGCTTTCAAGAGGAGATTCACTGACTCAAAACCGAGATGGAAAGTTAACAAAAAGTCTATTGTCCGTCTTTAAGCGCCCCTTATGTAAATATTTTTCAAACTGTAAGTCTCCCGTAATACTACCCATTGAAAAACAAACGATTCATTTCATAATTTATGAAGTAGCTTAGGAACTTAAAATCTTAATTTTTGCAAAGGGTAGTGGGACTTATTATAGTAACATAAGACTGCACTATTATAATATAGGCGTGATTTCTGTCTCATTTTCCTGAAGACGTATTGGAGGCGAAGAGCGTAAGTGGGCGGTCAAACGTGTATGATTTTCTAAAAAAATTATTAAATATAATTTTGAAAATTGGAGTAGCATTAGTTTTTAAAAATACAAAAAATGCCCGAAGAGTAGTTGAAGACTTAAGCATTTCCAGAAGCGATAAAGCAGTAAACTATAAGTTTAAATTTAACTCATAACTTCGCAAATTTGATTGCTTACAATGCAATTATACAACTTAAAAATTTGGTGAACTTAAAAGTAAGGCTGATTGACAAAAATGAATATTTGAAGAAATTGAAGGTTGTTAGTCATAACGAAGCTTCATATAAGTTGTTAGCAGTGGCGTCACTTCACCAAAACTTTGGAGGGTGGCGTGCGAGAATTATAATTCCACCACTATTAGATAGTTTTATTGAATAAATGGATTAAATAATATCTTCGATCAGTTCCTTAGGAGGCAGGCACTACCCTCCCCAGTCCTACCAAAATGACGCCACTGGTTGTTGGATGTCTTTAATGGTCCCCCTGAAGAATTTTCAGCACATTTTCAGTACATATTCGGTGCATTTGGACAATTTATAATGATTAATTTTTTTTTTTTGAGCAAATTAAAAAATTAGAACAATCGGAATGTGTAGATTTTGTAGTTTAATGTAGTTTAATTTCAAAACCTAAATCTAAATACAATACATCCATATGTGTGTATGAATTCACCAAGCCTTGACATTTTACACTTTTAAAATCTTATGTTAAGTTTTTATTGTATTTTAGGCTGAAAAAAATTAAATTTAAAATAAAATCGCGTTCAAGTGTCAAAGTGAACTTATTAATAGCTTTGAAACCAGAATACGATGCAAAATTACGTGCAAAACTTTTTCAATATAGAAGGTACGCATTTTTACGTGCAAACAACATGCGTCTTACACAAATTGACAATTATTTTGTCAGGGCTTGGATAGGCACGTGGCGCAACAAGCAATGTGTAAGAAAAAAAAAGAGCCATTTATTTATATGGAAATAGACACAGCTTGTGACATTTTGATTGCCCAACACAAAAGTGGAAAAACTTTTAACCATTCGCACAGATTAGACAGGTCTACAAGATCAGGATTGGTTTTTAAACCACAGAATTCATGACAAAAATTCATTAATTTTTGACGGGGACTTATGGTTGTATTAAATTTAGTTAAATGCATGCAATTTTAAAATTATAATATCATAAGAAATATTCGAAATAATATACGAAATTTTGTTTGAATACCTAAGTAAGCCTGGTTGTAGAAGAAGATTTTTTAGTTTAGTCTTTATAATTAGTGAGATCTGTACTAAGCAATTTATAAAAACGTACATTTGTTTCTTAATGTTATGTATATTTACAAATTTGACGATGAATAACACCAAGCACCAGGAGACCAATCATTCGGCTTTTCGTTTTGAGGTTGAAAAAGTCGTAAAAATATGCAAAATGTTGAAAAAGTTTGAATTAGACGACCAGATATGGAAAAAATTTAAGGAGTTGAAAAAATTGAATAAAGTTGGAAACTGTTGGAAAGTTTGAGAATGGCTGAAAAAAAAAAAATACCTACCTAATATGGAAAATGTTTAAAAACATCGAAAAAAATAAGTATGAAAAATGTTGATAAGGGTTGAAAAAGCCGAAAAAATTTTGGAAAAGTCGAAAAAAAATAGAAAAGGTTGAAAGAGATTGAAAAAAATTGGAACAACACCCACTGGTACAATCAAGTCCGATTTTGATCCATAAATAGCTTTTCATAAACCAACCTCTTACAAGAAATTTCAATATGATTCTTCATATATTTCGATACATATGCCACTTAAGGTATTTTACTCATATGGCAGGTGCCACACCCAGTGGTGCTGTTTTGCCCGCTTTTGATGTAGACATACCGTATAGCAAGTAAGCCACATCAAGTTTCATGCCAATTGCTGCAATAGTTCTCTGAAAATATAGCTTTCAACTTTATGTTAATATTTGAGGTGCCATGCCCACTAATGCAATCTCGTCGAAATCGATTAAGTTTTGTAGCTTGACATTTATACACCATTATAAAGATTACTTAATTGCAAACTATCTATACGTATTTTGCTTATATGGGCGGTGGTACGTCCAGTGGTACCTACTATTATGCCAAATTTTAATAGTAAGATACCTTTTAGCAAGTATGTCTGCCATACTATAGCTCATAACAATTGCGTTGTTAGTTCTCTTTTTATAATGTTTATAAATACTATAGACTGTGCCACGCCCTTCAACGAAATTTTCCACTATATCCCAAAAATTTTATGAAAATCATATTTGCCAATGTGGAGTTATACGAAATCCAAATGTATTAATTGTTCAAAAAGTGCCACCCCCACTTTTACATTTCCGCGCACTTTATGTACAATCCAAGATATCTAAGATCTGTATCCGTGTACCAAATATCATAACAATTTCTTACACCGTTTACGAGCTATGGGATTATAAAAGTTAAAATTTAGGCCAGCCTTATCTTAATTTTGTTTACATCTTCACCAAATCACTAATCAAAATAACAGCAACTTTCTTCAAAATGGCCTTGGTTATATTTACAAAGAGTATAGGCTGCAGGCGTGGCCGTTAACCGATTTCGCCTATTTTTATATGCTATCAGCTTAGTTTTCTCGTAAACGTGATTTCAAGAGACAAAGTGAATATACCCACGGCGCACAGTGGCTCCTTTTTCAGAAAGTGATTGCTAAAATCAAATTTTCGATTTCTGATTTTCGAATTTTTTATTTGAGAGATAATTGACCAAAGGTTCTAAAATTGATTTACGCCAAGTATTTTGGTTTTTATGGGTGCTCAAAGTTGGATAACTTTTTATCGTTCATTAAAATAGCATTTTTGTACATTTTTCGCTATATTAAAAATGGAAAATTTCAAAAGTTTGAAAAAACATGGGAATTTGAAGTATGCTCTCTGAATTTATGGTATTTAGAATTAAATAATTTCTACAAGATGTAGACAAAAAATTTTTGTTAGTAATTTTCATGAATTTTTTAAAAAATGTCGTTTTCAGCATAGTTTTTTCAAATTTACCTTGGCCTATAATACACAAATTAATGTCAATCAAGGATTGGTGAATGGGAAATTATAGTTGACATATCTGCCAACAAAAATCACACGGGTCTTATCTGCATCTATTTGCCTATTTAGAAGTTATAGCTACGATACTTATGTGACATCATATGCATAAAACTAAATTTGTTGTGTGATGACGATTTTCAGTTTATGATATTTTGACTTCGAAATTGTTAATCTGAATTTAATAGAATGTTTGCATCGAATATAGAAATCACTCAAAATAACTTAAAAATTGTAAATATGGACGTTACCACGCCCCTTTCTTAATTTATTCTTCCTATTTCCAAAACTATTTGACGCAAATAGATGCATATGTAAAGAGTACCTAGAAAACTTCTGTCCACATAATATGGGCTTTGTCCCACCTCCAAAACGCTTGATTTGTCACTTTTTCCAAATCATTTCACTCTTTTTAAGAAAATTCGCTTTTTGTATAGCGAAATAGTAATACTTGCCTCAGATATTTATATCTAAGTTTTTAATGCAATTTAAAAATATCTAGTAATGTTAAATAGAATAAAGCTGTATTTTTTGTAGAGAATACATGTAGATGCACTTCTGATAACAGTGAACTCTAGTGCAAGCCAACTTTATAGACACCTGTTTTATCATACAAGGAATTTAGCTTATTAGGTAGTTAAATTTTTTGAGGTTTGTAACACAATATTTTGTACCTGTATTTGTATAAAAGTCAAATTTTTAGCCTCAATAACTCAGTCTTTTCTGACTATTTAAAGTGTGAGCTACGCAAGTTTCCAAGGAAAATGAGTATATCTTATGAAAATTTGTTTAAAATATTTGCAAACAGCGAAAATGGAGATTCATTTGTGGTTGCGGTATAAAACAAATACCCGAAACATATTATGGATGAGCATACACAAAAGTTAAAAAACTTTTACTGCAACACATATAGAAATTCGGTGTCATGTAATAGAACCAAAGTGAATTTTTATATAAAGTAAAGGTAGTCGATGAGGACGTGATAAAAAGATTACAAGTTATTTTAAACGTACTATCCAGTAGAGAACCCGTTAAAGTAGAAAAATTTGAAAAGTATACCAAGGAAACTGCAGACATATTAGAATATAAATACAGCAAAAATTACTGACACCCTCTGTCCATAAGATCTTAGCTCATAGTGGACAAATTATCAATTATCAAGCCTTACCAATAGCAGAATTATCAGAAGAAGCCTAAGAGTCTAAAAACAAGTCTAAAAACAAAGATTATAAGAAGTACAGATATAGCAATACAGAATGAGGACTTGTTCAATATACTTTTAGTATCTTCAGATCCTTTAATTTCATCACTTAGGCACGTTAGGTCACGAAAAGAACTGACTGATAAATTCTGTAGTACTGTTTTAAGTTTCTTAGATATCCAAAATAATGATGATATTTTTATAGAGTTGTAGATTGTTGTTGATTTTTAAAGAAATTACCTAATTTATTACTGTAAACCTTTTTTTAAAACTTTTCTAGCCTTTGAGAAAGACTGTTCATAAATTATGTTAACAGATAAAAAAATAAATGCATATGAATGAATTAGTAAAAATTAAAAAATTTTTTTTTCTAAAAAAGTATTTAAAAAATTGTTAAATTATTAAAAGTTCATTAATTGAATAAAGCGTACTAAAATTTATAAAAAAATTTTTTTTTATGAATTCATACCACTAAAAACCAAAAATTTGGACTTTCACCTATTTGTAAAAGTATTTATAGCTAAGCCTCAAACCTGAAACTTATATATGTATGTCATAGCTACTGAAATTACCAACCAAAATCAAAAAATTTTACTCAAATATCTTTACCCGTTCAAAAGCTATGATTTTAGCAACGCGAAATCGCAAAAGGCGCCACTGTGCGGCGTAGGATATAAAAAAGTTGAAAAATACAACGCTTTCAATCTTCTGTCAACATGACAGTTGACCAATCACATCGAATACCGTTTAATATCGAAGGTTGTATACCAAAATTTGTTTGGATAGCTCTAATATTACGTAAAATATTTCTAACTTGTATGAAACGTGCCACGCCTACTCCATTTAATTTCTAAGCTAATAGTAACCAGCATATCTATACCAAATTTTATTAGAATGACTCCTATACTATACTTAACGTCTTCTTTAAAAATTTTTCTTTTTCTCAACCAACTATTCAGCAGTCAGCAAGAAATACTAAAAAGCTTCACTTCCGGCTTAGTCGGTAAGTGGAAAATGTTTTTATTTTGCGAAGAGTAAAACCAACGGCCTTAGAACCCGGGAAAATGCGATTTTGGCTTATGATGGGGTATTTAATAATGACGTAAGCTCCCTCTACACTGCCATTTTGTATTTTATTAAGACTGCCCTTATTATTTATTTAAATTCATAGAGAAGATTTTTGAATATTAGTAAATGAAAATTTATTGCTATATGAATTGAACATTAAAATAAAATTGTAATTAAAAAAAGCGGACCATCAGAGGTGAGAATTATTCAACAAGTATTCCTTCCGAATTTTTATTTGTAGTTTACAAATAAATAATTATCAATTGAAGCTGCATTTGAGAAAAACCGTTTTATTGCTAACAGGCAACCAGCAATTTTAATACCATAATTTTTTATTTTTCTCCTTCCAAAAAAATAAGTTTGCAACCAAATGAGACGCGTGGGGGAAAGCCCCCTGTCCCTTTGGTTCGTACGGTACTGTATTAATGATCTACATCCGTCAACCAAATTTTGTGAATAATTTTGCGTTACAAAATTTAAAGTTTCGGTCTGTGCCACGCCCCTGTTTTAATAACTCAATACCAAGCCCAATCTTCATTTTGTTCACATATGTACCAAACCCCAAAGCGTCATCAACAGCGCTGCGGCCGTTTTCGAAATAGAGTTGATGTATGTACATACATAAATATATTTATATCTTTATAGTTCATTCCTTTAAAAATACATAGAAAGTTGATTAAGAACTGACAGCACCAAACTTTTTTGAAAATTTTGTATGCCAGAGATTTGATATACTACCTGCAAAATTGAACCTTAGTAAAATAATGTAGATAAGTCTTTTGACAACAATAAAAGAGGTTAGCTATCACAGCTATTAACATTCTTAGCTATTTAGCTTGAAACCTTAAGTAAAGAAAAAAAGTTCTTCTTAAATAATTTAAATTTAAACACTTATTTTTTTATTCTGTCTTTTGCGCTTGCTTATCACAATCTCCATAGTTTTTGAGATATTTCGTTTCAAAAAGGATTCATAAGAGACAAAAAAAAAACCAAGTGTGCAGTCATTTAACGAATGACGGCTATGCATAAACTGAACTTTTCAAAGCAAAAAAGGTTAAATTAAATGTACTAAATAGACAATACAAACTATTTAGCAACGAGTTTTGTTTGAGGTAATTTTCAATCTTAGTAACATTGACTAGCCAGTTATATAATCTGTAGCTATAAGTGGCCATTTGAGCCCCATCACAATTATTTTGAGCTTTGCCACAAAACCTAAGCGATTACAAAGAATTGCATGTGAGATTGTAAATTTTCAGAGTAAGAGAAGGAAGGGGTCAGTTTTAGAAGTTACAATGTGGCGGTTCTGGCATAAGGAGCAGCAGCCATTCAACAATCGACAGCAGCCTGAGAAAGTCGCAGCTGTGACCGAAGACTAGTGCTTTCTATTTGGTTATACAAGAGTACAATATCAGGCGGCATGTGGAGTACGGTGTAAAGTAGCACTCATAATGTGAGGCGGGTGGATGGAGGTGGAGGCTAAATCCAATGTCAGAGTCGGAGGACGGTTACCAATGACGAGGGATGGGGCAGGCTACGGCGATCGTTGTGCGTTGTAGCAGAGCGCTCGTAAGTTATTTGATAAGAGTGTACGCTGATATTTTTGATTACATTCAAATTTTATATCGTTCTCGAACATAAATGAATCGATATTTAACATTTTCTCCAAGCGAATTTTGTCAAAAAAAACTTTCACGTAATGACAATTTAATCAGTCATGAAATTCAAGAAAACTTTGCCTCTTACAACTTTAACGTAAATTTAGAGAACGAATCTTGCCATGTAAGAACAAATGAATACAAAAACTAGTAAAGGTGTTATCTTCGGCCAGGCCGAAACTCACATACCCTACACTGCATTGAAATAATTTTTTAAATAAATGTTAAAAAAATGTTGAGGAGGTTGAATAAGTCGAAAATAATGTAAAAACGTTCAAAAATGCGGAAAAGTGTTGGAAAAAACTGAAACTGATGAAAAATTATAAAAACCATTGAAGAAAGTTGAATGAAATTGAATGAGTCGAAATATAGGAAAAAAGCTGAAAAATTGATGAAAAAGTCGAAAGAATAAAGAAAATGTCGAATGAAATTGAAGGAGAAAGGTAAAAGATTGAAAATGTCAAAAGAATATGGGAAATGTTGAAAAAAATAGAATAGAAATCAAAAACACGAAATATGTCCCGCCCACTTCTCCAATTCCGCCCACTCTTGATTCAATAAACGAACCAAATTTTATCACATACCCAGTAAACCACTAATACCCAGTAAACCACTAACATCAAATTTCAGATCGATTGCTCCAATAGTTCACTTAAAATAGCACTTATAACATTATGTTAATGGCGGAGGTACTACGCCCACTGATGCAATCTTCTCAGTTTTCATTTAATTCCGAAGCTTATAGTAACCGACACCTCTACACAAAATTTTAAGAAGATTACTCTCATAGCACACTATATATAGCATTAAACGTATTTCGCTTATATGGGAGGTGCCACACCCACCGGCGCAGTTGTGCCAAAATTTTGCAAGAAGACACCTTTTAGCAAGTATATCTCCCATATTAAATTTCATAACGATTGCGTTGTTAGTTCTCTTTTAATAACGTTTATAAATATTGTAGGCTGTTCCACGCCCTTAAAATAAATTTTTCAGTATATTGACGTGCCTTGTATTGTTGACAACTTTCAGTGGTATCATCCCTAAAATATTAATGAAAATCGAATGTGCCAATTTGGAGTTATACGAAATTCAAATTTTTAATTGTTAAAAAATGCCACGCCCACCTTTACAATTCTGCCCATTTTATGCGCAGCTCGAGATTTATAAGATCTGTAGCCGTGTACCAAATTTTATCACAATATCTTGCACAGTTTACGAGCAATGGCGTCATAAAAGTAAAAATTTAGGGCTGTGCCATGCCCTTTTAAGAGCATTTGCATGTTTAAGGCCTAGCCTATTCTTAATGTTGTTCTCATATTCACCAAATCACCAAGTTTCATCAAAATCGCAGCAACTTTTTTTCAAAATGAACTTGGGTATATTTACATAGAGTATGGGCGGAAGGCGTGGCCATTAACCGATTTATTTTTATATGCTAGCAGCTTGCAAGAAGACGTGAGCTGTGTGCCAAATTTCATTGAATTAGCTTGCTTAGTTTTTGCATAAACCTGATTTCAACAGACAGACAGACAGACAGACAGACAGACAGACAGACAGACAGACAGACAGACAGACAGACAGACAGACAGACAGACAGACAGACAGACAGACAGACAGACAGACAGACAGACAGACAGACAGACAGACAGACAGACAGACAGACAGACAGACAGACAGACAGACAGACAGACAGACAGACAGACAGACAGACAGACAGACAGACAGACAGACAGACAGACAGACAGACAGACAGACAGACAGACAGACAGACAGACAGACAGACAGACAGACAGACAGACAGACAGACAGACAGACAGACAGACAGACAGACAGACAGACAGACAGACAGACAGACAGACAGACAGACAGACAGACAGACAGACAGACAGACAGACAGACAGACAGACAGACAGACAGACAGACAGACAGACAGACAGACAGACAGACAGACAGACAGACAGACAGACAGACAGACAGACAGACAGACAGACAGACAGACAGACAGACAGACAGACAGACAGACAGACAGACAGACAGACAGACAGACAGACAGACAGACAGACAGACAGACAGACAGACAGACAGACAGACAGACAGACAGACAGACAGACAGACAGACAGACAGACAGACAGACAGACAGACAGACAGACAGACAGACAGACAGACAGACAGACAGACAGACAGACAGACAGACAGACAGACAGACAGACAGACAGACAGACAGACAGACAGACAGACAGACAGACAGACAGACAGACAGACAGACAGACAGACAGACAGACAGACAGACAGACAGACAGACAGACAGACAGACAGACAGACAGACAGACAGACAGACAGACAGACAGACAGACAGACAGACAGACAGACAGACAGACAGACAGACAGACAGACAGACAGACAGACAGACAGACAGACAGACAGACAGACAGACAGACAGACAGACAGACAGACAGACAGACAGACAGACAGACAGACAGACAGACAGACAGACAGACAGACAGACAGACAGACAGACAGACAGACAGACAGACAGACAGACAGACAGACAGACAGACAGACAGACAGACAGACAGACAGACAGACAGACAGACAGACAGACAGACAGACAGACAGACAGACAGACAGACAGACAGACAGACAGACAGACAGACAGACAGACAGACAGACAGACAGACAGACAGACAGACAGACAGACAGACAGACAGACAGACAGACAGACAGACAGACAGACAGACAGACAGACAGACAGACAGACAGACAGACAGACAGACAGACAGACAGACAGACAGACAGACAGACAGACAGACAGACAGACAGACAGACAGACAGACAGACAGACAGACAGACAGACAGACAGACAGACAGACAGACAGACAGACAGACAGACAGACAGACAGACAGACAGACAGACAGACAGACAGACAGACAGACAGACAGACAGACAGACAGACAGACAGACAGACAGACAGACAGACAGACAGACAGACAGACAGACAGACAGACAGACAGACAGACAGACAGACAGACAGACAGACAGACAGACAGACAGACAGACAGACAGACAGACAGACAGACAGACAGACAGACAGACAGACAGACAGACAGACAGACAGACAGACAGACAGACAGACAGACAGACAGACAGACAGACAGACAGACAGACAGACAGACAGACAGACCGACGGACGGACACAGCTATATCGACTCAGGTGGTGACGCTGATCAAGAATATATATACTTTTCCATACCTGCCACGCCCCCTTCTATGCGTTACAAACGGAATGACAAAGTGAATATACCCACGGTGTAGGATATAAAAAAAGATAAGCTGAAGGAGCAAGTGATTTGAAACCAAATCACACAAAAAAAAGTCCATCGAAGAAAATATAACATAAACCAAACGCATGCGATGTGGCAATCCGAAATTTTTTAACTTCAGCAACGGCAACAACTGAACCCCGATGCGATGAAGTAAAATTTACGGAAACAGAGAGTATGCGATGATTGTTAACCAAAATAATTTAGCTCGAATATCGGAAAAAGCTCGAGAGGACCTCGACATTTCTTGCTATTGATGTAAGAGCTGGAAAAGCTAAACGAGCTTCGACTCGTGCATCCTTGATGAACAGGAAACTGAATAATGGATTAACGTCAACATTTGGCACCCAGGGGGAATACTAATCTGGCGCCTGATGGAAAATATTTTAAATTTTAAAATTTTCATAAGAAATATAAAAATGTACAAATAAAATATGTAGGTACTGAAAAGAAACAACAGGCAATTCGGATTTACTTTACGCATGTTTCATCAATAAACACATTAAAATATACTAAAAACAAAAAAAAATAAATTAATTGAATATATAATATTATTTCCACATTCTAATTACTGCCGAAGATCATTTTGGCGCTCCAAGCCACTGTTCCCGGTGCCACGGCCCCCCTTATCTCTTCTAGCTACGCTACTGAGAGGACTCAACATATAAAATAATTAACTTTGAATAAACATAATTCCAAACTTGATTTTCCAATTAAAATAAAATCTACAGCGGACTCAGCTTTATAGATCCCCCCGGTTAGTTGAATTCCCCGGATAACTGCACGGTTAGAAATTTCGGAATAAATTTTAATACTTTTTGGGCTTTCATACATATATGACCACACCAAAATTGTATTAAAATTTAATACTGCCCAAATATTAAAATTAATTTTTCACAAATTTTTGTATTAAAATTTAACACTCAATTTGTATTAAATTTTAATACTGACTTTGGACTAAGTTCTAATGCTAAGTTGGGATTAAATTTTATTCCATATTAAATTTAATACAGATTAGCATCAAAAATGTTATTCAGTCCGTATTAAATATTAGTACAAATTTTTATTAAAAATAAACTTTAGTATTTGGGCAGTATTAAATTTTAATACAATTCTGGTGTGGTCATATATGTAAGCCCATAAGTATTAAAATTTATTCAAAAATTTCAATTACATATAGATGTACATATATATAATACACATTTACCGATCTGTATTAAAAAAATATTCTGGAGACTGGATTTATTTTTGATTTATTATGTGCGTTAAATAAATTTCTTATAACTCATTTAATATGAAGAATTATAATTCAGTTTTTGTAATTAATAAAAAATTAATAAAATTTCTTATTCATTTATAGTTTCTTTTATAGTATATCTCTTTAGATTCACAAAATGCTGTTCGTTTGGTTTTTTAAAAACTGAGTCTTCATAACTTACTATAGAGTATTTATCCATAGATTCAAGTTCAGTGCTGTTTAGTTTATCAACATATCGTAAGGTTTTAAAATTTTGTATGTAAAAATATACTTTATGCTGAAACAAAATGATATCTTGAATCGAGCCATATTCAGTTTCATTCATCAAACATTTTAAAATTAGTCCTGGCTTGTAGTGTTGTCCGAAACTAACTTCTAACCATTTAATAGAATGAACTTCGCTTTCGCTACACAAATTTTTGAAAAAATTGACAATTATAGGATTGATGTAATCTAAATTTACCAAACAAATTTTTTTTTCAAAATTCAAATTTTCCCATACTAAAGAAGCATTCATTTGATGAAATTTTGCGAGCGTGTAACATAAATCAATACAGTTATTTTTAATGTTATTTTTTTTAACAAATGTTTTGTTTTTCTTCATAGCGCATTGCCCAGCTACATTTCTGTTGCCAGTAATATATGGATTATTAGAAACAAAGAGGCAACGAGTTCCCAAGGATGAGGAAAATTTTTTGAAAAGTCATAAAAAATTAGTGCAAAATGTAAAATGTAAAGCTTAGTAAAAAAATAAAACCTTTTAATTAAAACTGAAAAATATTTATAAAATTTTTTGTGGATCTTATTTTGGGCTCTTGGGATAAGTTCAGAAAAATACATATTTACGTTTTTTCTCTGCTTAATTGACAAATTATTTAAATTGGCAGAGATTCTTTTAATTGACCCATTGGTTCAAATAAAAATATTTGAAGAAAATAATCCAGGCATTTTCGTAATATCTTTAGTTTTGATATTGATAAGGAAGGTAAGAATGAACATATAATTATACATAGAGGAAAAAAGAATCCACATTAACCTTCAATTATTGGCGGAAGAGCTAAAATTTCACCACATTTCATTACATCTCTAACCGTAACTGCACACTTATATTGTTTTCAATTTGATGAAGATTTTCAAAACGAAATAACCCAAAAACAATCGGAAATAGAATCAAAATGCAAAAGTTTTTCTTTAAAAGTGCCTTAGTTTAATAAAAGTAAATGAAAATTTTTAAGTGAATTAGCTTAAATATTTAATTTTATCCATATAAGAGAGTTTCTTGATATATCTTTGATGTACATATTTTTTTTTTTTTTTTGATTTTGCATTTGTTGTTTTTCAATCAATCTTATCTTGGTATCCGCTTTCAAGTCCATATCGCCAACACCACTTTGACCAATACAATCAATTCAGCGTGTTGAAAAGCAAAGATATATTTTATTATGACTTCACATTCATACGAAAGATGGGTTCCTCGGAAAATTGTGTTAAGCGAAATTGAAAGTCTTTATATGAAAACCCGTGTAAAACGAAAACAACCTAACAACCTGTACTAATTCAGTTTTTTCTTAAGCATAAAATTTTATTTACATTATAAAATAATGGCTATACATTTATTTAGAAGCTATTACATCATTAAGTATAAAACTATAAAAAGTTAAAAAAACACACGAGTTAAAAAAATACACACCGCCTTGATGCTTGCAATTGACCGATTCCATAATATAGACCAATGTCACCGCAAAAAAACACCATCAAGTGTATTATATCTACATTTTCAGAAAAATGTAGGAGTGGTTTGAAAACTTACAACTTAATTACCTAAAACGCTATACCTTGGCACCAAGGCAGACTTTTTTTTTTTAGTTAGTATGCTTTTACACAAAATTACAACGAAGTCGGACGCAAACTCTGCGTCCGACTGCGCCGTTTACAAGTTTGAGCTAAGAAGCTCAAAAATTGTGACGATTATTTTTAAGCCCCATGCTAAGGCATAGGCAAAATAAAAAAAAAATCTACAACATTTTCAAAATAAGCACCCTAATACATACTATATATGTATACACATTTACAAGTCACTGGATTTCTTAAGCATACATATGACAGGTGTGTTCTCAAAAATACCACATTTGTTCTAATGATAATTGCGACAGAAATTACTTAATTACTTTTAATTTTTTCTAATTATTTCTCTCTACGAACGATGTGAGTACTAATCATTAAAACTATTTTTTTAAATCAGTTGAAGTTAAGCCACAAGTTAGTTAAGAGTTGCAGTTAAGCCACAATTTAGTTAGCAAAATGCCTCCTAAACTCCGAGCATCGACCAACTATGAAAATCTAATGAACGTCGCTCGATTTTGTGGACGTCTAATTGGAGTAGATGTGATTGTACCAAACTATCATATGAATTTCGTCACGTATCTAGTGGTGTTCTTTATAACACTTTATTATATCTTTTCGGCGTGTACTATTCTGAAAGTCTTTAGCGAAGACAGGGCAATAATTTTGGAGGTGATTTGCACTATGGCTTTTGCATCAGCAGGTCTAGTCAAGTTTACTTCGGTTATTTATTACGCGAAGGAGTACAATAAATTATATAAGAAACTACTGGAAATTTATTTCGAGTTTGAAAATATGGGTATACGATACGAAGCCGTACTGTACAAGAGTTCTCAACGTTTGCGAATGATTCTTCGCATTGTTGGAGTTTTTTATGTGATAATATATGTATCCCTCATCTTTGTAACAATAATAATGATGTGGTACAAGGGTAAACAATATACCTTATTGCATTTTCATATACCTTATGTAGATATCAGCACTCAATACGGATACTGGCTCACATTTATATTTCACTTAGTGGGTATATTAATCGCTGCTTTTGGGTTATATGCCAGTGAAATGTACTTGCTGACATTTTTAACGCATGTATTACTTTTTGTTGACATTTTGAGACTTAAAGTTGAGGATTTGAATCTAGAGATGTCTGGAGAAAGAGAATTGAATGAAAATATCTCAGAGGAGCTCAATGCTATTTTACGATGGCATCAAACTTATTTTGAGTAAGAATATTTTAAGCTCTAAAAGATACAAAGTGATACTTTAATTTGTGCTCTACAGATTTGCAACTATTTGTAATTGTATCTTCTATTGGATTGTATCTGCTCAAATATTTGGCTCATCAATTTCAATTGTGTTAACTCTTTTTATCATACGCACTGGAGACTGGCCCGCTGCGATTGTATATTTGTTTTTCTTTTTTAGCGCTCTCTACGAATACTGTATTTTGGGAACGGGGATTGAGATTTGCGTTAATATCTTAGAAACATTATATTGAATTTTTATTTATCCGTTAACTCTTTCTTTACAGAATGACAACTTCTGTGATGAAATTTATAAAATCCATTGGTATAAAATGAGTACATCAGAACAGAAAACCATTCGTTTTATGTTGATGCGGTCACAGGTACCCACTCTTATTGATATCGCTGGCATGATGCCATTAACAGTGGCCACAGCTTTGACAGTAAGTAACTTTCAAATAAGGAGTTCTTCCATTGATTCTATCGTTTCTTATTACTTTAATTTAAGATAACTCGCTCAGTATATAGCATTTTTATGATGATGCTACAATTTTACTGAATAGATTCATATATGATGTAAGTCCTAAAAGAAAAAAAATTATTGAATTCAAATTTAACACTTGGTTTTTTTTGACATTTTTCAAACAAAATATCTCAAAAACCATGAGGATTTTTTAATGGAAAAGAATATAAAATTATGAATAGATTTGATTAAACTTTGATATGTTATGATATTCTTCAATCAATCCTCAATCCTAAGGATGCAACTGCTTTCATATCAAAACTCCCGCCGTAGCTTTGCAAAATATAAACTTTTTTTGAAATATTCATATTAGATCGATTTTATTTTTGTACCTATATTTTAGCTTGAGGCTTAAAATGGAGCGGGCAGACTTAATGAAACGTAGAAAACCTTTGCCTTAGCTGCTAAGACATAGTGTTTTAGCTATTTTAGTTGAATGGGAGGTGCTACCACCTGTTGTCAAACCACTTCCAAATTTTATACGTGCCTGAAAATGAATGTTCAGCGCACAATTCGCTGCGTTTCGGAGATATTTTAAAACTTTTTTGATCTCATGTCAGCAAGAAGTTAACTAAAGTCATGGCAAACCAAATCTTAGAATCGTTGCCCGAGCCTAACGTTAAATGCACCGTTACTTTAATCGATCATTTCGCTGCCCGACTTTCAGTGTGCACACGTTTGAAAGGAATTTCGACATTATGGCCAAGTTATGTCGCTATGTCAAAATTTTGTTTCCATTTGCATAAATAAACTCAAGACACAAACATTTTTTGAAAAAAATATTTTTTATAATACTTAAAGCCACAGTATATTGCACCAGTCGATGCGAAAAGGTCGAAATTAATTTTTGTAAGAATTAGGCAAAAAAAAAGAAATCATTTCATTAATTATGGATAACGTCGAAAATGGAAACAAAAAATTGTTGTAGAGTCTCTCCTCCATCCTAAATTAATTTTCCACACTTTCCCATGTATTGGTCCAATATATTATTTATTTTCCTAAAATAGGGTAAAAAACTTCCCTTCAAAATGTTATTTCGACTTCTTCGTATCAATTAGTGCAATTACTGTTTTTCCCTTAAATGAGGCCTAAAAAGATGGAAGGAGATACCGTTCTTACTTCCACGATCCATTAGTATAGGCAAAAGTAAGATGCAATGAAAGATGGGCGGTTTCCCGCCTCTAATATGAGAAAAATCAAATAATTTATGTCTCAGTAAATATTTGACGCAGTTGGACAATATTTTGTTAATATGTTGCTTATAGTTTGTGTAAGGTTCTTAGCTTTGTTAAGTTTGGAAAAAGTGGGCCATGCCATGCCCTCCCATATAAGAGAAGAATTAAATTCAATACATCTCATAAGCTATTCAACGCAGATAAATAAAACTTGGTATGTCTATACAAAAAAGACATAGAATTAAGATTCAATGAAAAACTGGGTAGTGCTACGCCTCCAAATTAAGAAAAGACCAATATTTGTTATATCTCAGCAACTTTTTGATGCAGATGAATGAAACCCTGTACATTTGAATATACGAGGCAAGTTATAGTCCTTAATTTAACGAATAAAAAACAAGTACCATATAGTTAATACTGATTGAATCATTTGATATTTCTTTTATTTTTAATTTTATATCTGAAATCTTTTTGAACAAAAATTATTGCGTTGGCTGAGTTTTCGTGCTGCTATTACCCCCCATCCATATTTTATTCTTCTTCTAAAGGTAATTTTTCCGTAGGAGCAGTTGGATATTCTTCGTAACGTATTCTGGCCACAATTATGGATTGAACGTCAGCATATGTTATTTTCTAACGCATTTTGTATTTAAAACCATTAGTGCCCCGATATGGTTGACACAAATAGAAAGCATCAGGAGAATGTTCACCACGAGACCCGTGTCCTTTTTTTTAGTGTCTATTTTTAAAATATATTTAAATTTCTCATGGGTATAACAATTAGTTTGATTTTGTCGGACCGTGTATTAACAGATGTAAGAAGTTAGTTAGTGATAACCAGTTTGGTTTAAGAAGTGATAACTATACCGATTATGCACATTTAATATTAACGAGTGATATATGCAACAGTTCAAATGCATCTTAAATAGTAGCTTGCGGTTTTATTGACACATCACTAAAGCTTTTAATAAGGTCAAGCTTTTAATATGATCATAGCTTGATACTAAACAAACTTTTCGGAGCAGGTTTCCGAGGTTGCATATTTGATTGATTTGTTTTCTATGCAATAGGTAGTGAACGAATAGTTTAAATTAAGAAGTGTTTTATTTCTCAGAGCTTTCACAGCCTTGGTGTTTCTCAAGATTCCGTTTCGGGACTCAACCTATATTTAATACAGGGCGTCTGCCGGGAAGGTATACTTTGGTAAGAATGAATTGTGACAAATTTCATTTGGCAGTCATGTGGTAAAAACGTGAGAAATTTATAATGGAAAGGTATTCGATGAATTAACGTCTATATATTTTAAAGACAAAAATATTGCGCCTGCAGATGATGCTGCTCATTCTCATTCGATCAATAATCTTTTTTCGGATGGTAACAACGGCCAGGCTTGCGAAGTTACAAAAAAAAATATTTCTGCCTCGAACAGTAACAAAGTGAATTAATTTTTCGGACTAAGACGGTTACCTTTTTTTTTGTCGGCATTATTTCAAAATTAAATCAAAAGGTAGTACGAAAAACTTGATAACCTTTTATCTCGTTTGTCAAAAATTTTAAATACATGTCACTAAACTCGAATTCCCTGCAATTTCAGAAATTTTCAATTCCTACTAAGCTTCCGGCTTGGCTAGGTCAATCTAGCTACTTAGAAAATTCTGACAAAGACCTAAATATTTTGATGAGATGGTTTCATCAGCACCAACTTCTAATAAGTGAAAAGTCTTAAAATTATGATTTTTATTTTCGAAGGTTTATATCTTAAAATACTAATGGATCAAGAAGCAAGTTCGAAAAACTATACACATCATCTAAGGCAAGATACGAACAAAGTTTTGAGATAAATGTTCCATCTCAATTTTTATTGTAATCGGGACTAAGCCCACCCACATTGAATTTGACAACATTTACTTAAGGGGGCAACCTAGTTTGTCAACATAATTTTTTTACTGCTTTCAAAAGAAGACCACTTTAAAAACATCGTGTTAAGATTTCATAAAGATCCGAGGTCATTAAGTATTTTATATTTTTTTAAAATTTATTTGAGTTCGTTCTCCGGCTCAATAACAAAAATACTTGAAACGCGTTTCTGTCGAAATCACTTTTTTCATACAGTGCCAGTCTATTCACCGAAACTATAGAGCTGATCCTTATGAATTTTTAGTCACATATTCGTCACATATAGTTTCTATTTTTCTATTTTTTTAAATCGATAAGTCCCCCAAAAAGCTCTCATTTTTAGCAAATGACATCCGTCATTTTGGCATTTTTGCATTAAATTTAACAATTCTGGTTCAGACGATAGATAGTGTCATAGTGAACCAAAATGCTTTTGTGTCAGACAGTTCCTTGCCACAAAATCACTGTCACCGTTGGCACGAATTGTTTTTGCATGGCTACGAAGATGGCACCATTTCGTATATATATATATATATATCAGTTAGTTTTATTTATTGATCCTGAAAATTATTATAATCATACGAGTATCTACTACTGGGAGTGGCATTATAAAATCTGAAAAATTGCTTCTTTTCCAAGCTGGAAAACTAGGTTGCCTCCTTAAATATGTAGGTGTATGTGTAGCGTTTTGAAGCTTAAGTTTGTACTGATGCTTGGCCGAACTAATAAACGAAATTTGCAATCGGCATCTACATAACAAATTTTGAGACAAATATAATTAGTCTTTAAACTTAAATTTTGCTTCAGATTCAATTTTGACCCAGAAATAATTTCCATAATCAACATTCTTACTTCAAATTTTAGTATGGTTGCTCACATATTTTGCTAGATATGTCACCTTAAAGTTTTAACCTTAGGTACTATTTCGCACACTTTTTATCAGAAGATGTAAGTATTTCAGCAAGTATGTCTGCCATACATAGATCTCTTATAACAACGGTTATGGCACGCCCTACAACGAGTGACTTTGATCTCGAAAGTTTTACGAAAATCGTAGGTGCCAATTTCTAGTAGTACTGGATAAAATTTTTCAACTGTTGAAAAGGATCACGCTCTTTTCCCAAATTTACTTACTTTCAGTACAAATCAAGGCATACCTCATCTGCATCCGTTAACCCAATTTCATCACAATATCTTGCATAGTTTGCGTTATAAATCCTTGATTTAAAGGCCATGCCATGCCACTGTAGGAGTATTTGAAAACTTGTAACCTAGCCATTCTAAAGTCTAATTACATGCGTGGAAAGTTCCAATTGATCGACTTAGGTATTGGCGCTGATCAAGAATATATGCACTTTTCAATACCTGCCACTGCCCTTTTTTACAAACGGATTGACAAAGAGAATATACCCTGTTAAAATGAAGCAATAACTATATTGCCTAACATTTCAAAATTTTATTTCAATCAGTTATGAACGTGTCATATGTAAGTACAGGGTGTTTTTTTTAGAGGTTTGTTTTTCGAATAGAGATAAAACTGGCATTTTATGGTCAAATCTGGCAACTCTCATGTCATTTATGTTCAGTTTGGTTTGCCATTTCATCATGAACAGGTTGACAAAAGAACAACGCTTGCAAATCGTGCAAATTTATTTCGAAAATAATGGTTCAGTTCGCGAAGTTTACCGCAAGCTCCGTCCATTTTATGGTCGACATAATCGTCCATCAGAGCAATTAATTCGGTTAACCATGGATCGTTTTCGCACTACGTTTACTCTATGTGATAATACGCATCCGCAGAGACGTCGAACAGTGCGCACCGAAGAAACAATTGCCGCTGTAGAGCAAAATGTTGAAGAGGACCCAAATGAATCGATTCGCCACCGTGCACAGCAATTGGAGCTTTGTCCATCAACTTTATGGAAGATTTTGCGCAAAGATCTTGGCTTGCGACCTTACAAGATCCAGCTTGTGCAAGAATTAAAGCCGCGAGACCATGCAATGCGTCGTGATTTTGGTGTATGGGCCGAAAATGAGATTGATCTCGATGCTGATTTTCATCGCAAAATTTTGTTCAGTGATGAGGCTCATTTTTGGTTGAATGGCTACGTCAACAAGCAAAATTGCCGCATTTGGAGTGAAGAGAATCCACATGAGACCCTTGAGATGCCATTACATCCACAAAAACTGACTGTTTGGTGTGCTCTATGGGCTGGTGGAGTCATTGGGCCATACTTCTTCCGAAATAATGCTGGAGAGTCAGTTACCGTTAATGGAGACCGGTATAGAGCCATGATAACCGACTATTTTGTTCCCGAATTGGATGGCATGAATGTGGATGAGTTGTGGTTCCAACAAGACGGCGCTACATGCCACACAGCGCACGTCACAATCAATTTATTGAAGGAAACATTCGATGAGCGAAGAAACACCAAGATCGTGTGATTTGACACCATTGGATTATTTTCTTTGGGGATATGTGAAGTCGCTCGTCTACGCCAACAAACCAGAAACGTTAGGGGACTTGGAAGCCAACATTCGTGGCGTTATTGCCGACATACGGCCCCATATGCTCGAAAAAGTGGTTCAAAATTGGACCTGTAGAATTGGCTTTATTCGAGCCAGCCGCGGCGGCCACATGCCCGAAATCATATTTAAACATTAATGGCATAAAATTATCCTTCCAATAAAGCCAAATTGATGGACATTAAAACGATTTTCTTGTGTTTTATTTCAATTCGAAGCTCTATACCTCTAAAGAAAACACCCTTTACATAGCTGCATATTTTTATATTACAAGCGTTAGATGTAATTAGCTCTCCTATCGTTGTGACAATTTATGGTTCACTTCATTTACCTTTTATATTTATTATCCCCAAATTTAAAATATTTTATCTGTAATTTGGATAAATTATTCAAATTAATGTTTTTTTACCTTAATTCCTTCACCTAAACAAAAGTGTTGTTGTCATTAAACTGTTGCAAGCCAGCTATTATGCCAATTACTCGTACATCGATAAGCAATTTCTTTTAATCTCCCACAGGATGCGGTGACATATTTGCTAACTTACTAAGTCAAAATGAACCAAACCGAACAAACCGAACCTTGGTCTATGCATAAGAAATTACCCCTAAGAAGCGATATCATTTGAACGGCATACAAAAACTTAAGAACACACAATGTATTCAGCAGCCAAACTACTTGGTGTTAGCTCTGCTCCCTTTAGCCAAGAACAAAACCTAAACGTTCCGGTTTCTTACGTTGTTGTTCATTCATTAAAGATTCAGTTTGGTTTCATGGGAGAATTAAATCTTGACAAAGCGACACCTTTTTGGCGTGTACAACATAACTTTCGAGTATTTATATGTAAGCGCAGCAAGAATATTTTTCCAGAGCGAGAGGGGTTGCTGCATAAATAGTCAAGCTCCGGTACCGTCCAGTTAGAAGTAGCAAAATCATCGAGCGAGAGAAAGTGACAATGGATTTCGTAAGCAAAAATGTGATTGAAGTGCCACATTCAAAGAAAAAATAATATACAGACATGCGTTGGTATAATCATATGTGGATGGTATAGAAATTTTATATATCGGTACTAAAATCTCATTAACGATGTCTAGAGTGTTCATTCATATCAAAATTGTATCTATATCTCTGCGTCCTGTGTCTTTTCTACGGGAACGTAGTGTCTCCAGAAAAATCTTCTGCCACTAAAGATATTGGCGAGTTACTTTGATTCCCTCCTACACTTGCCTGGCTCATGTATTTTTTTATCCATTCATTTCCAAGATAAATTAAAGCGCCGCGTTTCCCGCAGTATCATGTTATGTAGAGGCCAAAGAAAATGCTCACGAAACTTTAAGCTTTGTGTCCTTGTGTCCACTTGTGGAATGGTTGCAGTATTCGAGATAATTTGATTTGATGGCCAAATATAATATTGGGGGTCATATATAACATTGGACATAGCACACTTGGGTGTTATGATTGCTTTATCCTAAGCTTCGGAAAAACAGCTACAAAATATCATAAATGTAATAAACGGAATATCAGATTACTTTCACGATAGTTACGACAATTGACTTCCATTAACCATCAATTGGCACAAATAATTTTAAGCACATTTTCATCGAAATCGTTAATTTTGGAGACATCTCCTTTTGGTGACATCTTAAATATATTTTCGATGCTTATGCATCAATTGAGTAAATAATTTTTTACAGTAATGATTCGTAATCTGGCAATTCGTGGACCCAGGAAGCCCAAAACAAATGTTCAGCCTTTCTCCAACGATTGGTGCAAAAGAAAAATATACAAAAATAATCCAAAATTAGGCCCGTTTACCCGTGTGCGTCTTTTGTGAGGCTCAAAATCCATTTTCGACCTTCACCATCGATTTGTTTCAGCAAATTCTTTTAATTCAATTTGACGACTTGAGATCCTTCATGTCCAAAATTCATAACTGAGTACAATAACACATGCATGCGCATTGCATAATCCTTTCGGATTGTGGTTAGTCTATTATTTCCAAATAAGTGAAAACATGATAGGGATATGGTAAACAAGTTCAACCTCCGGAGAGGCTTTTTCTTTTGTCTAAGGGATGTTATAGCTCTTCTGATCTCTGTTAATTGAGGCAGCCAGAAGGTCAGTCGTTGTGGTACTCTCTAAGAAAACATAATATGAGCACTATTGGGTGCAGATGAACTCCTGACGATCTTCGAAAATTATTGCAACAGACTAGCTGGTCTTCTTCTGTGGTAAATAGCCAGACAATTTCTCTTGAAGCTATCGGTGTTCTAAGTATCAAATTCATGAGATTTTTAATGAAATATTTTTTTCCGTGTTGGCATAGGGCTGCGACAGATGAGCATTTCGAACTACGCACGTTGCTTTTGCATAAGAAATAAGTTTGTTTTGTGGGCCAGCAATTTGAACAATTGCTTTTCACTTTGGCCAAAAGTTTGGTTTTGTAGCACAAAGTTACTGTTGTTGTGTTTGCTGCGTTTGGGGTGACTGCATTGAATATGGTTAGGTTGTTTAATGTTTTATTTATGTTGCGCTTGAATAATTTGCAATACTGCCATGTCTGTATTAGAATCTTGGACTCATTCACCTTTTGTTGGCAGTTGGAAAGTAGAAAAATTGAAACATTTTCTTTATTGATAAAACCTTTATGACTTATTCTATCCTTTTACTTACTATATTCTAATATATTTAATATTTTAATCTTGCTAAAAAAAAGTCTGAAAATTCAGAAAAAGAAATGAAAAAGGCTAAGCAAAAGCCCAAAATATGGACATGCGAGGCTCGAGTAAAATTATGCTGTTCATGTTTCTGTATCTCATCGCTTTGAGTAGCTGGAAAGCATAGAGTCCTCTTGAATTTTATTGTTGTGAAAGAAAACGTCAATTTTAACGTGTTTTTTTTAAGAAACTAGAAGATGTCAGTTTGTAAGACCGATTTAAATTTCGTGCTATTTTTTGCCATTCTAATAAATTTTTATTATTTGTTTAAGTTAATGAAGCAGCCTGAGCAATCGTTGCAGCTCTTATGTTTTCTATCGAGCTACGCTACTACAATAAGCAAACCGATATACATGGATATCTACCGATCAACTTCAACAACACTATGATGACCCGTTGCGTTTCCACATTAGTAACAAAATGCTTACACCTTAACATTGCTCACCATGATCATCGTTATCACGTCACATTCGCATGATCGAATTTCTAGTGAATCTTACAACGATACTTGAATGTGACATACCTACATGTCACTACTAACAGGTCATTTGAAAATTCCCCAGGCTACCATAGCAAAACACATTTTTTTGACAAAATTCGATCTATTTATTAAACACCGAGTATAGCGATTTTTCGATACCATTTTTGTAGTAAGATGCCGGTATGTCCTCAAAATAGGCCTCATTTTCGGCGATTATTCCCTCATTGTCGCTAAATCTCTTTCCCGCGAGCATTCTATTGAGGTCTGAGAACAAGAAAATGTCGCTCGGGGCCAGATCCGAAGAATACGGTGAGTGGGGAAGCAGTTCGAAGCCCAATTCGACCCTTTTTGCGGCTGTTTTGATTGACTTGTAACGTGGTGCATTGTCTTGATGAAACAGCACTTTTTTCTTCTTCAAATGGGGCCGTTCTTTTGCGATTTCTTCCTTCAAACGCTCCAATATCGCTATGTAGTAGTCGCTGTTAATTGTTTTTCCCTTTTCTAAACAGTCGATGAACAAAATTCCATGTGCATCCCAAAATACAGACGCCATCACCTTGCCAGCTGACTGTTGCGTCTTTCCACGCTTTGGAGCCGGTTCCCCGCGTGCCGTCCATTCAGCTGATTGTCGATTGGACTCCGGAGTGAAGTGATGGAGCCATGTTTCATCCATTGTCACATACCGACGCTAAAATTCAGCTTTATTACGCTTCATGGGCCTCAAACACTCCTCAGAATCATCAACTCGTTGTTGTTTTTGGTCGACTGTGAGCTCGCGCGGCACCCATTTTGCGCAGAGCTTCCGCATACCCTAATATTCATGTACGATGTTGCTAACACGTTCCGTTGATATCTTTAGGTTGTCAGCTATCTCTATCAACTTCACTTTACGGCAATTCAAAATTATTTTGTGGATTTTTTGGATGTTTTCTTCCGTAACCAACTCTTTTGGGCGTCCAGTGCGTTTGCCGTCTTCGGTGCTCATTTTCCCTCGTCGAAATTTAGCATACCAATCTGTTACGGTTGCTTTTCTTGGCGCAGACTCCGGAAACTCTTGATCAAGCCATTGCTTGGCTTCAACTGTATTTTTTCCCTTCAAAAAGCAATACTTGATCAGCACACGAAATTCCTTTTTTTCCATTTTTTGCACAATAACAAAAGTTGCTTCACTCAAAATGCTATAACTCACGAACCAATCGACCGGTTGATGTCAACCGGTTGACACTAATCGTTTGAAGGTCGGTACTACCTGAAAATCATTTTTAAATCAAGTGGCGTCATCTATGGGTTAGCACGGGGAATTCTCAAATGACCTGCTATCATCTAATGCAAGAAGTGTGATTGCATCAATGCACTGAACAGAAACAGACCTACATACGCATAGAACTAACCGATCTCTCATATCTTTATCCGGATTCCAAAATACAACTTTTTATCCAAACCAACTCAAAATTATGGAAAGGAGTTCGCATCGATGTTACGGAGCGAGCATTACGAATAGAGACGTGATAAGCGCGAGTCGCTTCGCAATAAAAATTTATAAACAACTGTCTTCATAATTTATATAAATGTGTTAAAAACGCCGATTATAGCCAATTTCGCATATTATGTTAGGGGCTTAAATTTTTTAGAAAGATTTTTGACCGGGTAATAGTAAATTTACACTTTTCATTTCCAGATTGACAATATACTTATAGTACTGCATAACTGCGATGCAAAAGGTCAAAAAAAAAGAGCATATGATGAAGAATTTTAACACAATTTTATAACGGGGGATTTTCTAAGCGTTTGTTTTTTGAAAATTGAAAAAAGAACAGAAAATTTGCTATAGAGAAAGAAATGTTTATTTCGATGCTGTCATTTACTTTTTAAAGATTATTTCAAGTAAATGTTGCCCACGACTACACCTAAGGTGGTTCATACGTAAACTCCAATTTTGGCATACTTTTTCTAGCATTTTGGCCAGTAACTCGCCAGTGACAACTGTAATATTGTCTTCCAGGGCTGCAATTGTAGCTTTCTTGTCCCTATACATGGGAGACTTCACGTAGCCCCACAAAACATAGTCTAGTGGCGTCGCATGATCTTTGCCAATGGACTGCTCCCAAACGTGAGATTAATTGCTCACCAAACTCGCTGCTCAATAGGCCCTTCGTATCGGCCGCCGTATGGTATGCGGCACCATTTCTTCTAGTTCGGGCAAAAAAAAAGTCACTAACCATCGTACAGTACATCGCTCCATTGAAAGTGAAGTTGCGATTTCCATCCCTTTTCAAAAAGTACGGTCCAATGATGCCACCGGCCCACAAACCGCACTAAACTGTGCATGTGTTCATGGTGCATTGGCAGCTCTCGAACTGCTTCTGGCTGCTCTTCAGACCAAATTCGACAATTCTGTTTGCTGACGTACCGATTGAGTCAAAAATGAGCTTTGTTGCTGAAGAAAATCCTTCAATAAAAACACATTTCTCACAGAACAAGAATTTTGATGGTAAAATTTAAATAAGAAAATATGTTTCAAAGTATTATTACATATTGAGATAAGTTCAGTTATAGATTAATACACATTATTAGAAGAAAAGCAGTTTATTTTGCACATGAAATAACAAAAAATGTTTGGTTAGAGAGTCGTATCGCTAGGACATGTGTCGTATTTGTTTCAAAATAGGACTTACGAGGTATGACACCTTATGACATCCATAATAATATTAGTTCGAGCAGGTTCTTTTCAAATTGGTTTATTACATTCGTTGCAAGATTTTCGAGTTTTTCTCCTTCTCTTTATTGCTAACTGATACCAATGACACGTTTTCTTCTAGAGACGTCTAATATGGGCGTGGAGTTCAAGTCTTGATAGTTTAGATGTTCATGTGAAAAGCAAATTCTTTGCCAAGAATACTTGCAATATCAATTTTTCTCAAATGATGTCTCATTAACTGGTAATTTATCAACCTTTCTATGATTATAGGGAACCAGAGCTCTGTACACATATATTTTAAAAATAGAATGCGTTAATTACTTTATCACAATATTCAGTATTTTGTAAGAAAGCAAGTGGCCATCTGTTTGGTGGGAATATGTTAAGTACCTAACATTGAGTCCATTGTCTCAACTCCAATTTTATATTTATTATGGTCTGTAATCAATACTGGCTTGAATTTGATGTGGCGTACAAGTCCACATTCGACGACCGGGGCGAAATTAAATTTACCGTGCTCTACCTACAAGGTTTTTAAATTTTTCACCGTAAAAACTTTTCAGTTACAAAAAATAAAAAAAGATACTCAGATTTGACATTGCAAAAACCATATGAAATTTAGATATTTTTGAAATTACGAAACCGCATGAGGCCCCTGTGCTTATTGCAATCCACTATTTTCATTAACTACAAAAAGTTGCACAAAATTAATAAGTTGTGATTAACATAACAAGACCATTTTTTCACCCCAAGTCGTTGCGTCCTAAAAATACGAGCAAAAAATAGAAAAAGTCATGTCTGAACATCAATACTACAAAGTGTTTTGTCATCTAGATGAGCGATTTAAACGTTCGTGTACGCAGTCCGCAGTGGTTCTGGAACTAAGACGATACTACTTTTTTAATGAAAAAGGATGCAGCATTAATTTTAGATGCATTTAGTTTTAATTGCACCGTTGAACATTGGTGTACTTCTCAATGTTCCAAGAAACAATGCCATATCTCCATACGCTTTCTATTATCCATACGCCGCGTAACCAATGCGCAATGTATTTACTAAATGCGGTCGCAGTATGCAGCTTGGTAAAGATATTTTTTCCGCACGTTCGTTCTCGTTTTTGTTGTGAATGTAAAGATTAGGTATCCGATTTAATCACGTGAGCATTTTCTTTGCAGCTGTCCAGCCTTAATAAGAATCAGACGAAGTTGTCTTGGAAAACGTTTCTTCAATATCCTAAGCGAATTTACCGAAGTTTAAAGTCTAATTGGATGTAGCTGTCGTAACATCCATAAATTCGCCAACTCACGTAATGTGGTATTAAAACGGCAAAATTAATGCTACTAATGGCTTCAAGCCTGTTTGCTAAGCCACCGCACTTTAACCTAACTTGCAAATGTAAGACTGAGTTGGACTTTTTTCTATCTGATTTTTTATCTATTTAATACTTCAATGTACAATGTAAGTACAATGAACGTTATAAAGGTGTGTTATATATCTTATAAAGAGCATTTATTAACATGAAAGTGGTTTTCCCTGTCCTAATAAAGACATATACGCGCGAGTAATTAATACAAAATTCAGGATGCGAGTAGTTAAATTTTAATATGGATCCAAAAGCTTTTTGTATTGATGCAATTTAATTATGTACTTAAATAAATTGAAACTGACAAAATTTATAGGAATTCGTTTTAGTATTTTCAAGCGATAAACATTTTCCAACTTATGAGTTCTGAAACGTTTAATTTTTGCTTTTTTTAATCTGAAATAATAAGACATATTATAATAAAGATTAACCACCCAACCTTACGATTATATTGTCAAAAAAATATTCCGAGAGAATTGGTGTTCTTAATATAAATACATAAGTGCACCAAACTAGCTTAATTCGAAGTGATGCCATATTCAACCCAATATATATTATATATCATCATGCCGGTTTGACAAACAGACGCCAAAAGTTCTGTGTTACAATATGTGGAGAACACTCGGATCAGGGAAGGCAATGGTGATGCCATAAAGTTATTTTTAATTTATTTTTCGGCTGTACGTGCTTTTTAAATTTACTTAAAAAAAGCCCCATTAGTAAAGAGTACTTTCATTTTAGAGACATGTACTCATATTACTATACACAAACACGCAAAAGTTTTATTCATTCATTAAAATCAATAATAGAATGCTTCCGATTTTTAATAAGTCATTCAAATAATTAAAGATACTCTGTTGTGATATTCGAGAAATTCCACACCATTCGACAGCAATTTATGTATGTGGGTGAAAATTCTTGAAACGGAACACCTATGACCCGACTACTTGGAATTTTCAAAACAATGTGCTCTTTCAATAAAGGGCGATTATTTGCTATCTAATTTTTCAGAGTAACTTTTTGACACCTCACGCGTGATTCGTAACATGTGTCAACGTTAAAAATGCTCAGCAAGATTTGCCATTTCACCATGAATAGACAAACAAACGAACAGCGCTTGCAATTCATTGAATTTTATTATCAAAATTCGTGCTCTGTGAGAAGTGTGAAAAATCGAAAAAATTTCTTCAGCGACGAAGCTCATTTTTGGCTCACTGGGTACATCAACAAATAGAATTGCTGAATTTGGTCTGAGGAGCAGCCAGAGGCAGTTCAAGAGCTGAAAATGCACCTTGAAAAATGCACTGTGTAACGGCAGCAGTTCATGATGAAAACTTTTATCTTAAAACTAGCTATTACCAATGAGCCATCTGTTGGACACTGGCGTTACAAAGCGTTAATTCAAAACCCTAAAGTCAACATGGTAGATGTGGCATGAAATCGCTCTATAGCGGAAATTTGTTCTAGACTTTTCTTTGCGCGCGACAAATCAGCCAATGGGAACACCGAACGGCGCGGTTTGTGGGCCGGCGCTATCATTGGAACGTACTTTCTCAAGACTAATGATAACCACAACGTTACTGTCAATGGAGCAAGATACCGTGCAATGATTACCGACTTTTTTCGCCCAAAATGGAAGAATTGCACTTGGTTGACATGTGGTTTCAACAAAACAGTGCCACATGCCACACGGCACGCGATACCATGGACCTATTGAAAGTCGAGTTTGGTGAGCAATTAATCTTACGTTTTGGAACAGTCCATTGGCCGCCAAGATCATACGATTTGGCCCCACTAGACAATTTTTATGGGGCTACATGAAGTCTTTCGTGTACACGCAGAAGTCAGCAGCAATTGCAGCCTTGGAAGACAACATTACAGCTGTCATTGGGGAAACACCAGCCAAAATGCTGGAAATAGTATGCCAAAATTGGAGCTTGCGGATGAACCAGCGCAGGCGTAGGCGTATCGAAATTTCCACTACAGCTTTGGAAAATATGAGTTTTATGATGAGGCGCATCTGTCTTATTGTATGTATTGTATGATATTGTTCAAATTTATGGCGGGAATTTCGATATAAAAACGCATGCATCCTCAGGTTTGATTGAAGAATAACATATAAAAAATAAGAAAAGCAGAAGATGTCATATTGAAAATATTTTTTAATTAAAAAAATTAGTATTTTAAGAAATTTGTTTAAGTGTTTTTAATTTTTTTATAAAGTTTTAGTATTTCTTAGCAAAAATAATTCACAAGTTGTTCAAAAACGTCAAAAACAACAAAGTGTGCATGTATTAAAAGAGGGACCAATATACAATATAGTTTCAAAAGCAGTTAAATGCAAACGTGCAGGGTTTGCTGATTTGACAGTAAACAAGGAAGTCCTTAAAACAAATGAGCAAAAAGTGGATGCTATAGCGGATGCCTTCAAAAATTCACACACCATAACTTTAAATAAATACTCTCCTATGGATACGAAAGTGAGAAACCAATTGCGTTGCATAGATGAATCTGATATAGTTATTGAAAATACAAATATACTAACAAACGCTGCAGAAATAAAAGATATAGTTAATAATTTAAAAAATAACAAAGCACCTGGACTTGATAACATCAAAAGCATTGTATTGAAAAATATGCCTGATTCTATTTTCGATGTATTAACCAACGTATTTAATTTTTGTTTGCGAAATGGCTATTTTCCTATATTATTTAAAATGGCAAAGGTTATACCAGTACCAAAAAGTGGCAAAGATAATAAGATCCCTAACAACTACCGTCCAATTAGTATGCTAAATACTATGGCCAAAGTGTTTGAAAAAACTTTATACAAAAGAATGTCATCATACACCGAAGACAACAACATTCTAAAAAAAGAACAATTTGGATTCAGGAAAGAACACTCCACCGTCCTTCAAATTAAAAGAGTTTGCAACATAATTCAACGAAATAAAATAAATCGCAGAAGTACCGGAATAGTCCTTTTAGATGTTGAAAAAGCCTTTGATTCAGTTTGGCATGACGGCCTTATTTTTAAGCTACATAAATTTGGATATCCTATTTATCTCTTGAAGATCATTAAAAGTTTTTTATCTAACAGAACATTTGCTGTGTGTATAGGAAATAGTCAATCATCTCACAGGAATATTCCTGCTGGCGTTCCTCAAGGCTCTGTTATATTTAATTTATTATACTCAATTTTTATATCAGACTTTGTTATTAAAAAAAACCAAGATGCAGCATTTTATGCAGATGACAGCGCGCTGATCTGTAATGGAAAAATTTCAAATGCAATAGTTAAGCAAATGAAAGAAGCCTTAATATCTTCAAAAAAATTCTACGCCAAATGGAAAATAAAGATAAATTGCGAAAAGACTCAGGCTATTATTTTTCCATTCAACAATTCTCCAAAACGGATTCCAAATATACCGCTTGTGGTACAAGATGAGAATATCCAGATAACCGAACCGATAAAATTTTTAGGAATTACACTGGATAAAAAGCTGAGTTTTAAACATCATATTCTAAATATATCCGCTAAAGCTTTAAGGTGTGGCAGAACATTGTTTCCCATGCTAAACCGAAACTCTTCACTTTGTGTCAAAAATAAAGTTCTTCTTTTTAACATGTGCATCAGACCAATATTGACATATGGCTGTCAAGTCTGGTTTCCAAAAATTGCTAAAACACACTTAAAGAAGCTGCAAATAATTCAAAATAAAAACCTAAAAATTATTCACAAACTTTCTAATAGATATCCAACTATAGAACTACATGAGAATTATGGGCATATGCCAATTAGTACGATAATGAGAGATTTGACTCTATCATTCAACAATAGCTGCAGATTGTCTTACATAGATTACATTAGGAATTTACTTGAATAATAACACACATAACTTTTAGAAAAGTTATTCAGTGTGTTTGTTAATATTGTTCCTTATAAAATTTCTGCGATAATATAAGGTTTTTTCATACTCTATTTTTCCTTAAATAATTAGATAATTTTTGTATTGGATTTTTATATAATTTATTGTAACTGATTTCAATTGCTGTAATACCTAAGTGTAAAATCTCATACCATGATCTTTGTAATACCATAACTATGAATTTGAAGACTAATAAATAAAAATAATAATAATAATTATACCCTACACGGAGGGTATATTCACTTTGTCATTCCGTTTGTAACGCATAGAAGGGGGCGTGGCAGGTATGGAAAAGTATATATATTCTTGATCAGCGTCACCACCTGAGTCGATATAGCTTTGTCTGTCTGTCTGTCTGTCTGTCTGTCTGTCTGTCTGTCTGTCTGTCTGTCTGTCTGTCTGTCTG
Source organism: Meiosimyza decipiens (assembly GCA_963680825.1). Lineage (NCBI taxonomy): Eukaryota > Metazoa > Arthropoda > Insecta > Diptera > Lauxaniidae > Meiosimyza > Meiosimyza decipiens. Next base: position 52,373,390 of record OY804259.1, on the reverse strand, counting down.
TCTGTCTGTCTGTCTATCTGTCTAATCAAGCTAATTCAATGAAATTTGGCACACAGGTCAAACCTTCTTGCAAGCTGCTAGCATATAAAAATGGGCAAAATCGGTTCACGGCCACGCCTTCCGCCCATACTTTATGTAAATATACACAAGTCCATTTTGAAAATATTTTTTCTGCAATTTTAATAAAACTTTATGATTTAGTGAAGATAAGAACAAAATTAGGATCAGGCTAGGTTTTAAGTTTGCAAGGGCTCTTTAAGGGGCGTGGCACAGCCCTAAATTTTATCTTTCATAACGCCATAGCTCGTGAACCGTGCAAGATATTGTGATGAAATTTGGTACGCGAATGCAGATCTTATAAATCTGGAATTGCGCATAAAATGGGCAGAATTGTAAAAGGGGGCGTGGCAATTCTTAACAATTAAAAATTTGGATTTCGTATAACTCCAAATCGGCACTTACGATTTTCATTAAAATTTTAGGGATGATACCACTAAAAGTACTCATCAATACAAGTTTCGTTAATATTTTGGAAAATTTCGTTGAAGGGCGTGGCACAGCCTACAATATTTATGAACGTTATAAAAAGAGAACTAACAACGCAATCGCTATGAAATTTAATATGGCAGATATACTCGCTAAAAGGTGTGTTCTTGCAAAATTTTGGCACAATAGTGCCGGTGGGTGTGGCACCTCCCATATAAGCAAAATACGTTTAATGCTATAGATAGTGTGTTATGAGAGTAATCTTCATAAAATTTTGAGTGGAGGTGTCGGTTCCTATAAGCTTTGAAATCAAATGAAACATGAAAAGATTACATCAGTGGGCGTGGCACCTCCCTCATTAACACAAAGTTATAAGTGTTATTTTATGCGAACTATTGGTGCAATTGGATCTGAAATTTGATGTAAGTGGCTTACTAGGTATTAGGTACGTATGAATCAAAAGCTTTTGAAATAGCAACAGTGGGCGTGGCACCTCTCATACAATTAAAATACCTTAAGTGGCATAACTACCGAAATATATGAGCTATCATACTGAAATTTGGTGTAAGAGGTTTGTTTATGGAAGGCTATTTTTGGATCAAAATCGGACTGTTTTGTACCAGTGGGTATGTCACCGCCCTAAATTTTAAGAATAATTACGGCACATATCGCAAACTATACAAGCTATTGTGCTAAAATTTGGTTTGTGCATGTCACTCACGAATATCCTTTATTGAAGCAAAAGTGGGCGGAATTGGAGAAGTGAGCGTGACATATTTCGTGTTTTACATTTCTATTTAATTTTTTTCAACATTTCCCTTATTTTTTCGACATTTTCAACCTTTAACCTGTTCCCATTCAATTTCATTCGACATTTTCTTCGATTTTTTTATTAATTTTTCAACATTTTTCATATTTTTCGACTTATTCAATTTCTTTCAACTTTTTTCAATGGTTTTAATATATTTTCGGCATTTTTTCTTTTTTCTAACACTTTTCAACATTTATTCAACTTCTTCAACATTTTTTTGACATCTACTTAAAAAGCACATTCAATGCAGTGTAGGGTATGTGACTTTCGGCCTGGCCGAAGGTAACTCCTTTACTAGTTTTAGTTTCAAATCAACTTTTTTTTTGAAAATCTTATCCCGCTGAGACAACTTTTTTCGACAACTTCGTACGATATAATAATTGTTAAAGCCATTATAAATTTGTTGTTTGTTATAAACAAACTCCATTTTTCCATGGTCGTCAAAGCCTTTTTTACGTAAGATTGACATCTTAATGCGCAGATGACTTCTGCGTAACATGAAGAAAAAATTTCTTTCGTTACGCCGGGCCATAGGTGCTCCGTTTCACGAATTTTCACCCATGTGTATTCGAAACAACAATTGTTGCTGCATTCGTGTATGCTAAATCCAATAAAATACACATTCCACTTAAAATAAATCAGTAAATATGCAAATTATGAAATTTTGATTTCAGTAAAAGTATCATATTTTATTGAAGTAGAGCATGTAAGGGATATTTATTTATTTTTGTTTTCTTTCAACTTAACATTCTATAAAGTAGGTCTTTTATTCTGAGCCAGTAGTCAAAGGGTATAAATCTGCCAAATCATGCGGAAAATATTTTTCACATGCTCTCGCCTTTTCGCATACATACATGCATACACACACACACATATGTTTGTTGCATGTTGGGCTGTTATATGTCGCCCCTTAGGAAATAGGGTGTTTTTTAGAGTATCTTACCTTTAACATGTAACGCTACGCTGAGGTCAATTATAAACAGTAAGTTTTAACCTTTCATCATAAAAAAAAAACTTAAGCCACAACAAATAGATATAGACAAAGAAATAGAAAGAAAAAGAGACAAAATTTCGAAGTGACCAAATGATAATAAATAGTTCAAAAAACTTGTCAAAAGCTATGAAGTGGTACTATGAAGTAGTCTTCTAATTTCAATAGTCGAGAAATTTATGAGCACAAATGAGCACAGCTTGATAAAATCAAGAGTCTTTTCTGAACACATTCTAAATGGTTTCCAAGCACTGAATTAAAGAGGTTCCAAGAAAAAGATACATATCCGCTTGATCTAACCAATTATATGTAATGCTGTATGGACTTGAAAAACCAGCACTATTTCGCTTAACGAATGTCAGCAGCGAGTATGCTTTGGGAACAATTAGCTTTAAGTTAATATTAAATTAAAGTCCAATATCGGATATGACATCAAAATCTCCAGATCTCTAGACCAATTGAAAGTCAACGCTTGCCATAATAATACTGAAATCTGCCCCAGAAGCTCTAGAAAGTGAACAAAAATTGGACCTCCAGAATGCGCTCTATTCAAGCCAATCGCGGCGCACATATTGTCATAATCATATTACATTTAAATGGTATTAAACCATATAACGAATAAACCTGAAAATCAGGTAGTTGTGAGATTTTTTTTGTGTGTTATTTCAATTGAAATCAACGACACTCTAAAAAACACCCAATACATGAGATTGGGAAAATAACACCGATACAAATAGTTCAGACTTAACAAATAAATGCAGTATAAATTGGAAAAAAGGAAAGAAATAAATGCAAAACGATAAAAAATCATATAGTCATGTGACACTCATTAGAAAATTTATTCAAAATTATGCAGAAACATTTATCAAATGGTTGAAAAAAAAAATTCCTAAGGCAAAAAAAAGGAAAACCCAACATAGACGCACATGCAAACATAAAAGAGAATCGAATGAAAAGGACACAGGTAGGCCTTAAATGGGAAAACATTGTCATTGAATTATTGATATTATTTATGTCGACATTAAATGTACGTGAAAACAATCTGCATTTTGGACTGCCCTCAGAAGCGGGAATGGCGTATCTCAAAAAACGCGTTTCCAGATAATTTATGTTTTTTTTTTTTTTTTTTTTTTTTTTTTTTGTAAAATTGAGATGAAGGAAATTCTCTTAAGAGATTTTTAATAGATTTGAGCTAAGATGCCAGCACTTGGCGTAGTTCATTAGATGCGTAATTTCTTAAGCTTTCCAAAACCTTACCTCCTTTTCGCTGCTTAGGGCAGTATACTCGTATAACAAATTATTAAGACAAAAGCGCGGACTTAACTGTGGAATTACAGATAATTGCTTTCATTCGAAAATATCTTTATTCAAGACATATTATTTTATAAGGAAATTCTGCAATTTTATGAAGCTGATATATCCAAGGAACAGTAGATTTCTAAGGACACAACGATGTGCAAAGATAAGCTTCGAAGCTAAAATTTTTAACAAGGCGCAAACCGTATTTAAATTTTGTTTCGCGATTTTAAAATTGCTTTCCCACTGGCCTTATCGCGGTTTTCCTGAGTTTTTCTTACATTTCGGACTGCTTGTTGGACAGTAGTTATATGACAATATTGCTGCTGTTGTTCTAACCGCCAATAGACTTACAGATACTGATGGTAAGAATTTGCCATGCGTAACAAGCAAATTTTTTTTATGCTCCGATTCTGTTCAAATGGTTGATTATTTGTAGTTCTACTTTGTAGGGGTCGATTAAATTTCAGAAGGATTTTGCTCCACCATTATTAGTATATAAAATACAGTGGTGTAAAGTTGGAAACTTCTCTCAAAGTCGGCGATTTATTCATGAGCCGTGTAAACGAAAAAGCGAGTGTTTTATTTTTCGGCCACTGCTCTCAAACGATATCAAAAACTGCAATGTTTTCTAAAATTAACGCAAAACGTTTTTGTATAGCATAAAAATGCTTTATTGAATGAAATTACTTCCATAATTTTTTGATGAAAAACATGGACAACGGAACTGTACATCGCATTTGGTGCATTGCCATGAATCATGCTTCTGGCAGACGTTGCAAGGATGTGTGCTTGCGATCTCCAGGATTCCATTCTATATCTACGGATATCGTTCAAAGCGATTGTTTTGGTCAAATTGGATGCTTTGACGAATAAGTATAGGTATTTTTTTGATCAGTCAAAATGGCTCATCAGGCACGATCTTTCTAAGGGATTTTCTATATGCTGGCTTATTGACTTGACAGCGTCTTCATATTTAGTCGAAATGGAATAAAACTTCCACGCGAACAAGTCGTGCTGAAGTTGATAGATAACTAATTTGGACCTTTATATTATAAATGGAGAAGAAAATAATATTAAAATCAAATGAACTTGTTAAATGGTGTGATACAAACTTGAAGACCTTAAATCTCAAAAGTGCAAACAATTGACTTTTACAAGAAGGAAAGAAATTGATACTTCATATTCTATAAACGGTGTAAAATTGGAAAAGGTTGAAAATTTTGTAGATTTAGGCGTCACTATGGAGAAAAAACTTCGCTTCAACGTTCACATAAGTTTAATGGCGAACAAATTAAAAGGTGTCCTTGGATTTATAAAACGATGATCTAAAGAATTTGATGACCCCTACACGACTAAACTGCTTTTCACTTCACTTGTACGTCCAATATTGGAATATGCATCAGTTGTGTGGAACCCACAATATAATATATACATTGATATACTCGAGTATTGTTTTCACTTCGGGGGCTATCTTGGAATTCACACTTAAATTTGCCTTCATATGAAAGCCGTCTTAAACTAACACGGTTACCGACTCTGCGCAGTCGAAGAATTATGCTAAATGTTACTTTCTTAAATAAACTGTTTTCCTGCTCAATGAACTCTGAGTTATTGCAAGGTATGGTTAACATTAATAATCCAGGAAGGAATTTGAGACATTTTCGTTTCTTGAGACTTGATATATGTAATTCTAACTACGCTCTTTTTTGTCCATTCCGGTGATTATAATACCCTTTGTCATCTTATCAGTCCCGTGGACTCTTACAATGTTATAGAGCAAAAAATAATTATATATCTTAATTCTTGAAATTACTTATTTCCCTTTATTTCTGCTGCACAGCCTATGGGCTTAGTAGAAATTTTATTTAATTAGTGATCGGATATAGCTCAAACCCATCATTTCGTTTAACGAAATTGTGCAGTTTTGGTCACCGATCCGTACGATAGACGGATGTGCCTCACACGCACGGTTTTGCTTACTGAACGCAGAGCAGTCCGGGCTGTTTATAGTTGGTCACCGATCCGTACGATAGACGGAATTGCCTCTCGTGTGGGCAGGCGGGTAAGTGGGACCGCAGGGACCGATCGCAAAAAAAAAAAAAATTTTTATATAGTTATAGTCAAATTACAAGAGTTCATATTTTTCCAAGTTCCTTTTACAAACACACATACTCACATGACTAACGATATTGATCATGGATTTTCATTATCTAGAAGCCACTTTCTTTCAACTCCTGTGCTCCGGATCATTGTCCTGCTCAAAGACAATATCCGAAGCTCCCACATCCAGATCTTGCACAGTGCCTAGGAAATAACTTAGCAGAATTTCGATGTAGAGCTCAGCTGTCATTCGACCTTCAATTTAGCACGCCTTTGTTGTTGAGCTGAAGACCCACTCACGGCCGCCCGAATAAAAGCGGTTTATTTTAGTCTCATCTGACAACATAGCCTTCTCCCTATGATTTGCGCTCCAATCTTATTAAAATTTTGCAAATTCCAAACGCAGCTTTCTGTGCTTATCCGTCAGCACTGGACTTTGGACTTTTGCGCATCCTTTGAGTCCAGCATCTCGTTAAGTTTGTCGAACTGTCTTTGCACTGACGCTTGAATTTTCATAATTTTTGAGCTTATGGCTTACTTGTACGGCATTTTAGTATTTACCGCTTCTTATGCTTCTTACAATCTTGCGCTCGCGTATTTGGCTAATAAGTTTTTTACGGCCTGCCTTATTTTTTATGGGTAAATCATTAATTTTTTTCCTAATATTGCTTACAACACCAACAGAACTCCTAGCTTAGCTGAAATTGATCATTTTGTGTCCAGCATGTGGATGCATGATCAATTTCGTGATTCATTGTACATGTATATCGGTATATCACCTTTGTTTCATCATTTCCTGTGACCTTCTCTTCCGAAAAAGTTTAGCGTCAACAATGGCGCCTAAGAATTTGGTCTCATTTAAAACTCTAAGTGCCATCCCATTCAATTAAGAAAAATTAAATACGGGGAATTGTACTTCGCGTGAAACAGATCGAACTCCACTTTATTTGGATTGACAACCAAACCGTTCTTCGTCACCCACTTTTTCAGTTCAGGACTCGCTTATTGCAGAATGGAGTTTTGTGATCATAAGCCACGATCCATATACCTTTGGCGCTCATAAATAGAAATAAACCCGATTTAATACCAAAATAATGCAACTCATATAGTACTTCTTTGTCTTATAGGGCAGCACCCTTCACTCTCTACGATGGCTAGAAATTTATTTTTGGTCTGACATTGGATAAGTAAACGTTGGAAAAGAGTCACTTGATGCTTAACTTCATCTCTAATTTTTCATTGCAGAAAGGAATGCTTCGGCTTACTTGGTCTCTAAATGGCGCCGGTAAAACGACCACCTTCAAAATGATGACCGGTGATGAAAGCATTACAGTTGATTCCGGCTATGTGACTGGTTTAAATTGAGCTACAAATATGGAACAAATCTATAAAAAAATTGGTTATTGTCCACAATTTGATGCTTTGCTTGGTGAATTTACAGGCGAGAAACATTAAAAATTTATTGCCTGTTGCGTGGCATACGTAGAAAGCGTATACCACTGCTATCTGAAGAATTGGCTAAGTCGTTTGGTTTTCTCAAGCATCTCGATAAGAAATGCCACACATACAGCGGTGGTACTAAGCGCAAACTGAGTGCATCTGTTGCCGTTCTGGGTAGTTCATTGGTTGTATATCTGGATGAACCGACGGCTGGTATGGATCCAGATGCCAAGCGGTAAGTTTGGAATATGATTTTTCGTGTGCGTGATGCGGGAAGCTCGATTATTTTAGCTTCGCACAGTATTGATGAAATCGAGGCATTGTGTACACGCTTGGTCATAATGGTAAATGGCGAATTTAAATATATCGGCTCTTTGCAACATTTGAAAAATAGGTTCTCGAGAGGTTTTGTATTGAAAATTAAGGTTAAAAGTGAACAAGACATGCAGGGACTAACAGCGTCAAGACAGTGAGTAGCGAATATGGAGTGAAATTTCAAATCCCATCTTGTTATTCACCTTTTTCAAGTCAGAAATAACAAATCCGGCTGCTGAGTCATGTTGCAATTCTTTGGCATTACCCATTTCCGAGACCTTGGAAATATTTTAGTTTTTAGTAAGTGTTTTTAAGTATTTTAGCCATTACAAATGAATCAGTGTCACGAAAAATATCTAAATACCCTTATATTTACATTATGAAATGTCAATTTGAATAATGTTTTACTCTGTAGTCATCTTCTTTTCCAATTCAGCCATACTTTGACATTTATGACTTGATGAATTTTTGTTTCAAGATGGCACTTGAAATTTTTTCAATACGAAATGATGTATGTACATATGTAGGTTTTGATGTTGCAAACTATTGGAAATTAATAAATACCAGGCAGTTTGAAAGTGAAATCGAGAATAATTTTATTTGAAAATCAAATATTAAATACATAAATCAATGAAACATTTATAATTAACAATTCGTTTCAGATAAGTGTTTTGTACAAAGTATATAAAATTAACACAAACATTCACTCCAATGAGAACTTAAAGACTTATACAAATATTATTAGCCACAAGAACAATGAAGAACATGAAAAATCGGAACAAGGATCAACGGCAGATAAGGGTGTACAAAATGTAAAACAGTACTGCAGTAAGTTTCCTTTTATTTCGCGCAAATATTTGTATCTAAGATATTTTATTTTTCTATTTTAGAGAGGAATATCAGGGTATCTTAACATACCACATGCCTCTTGAGAGTATTAAATGGTCTAAAATATTCGGTATTATGGACCATAACCGTGCCGTACTCTGAAAATCGTGGATTATTCGATAAATCAGACAAGACTTGAGGAGATATTCCTTGATATTGCTAAAACTCAAGTTGATGATAAGCGCGGCAACAGGTAAGTTTTATATACAAAAAATTTCAAAAACAATTTTCTAAGTCATATAATTTTTCAATTCATATAGACAAAAGAAAACCATCCACCGCTAATATTTAATAGTTAGAGATAAAGAAATCAATGCTCTAAGTGATATACATAGATCAAAATCATAGAGGAAATAAATTTGATTTGGAAAAAATGGAGAACTTTTTTTTGATGAATATTCTGAGCTAAAAATAATGTTTTCTTTTGGTAGTACTCTTTAAAGTTAAATAACGATATTATTTTTCAACATTAGTTGGGTGAATGCGCTTCTCCATATCGGTATAGCTTACCCACAATACCAACGGACAACGGAAAAATCGCCACCAGTTTGCCGCTGTCATAAGTACAACATACTTGACTGCGTGAAATAGAACAAAATTGCGCCGGACCACGGAAAAACCGCTACTCGTGACGGTCGACTTAGAATTAATTCTATTTTATTGTCGCGGTCGACGGATCAGTATTACCATTCTAAGCAGCATGTGTCAATTTGAAACGTGAAACGCAAAATGTGAAACGCTTTTTAAATTGGGATACAGAATAGCTAAAGCAATAAAATACATTTCAAATCAAAGTACACCGATTTGCGTTGTTTTCGAAGTTGCGTCGTTTATAAATTTTCGGATTTTCAGAGTTGCGTCGTTAAAATTTAAATTTTCTTTGAATAATTTTAAAATATTTTTTCAGTGCTTATTAGGGCTTCAAATTCAAATTGCTTTAAATTCTAATTATTTAATGAGGAACCCAATTTTTATGAGTAAATCGTATGTTTTTCGATTGAAAATTAGTTTTAATACAGAAACATCTTGAATTTAAACCATTTTTAGTTTATATTTTATGAATTTTATGTTTTTAATTAAAAATTAATACAATTTTTGTTTTAAAAATATTAACATAAGACTTTAAAAGGTGTTGTTATTAAAAAATAACCACTTTTTTCATAAAACTTACAACCAGGAACCAATTAACAAAAAACTAGTACAAATACCTGCAAAAATGATTTCGATTTGCGTCGTCTCGAGTTGCGTCGTCTTTTTGCGGTCCCAATTAACGTCGCAAATCGAGGCTTTGGTGTGCTCATCGAGCTGAGTGTACTGAAACTATGAACTTCGAGATCGGTTAACCAAAAGCTGATATATAGTCGTGGAAATATTTTCTATTTTTTCAAGTGAGGCACTGATTAACTACCAAAGCCTTGCTGTACCTATTCTAGATCCTGTCAACTTTTGTCATTTTAATACAACAATTTCGTCTCACTCCATTGCAGTTCAGTTTACTAAAGGTTTCACTTCTACCACATGTGAACTGCACACATGATTTTTTTTTTATTTCGAAAGAATTTTTTGCAATCTTTCACTTACAAGCAATTCTTCACAAAGGTTTCTAAAAAATCTTGATAACGGCAATAAGCGTTAAAAAACGCCTAAGGCTAGGTCAACTGTCAAACGATGGAATAAGGGCCTTAACATTTTCCTATTTTCAAGTTTTGTACAATTTTTTTATTTCCAAGTTTTTTTAATCTCCTGCCTTGGATAAAATTTTGTTTTTCCATTTAAAGTCAATTCGAAGAGCACGTTAAAATCAAGTGTACAAAGTTTTCAGTGCTGTAAGGACTCTTTATTGGAATAGTATGACTTTAAATTACATGTGATAAAAAGGATGATACAATAGCGTATTGGTAATAAAGGTCTTTCCATTGTATTTAATGAACCAGTGATAGCAATAAGTTTATCGTATAATGCAAGGAGTAGCGTACCTAGGGGTGCCAGAGGGGGCGGTCGCTAAGCTTGAGGGCGGAAAAATGGCAGCGAAATATATTTCATATTACTATGGTTTTTGAAAGTCAAAAGTCAGGACCTTTGTTTCAGTAAATAAATATAGTTGATGTTGTAATAAATTTTAATATGCAGGGCGTGTGAAAGATATAGCTCACGCCTCTATAAGCCTGGTGTTTTTTTTTACAGAATGAATTGCTTTCCAAAATTAACGAAATTATCAAAAATATTGTCAAATCGTTTTGGATTGGCCTCGATTATGAAGTCAAGTCCCACTTTTTCAATTCCGCCTACTTTTGGTACAATTCAAGACATGTATATGTGAATATAATCTGCATCCATAAACCAATTTTTATCTCAAAGTCTTGCATGGTTTGCGAGATATGGATTTATAAAAATTAAAATTTGGTGCGGTGCCACGCCCCTTTATGTAACTTTAAAAACTTGAAGCGTAGACCAATATTAAATTTTTTTTTTCACATGTCCATCAAATTATTTCTTATGTATCTATTTACATATGTATATAGTCATATAATTGCCCTTCTTGCCCCACTGTCCGATCAAATAATGTTTATATGTATTTGATACGTTGGAGTTCATATTTACTTTCATTTGTTTTTCATACCTACGTAGTTTATATTTATTTGATAATGCAAACCATACTAAAAATGCTGAGGTAGCGTCTGCATACCTTAGCATAGAAAAAATTTTAGATTTGAGTTTGAAAATTCTTAATGAAGCTGAGTTATTAAGAGCCCCTCCAGAGAAACAAGTAAACATTGAAAAGGTTTTTTAAAACTTGTGAATGACCATCAACAGATGGTGTTATTATAATTCTCAACCCCCCCCCCCCTCCCCAATGGTTTTGGTGAACTGACGCCACTGGAACCAGGAGGCTAACCATGGTTTGGTTTCCGTTTTGAGGATTCGGTTTGCCATGACTCTTGTTAACTTCTTGCTGTGATCAGATCAAAATAGTTCTAAAATAACCCCAAAATGCAGCGAATTGTGCGATGAACATTTAATTTCAGGCATGTGAAAAGTATGGAAGTGGTTTTACAACAGTGGGTAGCACCTTCCATACAACTAAAATATACATAAAGATATTTCGAGAAACATTTTAATGAATAACAATAATAATGTTTAAACAAATATATATGATCTTTATTCTTTTTCATAAAATCAAAGCCTGTCTGAGCAAAAAACGTAATGGGTTTTTATATTAAGTATATTCCACATGGTTGTTGAGATATTTCATTTCAAAAAAGTAAAAAAATTTAAAGTGTTAAATTTAAATTCAATAATTTTTTACTTTAGAACTTGCATCAGACATGAATCAATTCAGTAAAATTGTAGCATCATCATAAAAATGCTATATACTGAGCGAGTTATCTTAAAGTAAAGTAATAAAAAACGATAGAAACAATGGAAGAACTCCTTATTTGAAAGTTACTTACTGCCAAAGCTGTGGCCACTGTTAATGGCATCATGCCAGCGATATCAATAAGAGTGGGTACCTGTGACCGCATCAACATAAAACGAATGGTTTTCTGTTCTGATGTACTCATTTTATACCAATGGATTTTATAAATTTCATCACAGAAGTTGTCATTCTGTAAAGAAAGAGTTAACGGATAAATAAAAATTCATTATAATGAATCTCAATCCCCGTTCCCAAAATACAGTATTCGTAGAGAGCGCTAAAAAAGAAAAACAAATATACAATCGCAGCGGGCCAGTCTCCAGTGCGTATGATAAAAAGAGTTAACACAATTGAAATTGATGTGCCACATATTTGAGCAGATATGAGCCAGTAGAAGATACAATTACAAATAGTTGCAAATCTGTAGAGCACAAATTAAAGTATCACTTTGTATCTTTTAGAGCTTAAAATATTCTTACTCAAAATAGGTTTGATGCCATCGTAAAATAGCATCGAGATCCTCTGAGATATTTTCATTCAATTCTCTTCCTCCAGACATATTTAGATTCAAATCCTCAACTTTAAGTCTCAAAATGTCAACAAAAAGTAATACATGCGTTAAAAATGTCAGCAAGTACATTTCACTGGCATATAACCCAAAGGCAGTCATTAATATACCAGCTAAGTGAAATATAAATGTGAGCCAGTATCCGTATTGAGTGCTGATATCTACATAAGGTATGTAAAAGTGTAATAGGGTATAATGTTTACCCTTGTACCACATCATTATTATTGTTACAAAGACGAGGGAAACATCTATTATCACATAAAAAACTCCAACAATGCGAAGAATCATTCGCAAACGTTGAGAACTCTTGTACAGTACGGCTTCGTATCGTGTACCCATATTTTCAAACTCGAAATAAATTTCCAGTAGTTTCTTATGTAATTTATTGTACTCCTTTGCGTAATAAATAACCGAAATGAACTTGACTAGAGCTGCTGTTGCAAAACCCATAGCGCAAATCACCTCCAGAACTATTATCCTGTCTTCGCTAGAGAATTTCAGAATAGTAAACGTTGAAAACATATAATAAAGTATTATAAAGAACACCACTAGATATGTTAAGAAATTCATATGATAGTTTGGTACAATAACGTCAACCCCAATTAAACGTCCACAAAATCGAGCGACGTTCATTAGATTTTCATAGTTGGTCGATGGTCGGAGTTTAGGAGGCATTTTGCTAACTAAATTGTGGCTTAACTGCAACTCTTAACTAACTTATGGCTTAACTTCAACTGATTTAAAAATATAATTTTAATGATTAGTACGCACATCACTTGCAGAAAGAAATAAGTAGCAAAGATTAAAATTAATTGAGTAATTTTTGTTGCAATTATCATTACGACAAATGCAGTATTTATGAGAACACATCTGTCACATGTATGCTAAAGAATTTCAGTGAGTTGTAAAGGTGTTTATATGTATCAGGGGTTTATTTTCAAAGTTTTGTAAATATCTTTTTTTATTTTGCTTATGTTTTATCATAGGTCTGAAAAAAAGTTGTCACAAATTTTGGGCTTCCTAGCTTAAACCTGTAAACGGCGCAGTCAGAGTTTGTGGTCGACTTCGTTGAAATTTTGCGAAAAAACCGACTCACTAAATCGTAGTAAAAGTCTGCCTTAGGTGTCAAGACATAACGTTTTACGTATTTAAGTTGTATAGGATGGCATCCACTGTCATCAAACCACGCCCACAGTTCTCGTGTGGCTGAAACTGTTGACTAAATACAACCGACGACGGTTTTTTTATTTTTATTCGGCTCCATAGGCCTATATTGTAGAATCGGGCTTAAAGCAAACCATCCCAAAACTTTAGCTTCCTAGGTCAATATGGAAAAAACGATATAACAGAAAAACAAATGTTAGATATTTTTTGTGCGCTTTAATGAAAGAGTCGATTTTTCCATATGAATTAAAATAGGAAACAAACCGTTTGCGCCGTTCGGAGGTTTGATCTAGGAAGCTAAAATTTTGGGAGTAGGATTATAGGACTGCAAATTCAAAAAACAAAAAACACAAAACTTAAAAAACAAACTACACTGTATATATATGTATGTATTTGGTTGATAGATTTTAAAAATATTTGTTAACTATCAACAAATTTTGGTACTTATTATCATGTCCTTAATTGAAATTTAAATTTGGGCCAAACATTCTATTAGTTTGAGTCGCTTGAAAAAATTTGTTTGGTTGAATTTTACATTTGTTAATCCTATTGTTATTTGATTTCACTTCTCATTAACATGAAAACTTTGCGATCCGCAACATATTCAAGTAAAAAACTATTTAAGTATATTATGGTTGGTACGCAATTTAGATTTTTATGATTGTTTAAATACAAACAACATCCTATATAAGGATGTAACGATATTGGAAAAATCGTTTTTGGCCATCGGTTTTTATAACAAATCGATATTAATGAATGTATACGTTTACGAAATGAAATTATTTTTTTAGTCAAATAAATGATTTAGTGATTATTAGTAATTGAATGATTGCTGCAACCAAAATATTTGTTTCAACCAAAATATGATTTGGTTATTATTACCAAATATATAATTAATCCAATAATATTATGTAATTCACTGTATTATGTGACATTTTAATATATATCAAATCAAATATACCATTTGTTAATTATAACCAAATTTTGGTATGTGTAATTAAATTGATTTCTCAGTGTAGTAAAGGTGTTATCACATACCATACACTGCACTGAACGTACTTTTCAAATAAATGTTAAAAAGACGTTGAAAATGTTGAAGAAGTCGAAAATAATGTGAAAAGGTTGAAAGAGGTTTAAAAATGTTGAACCAATTCAAAATTCATAAACAAGTCGGAAAAATAAAGAAAAGGTCGTATCAAGTTGAAACAGGTTGTAAAACTGGAAAAATACATATGAAATATATTGGGAAAAACTAAGAAGTTGAAAAAGTCAAAAGAATGTGGAAAATGTTGAAAAAAATCGAGAACAAATAAAAAAGTTAAATATGCCACGCCCACTTGTCCAATGCACCTACTTTTAGTTCAATATATAATACTCGTGATTGACATCCACATAACAAATTTTAGAAAAATAGCTTGTATTGTTTGCGAGATATGCCTTAATTAACCATAAAATTTAGGGCGGTGACACACCCACTGGTACAATCGAGCCTTATTTTGATCCATAAATAGCTTTCCATAAACCAACCTCTTACACCAAAATTCAGTATGATTGCTCATATATTTCGATAGATATGCCACTTAAGGTATTTTACTCATATGGGAGGTGCCACACCCAGTAGTGCTGTTTTGCCCGCTTTTGATGCAGACATACCACATAGCAGAAAAACCACTTACATCAAATTTCATGCCAATTGCTGCAATAGTTCTCGTAAAATATCGCTTCCAACTTTTTGTCAATATGGGGATGTCACGCCCATTGATGCAATCTCGTCGAAATCTATTTAATTACATAGCTTATAATAATTGACATCTATACACCAAATTTTATAAAGATTACTTTCGGTGCACGCTATCCCTAGCGTTAATCGTTTTTTGTTTATATGGGAGGTGCCGACCCAGCGGCACTCTTGTGCCAAATTTTCATAATAAGAAATGTATATGTCGGCCACACTAAATTTCATAACGATTGCGTTGTTAGTTCTCTTTTTATAACGTTAATAAATACTGTAGGCTGTGCTACGCCCATCAACGAAATTTTCCAATACATTGTCGTAGCTTGTATTGATGACTACTTTCAGTGGTATCATTCCTATAATTTTTACGAAAATCGTATGTGCCAATTCGGAGTCATACGAAATCCAAATTTTCAATTCTTAAAAAGTACCACGCCCACTTTTACAATTTCGCCCAATTTATTCACACAATTCAAGATATATAAGATCTGTATCCGTGTACCAAGTTTCATCACAATATCTTGCACGGTTTACGAGCAACTTTTTTCAAAATGGGCTTCG
The DNA here is from genome assembly GCA_963680825.1 of Meiosimyza decipiens. NCBI lineage: Eukaryota > Metazoa > Arthropoda > Insecta > Diptera > Lauxaniidae > Meiosimyza > Meiosimyza decipiens. Next base: position 52,357,614 of record OY804259.1, on the reverse strand, counting down.
GTATATAACAAGAGAGTATGAGCGGTAGGCGTGGCCGTGTACTAACTTTGCCTATTTTTATATGCTAGCATCTTGTAAGAAGGTGTGACCTGTGAGCCAAATTTCATTGAATTAGCTGGTTTAGTTTTCCCGTAAACGTGATTTCAACAGACAGACATACACACAGACAGACAGACAGACAGATAGACAGACAGAAAGATGGACAGAGCTCTACCGACTTACGTGGCGACGCTGATCAAGAATATATGCACTTTTCCATACCTACCACGCCCCCTTCTATGCGTTACAAACGGAATGATAAAGTGAATATACCCGCGGTGTAGGGCATGAACACACACATTTGCATAGGTACATATGACAGATGTGTTCTCATTAATACTACATTTGTCGTAATGATAACTGCGACAGAAATGACTTAATTACTTTTAATTTTTGCTAATTATCACAGTGAACGAGTGATGATGTGTGTACTAGTCATAAAAATTATTTTTACCAATTATTTGCAGTTAAGCCACAACTTAATATGCAAAATGCTTCCTAAACTCCGACCTGATGAAAGTCGCTCGATTTTGTGGGCGTCTTATTAGAATAGACGTGATTGTAGCAAATTATGACATGAATTTCATCACTTACATATATAGTGAAGGTTTTTATAAGACTTCATAACACCTCTACGTCGTTTACCATTCTGCAATTCTTAAGGGAAGACAGGGCAATAATTGTGGTCGTGATTTGCACTGTGGCTTCTGCAATAGGAGGTCTATTCAAGCTTACTTCCGCTATATAAATACTACGTAAAGAGGTACGGGGAAAAATGATTTTTAATGCCTAAACGACCTTGTGTTATAAGAAAAACATAAATTATTTAAAGATAATACTTTCTTAGTTTTTAATACTAATGTGGAATTGTTGTAATGAATTCTTTAGTATACTCATAGCTGCAGCGAAGTTTTATGGATCATATATATCAAATTGTAACAGAAGTGTTCGAAAATAAAACAACATCTTAATATCTTAAATTTTGAAATATTTAATTAAGTTAACCTATTTGTCAATTTTAAGCTATGGAACCAATATTATAATCTCATTAAGCTAAATTACAGAAATAACCAAATCAGTAAGGTATTTTTAATAGATTAAATCACTGCAACTTCAACATTTTCCAAAAATGCGACTACATATGGGTCATTCCATCTATAATGGGCCTATCATTACCCTCTTGATTTTTAAATAGGCTGAAACTTTTTTCAGTGATTGGTCTGTCATGTAGAAGATATAAAAAAATTCAATAAAATTTTTTTGACCAATATTATTGCTTAAAAAAAAGTTTTAAATTGTGTTCAAAAAAGCTCTTAAGTAAAACAAAAAAATTCATTGATGAATATAAACAAACCAACACAATCCAAATTAGCTTTTATATTATTTTTAGGTAATTGTGTACTAGTAGATGACAAAAGAACTGCAAATCTGAATAAATGAAGGCCTGAACGGTTTCTATGTGGTAAACGACAAAAAAATTGACTTTCCAAGAAAACATCAACTTCCCAAATACTCCATCATCGATTTCAGCTTTCTTGGGCTCAAAATATTCAAAACCAGTGTACCATCACTGAAAATGATTTATTTATGATTTGCAATGTAAATTGAAACATTGAAAATGAAACCGAGAGAATAAAATTTAAATTGATTTTAGACTTTTTAGGCTCAAAACTTTCAGAATATACAGGAGGGCCATCTCTGAAAATTTCATCAATTTTTTCTCACCCTATTTCAAAATACGTGGAACAGATGAAAAGGGATTGGATACAGGTTTATGAGGAAATGATATTCGTACTCAAACTCAGTTGCTATAATATATCTAAGCAATAACAATCAAAAATTAAAACATTTATTCAAAAGACATGGAGTGCTTGCTTGAGTTTTTCGTACCGCTGTGAAATTTGGCCGGTAAACCAGCAGCGCTCCGATACAAATTTACAAGTGTTCACCAATAAATTTTTTGGCCGAATCCTGAAAATTTTGTGGCATGGGATGATATCCAAAGTCAAATTGCTCACCATAAACCGCCATGATCTAACTTCCTTTCAAATCAAATTACACAAACGGAAATGGATAGGACATACATAGGTACATGTGTGCGTAGCGGAAATCATCTGCCGGCGAGCATTTAAGCGTAACACTCAAGATAGCAGAAAATGCGGTCGTCCTAAATATTCGTGAAATCGACCACTGGAACATAAAATACGTGAATCGGAGAAATGTTGCATTGATAAATTGAAGCAACTAGATACCGATCGTGCACGTAGAAAGAGTTTTGTGGAGACCCTATAGCATTTGGGATTTATTGAAATGTACTGAATCGAGACTTAGAATGTGCTATTTAGAGGCCAAACTTACTTTTTGTCATGTAGACCACAATTTACAAAAATTTAGTAGAAAAGAAGGGTCTTTCGAATTTTTTGACGTACATTTCAGGAGGCTATTAAATTATTTTACACATATTTCACCAAAATTTACAAAAGCTAACAAAACATTTCTAAAATTTATCAAATAAAAAAAGGGGAATTATTAGAAATAGTTCAAATGTACTGAAGATTTGTCGAATGTACTGACACATAATTTTTACAACGCAAAAAAGTACAAATGTACCAAAAATGTCATCTATGCCCGTGATCCGTGAGCAGATAAAAGACACAAGAGTACATTGAATTCAGTATGAAATTTTTCGAGATCCACTCTTAAGGGAAAAATTAGTACAAGTTCTTAAATTTTCGTTCAAAAAATGATGATAAACTTAAAAAGAAGTAAATATTAGTTAAGAAAAACGAGCTAAATTTACGCAAAAATAATGAAAAGCAGTAGGGAAACTCACCTGAAGAATGCAACATAATTCATGCTTAACTACGGTGCATAATTAAAATACGACATTGTTAGTGAAAAATAGTGTTGTCAACACTGAAGAAAAATGAGGGCAAAAAGAGGTAGAACCTGCTTGTGTTGCGCTGGCGAGTAAATTTTGTGTGGACATACTAAATGCAACACTTGACAAACAAACCTCACCCAAACTCGCTATGCCAACATGGACTTCTTTTTGCACGATACCAACCTATTAAATGAGACACAAATTAGATTTATCATCCTCCAGTGCGGGACTTGAGCTTCATGCAAATGACGGAAAAACTGACTGAAAAAAAACAGAGTTTCCATCGCTTCTTTGAGTACAACGGATGAGAGAGCAACTGGCGACACAAACAGTGGAAAAAAGTTGACATTTGTTTTCCCTGCTTCTGCTCTGCTAAAACATTTACCGCTATGCGGTAAGGCCTTCAACTGTAAGTACACATGCATGTACGTTTGTACTTACTTAAGTGTGTGCGCCTGTGTGCGATGTGGTTTCCGCTGTCCATGTCCAGGTGGTGGTCGCTCGCTCATTCATACGTTGGCTGATTTTAAACAATAAATTCACATTAGCAGAAACTTTACATACATACAGTTGCGTATGTACATATATACGGTTGCGCCATTTTTCCATGTGACACAAATAGACCACCCAGTAGGCAATCTTTAAAATTTCAAACTGCAAAACGACTTTTTTTTGACAAACCAACAAATTCAATTAATATGTATGCAATTCTATTTCTGAGCTCACATTATGAAAAATGTGAAGGTTGAATTCTCGCGTAACTGTAATAATTCAGCCATAAGTTTAAAAGGACTTCAGAACTACACTCAAGAGCTGTGCCTTCAAAAATTGATAGAGTATAGACCGTAATCGTTGCAATACATCAATTCAGAACGGAAAAATTATTCACAAGCATAATAGCGATATCCATACATGCAAAAACTGAGGGCTCTAATAGGGTTAGGCATATACATGACGACACTACTTTATTGCTTTCCGTTGTTGCTTGATGAGATAGCAACGGTCTTCTTAGTTATTATTTATACTCGCTCCAAACAATCTCCGATCCCGGGGTAAACAACCCGTTCTCGGCTAAGGGTACGATGACATTAGAAAAAATTGGTAAAATCGGCTTCACCGCTATGGTTTTCTTCCACTGTATGTACGATTATATCAAATTTTATACCTTATTTACCTTCTTATACCTACACTCAGTGCATGTCCACTTTGTCATTCCGTTAGTAATGCTTAGATATATTCGTGAGCACAGGGCCGTAGCTAGAGCCTCGGGGGCCCTGGGGCAAAAGTAAATTTGGGGCCCGCCAAATTTTAAAGTACCCCTACACCAATGTTCGTAGATTGTAGTAGAAATTATATAGAATTATATACAGAATTCTACTACAATCTACGAACACTGATCTACACTGGGATAAAACTCAGCCCATCAGCGGGAGGGAGCAGGGAGCCACGCTACCTCTTTCCCGTTCTGTGTTGCGCGTTCTGTGTTGCGCGAACGGGAAAGAGTTAGCGTTGCTCCCTCTAGATGATACATAGGGAATTTCCGGTTAATGGAACCGTTTTTCCCAGTGTGGGATTTATCATATGTAGAACGTCTGAGTTTCCCGCGCGGATAGGGGTCGCAAACACTGTTCGATATCTCGATCACCGCGAATCAGCTGCTCAATTCAGGTGCTATTGACAATAACAATCGGGTTAGAGAATTATATAATTATTCGCAGGAAAACTTCGCAGTGACTGTTTTTTATCCTTTAGTGGACACGATTTGTTTTCAACTAAAGTACCGATTCGAAGGTATGAAATTCTTTCTGGACGTCTACAAAATTTTTTAACCAAAATTCATAACCAATGCCATTGAAGAAGAAATTTCGTTAGAAGCCGAAAAATTTCAGAAAATTTTCCATGATAACATTTCTTCCACATTTCCATCGCAGTTACTCTCTTTGCGATCAGCGTTCAGGAAAAAAATGAGTTAGATTGACAGTGTAAGACAACTTGCCGAAAAGGTCAAGTTTTTCTGATCTATGCACTGCTTGTATTATGATTCTGACACTTCCTGTCACAGTTGCAACGGCAGAAAGATCTTTTTCGAAATTGAAATTGATAAAAAAATAATTGGAGAAGCTCTATGGGGCAAGAGCGATTGTGTGGATTGGCATTAAAATCAATTGAGAATGAGCGAGCAAGAGAGATCGATTTCAGCGAAACGATCAACGAATTTGCGGCATGCAAATCGAGAAAGCGGCGTTTTTAATACTAAATATTTAGATACTAAGATTTGTTAAAATGAATCAAAAGTATGTCATTTTGTACATCATCTAATAAAACTACAAAAAATTTAGAATTGTTTTATTCTGGGGGACCACCGTGCTCAATTTCTCGTGTTCACTTTCAGGCGACCCCAAAGTCTTTACCGAGGTAAGTTTCTTTCAGGATCAAAAAAGTGGTCGACGAGAAAGGGCCCCTCGGGGACACTTCCGGTCGGGGGCCCTGGGGCACCGCCCCGCCTGCCCCATGCTCGCTACGGCCCTGCGTGAGCAGCTCCTCCACATGATTCGACTTAGCCATGGTAGTCGGTCAAACTGTGGAAAACCGATTGCGGATAAGCCAATTGAATGAAATCTATGACACCAGCTAACCCGTTGGATTTGAATTGGGCGAAATCGGTTCACGGACAAACTTACTGTACATGCAAATAAAACATTAAAGACGCTTGATTTAAAGAGATATTTGTTGTAGTGCAACCAAATTTCCCACAAATACTTGTACAGCATTTGGAAAAGAACTATTCGAATCTCGACAAGAATACGTGGCACATTCCATATAAGCAAAAACTTTTTAAGGCAATAGAACCAAATTTCACAAAATCACAAGAAATGATACGGATAAGTTCCGGACCAAAAAGTTTGTTTATTTCGATAAGAGGACGAGGAACCTTTCGTACCTGCATAAACTTTAAGGTGATTTACTGATTATATAGTTAGCAGATTTCGACATGAGGACACGAGGCACAGATATTGTTTTGCCTTGCAACCGCTGCTTACAAACACACCTCTATATAAATAGGCGTTGGCAGAACGGTTCCATCCCTTTTTAGGAAACTTTTTTTGTATGTTGGAAAGGTTGTGAAGAGAGGTAGTGCGAGTGTATATTTTTGTTTTTTTCAATAGAAGCTGTGCCACGCCTCTAACAAGAAATTACGTTCCCTAAGCTAATCGACGAATTTGGATAAAATTTGGTTTGGGCATAGATTGAACCTTTAGGAAACCGATTTTTATGAAGCTTCGTTTTTTGGGCTAAAATATAAGCGCCAAAACGTATTACGTAACGTAACAATGGTCACCAATGACTCTACTTACGACATGGTATTCGCGAAAGAATGCTTATGTTTGACGAATAAAGAGTGAGATGCGTCCGTGTGAAATGCGGTTAAAGCATTCACCGTAAACTTGCAAAATGATATGCAAATATGGATAAATTCGTCAGCTCACGAGCGCATTGCGTACTCATAGTGTAAAACGTCGCGTTGCTTTTTTGTTGGGCAATATAACATAGCCTGCACTTACGTTCGTTGTAAATGGACTTCTGCTTGCTGTCATCTTTTACACACTGCGTTGCTCCCCTGTACCTTTGTCCGGCGATGTTCAACATCATTCCTTAGTTTTGGCACAAAAATTTTTTTGCAATATTATTTAATAATTTAAAAATTGTAGAAAGCTGAGAAAACAAAAAAAATTACAAAAGTTCCTACATACGTAGACATAAAGTAAGTAAGTAAATAAGTAAATTATTTTGTTAATTAATGTAAAATTATTACATCATCATTACCAAATGTAAACATCATGGTTAACTTCGTGTCGAAAAATACGTTGTGTAGTGTTTTGCTTTTTAGTCGTTCCAGCACCATGGTCTTCTTTTTATCAACTTTACATCGTATTACGTATATTTACGTAGTAATTCACCGGAAAATAAATCGAGTTTTAAACGATTGTCTTTTTGAACAAAAAACGTGGCTGAAATTCGATTGTTTAAATGCCACCTAAAAAGCAATATGAACCCGAACGTATGCCGTTGATCGGTCGCATTGGCGCCAACTTGTCCATCGACATTGTCGATGTACTAAATGTTGGCAAGTCCACCTTCTTTAACGTGCTGACTAAGGGTGCTGCAACAGCGGAGAATTTTCCTTTCTGCACCATTAATCGAAATGAGAGTAGGGTACCAGTTCCCGATGAAAGATTTGATTACATCTGCAATTACCATAAGTTGCTCAGCAAAGTTCCTGCTTTTCTTAATGTATTCGACATTGCTGGTCTGGTAAAAGGTGCTGCTGAGGGTAGAGCTTTAGACAACGCTTTCCTCTCTCACATTAGCGCATGTGATGACATTTTTCATTTGTGTTGCGCTTTCGAAGATCCCGATGTAACGCACATTGTGGATGAAGTAGATCCTGTTGATGATTTGGATATCATCTCTGAAGAATTTGCGGTTAAAAGAACACTTGGATAAACTTGAAAAAGTTGTAGCACGTGTTGCAGATAAGAAACTTAAGCCTGAATTTGATTCCATGATGAAGATTAAAGGCATCTTGGTAGATGAGCAAAAATACTTGCGTTTCACTGATTTGATATTGAAATACTCAAATAAATACATCAAAACCAGTAATATCTTTGGTCAATCTGTCTGATAAGGATTTCATTCCTGGCACCAAAGCATCTCAAGCTGCTGGCCGCATTCATGCTGACTTTGAAAAAGGTTTCATTATGTCGGAAGTGATGCACTACAAAGATTTCAAAGAAGAAGGCTCAGAAGTGGATGCTAAAAGAGCTGGTGAATATCGTCAAAAATGACGTAATTATGTGGTCGAAGATGGTGAAATCATTTTCTTCAAATTCAACGCTGGCGCTGGTCTTAAAGACGCTAAGACGAAATGATGCAGAGCAATTACTTTGTTAATAGTTTTCTATATTAATTTGATTTTTATTCTCAAAGTTTTATAGTTGCTTGAATGAATTAAGGCATTTTTATACTGAAACGGAAAACAGATTGGACATTGATATAAAATTATTTTTTTTCTTAATATAAAATGCTTATTACTATTTTCAATTTTTAAAAAAACTGTTCTTCAATGTTGTACGTAATAATTTTTATTTTAATAAAGGCGATTAATAAGAATTTGTCTTACCCGATATATGTAATCGCCAGTATAGAGATGATATACTAAAATATTCAAAATGGGATCTAAATAAGTTAAGGAGAGAGGTGATTTAAAGTACTTAAGCAAGGGTCAGTCAATTTTGAAATTTTTTGGCTCATTACCTCTATACCTTTACTTGAAAACTTAAACATAAAATAGTAATGGGCTATTTTTTGGTGCATGTTTTTTCAGTGTAAAATTTTTAACACCTCACGAATGATTTTCAATTTATGTCAGCACAATAAATGCTCAGTAAAGTTTGCCATTTTACCATAATTAGACTAACAAACGAACAGAGCTTGAAAATTATTGAATTTTACTATCAAAATTCATGCTCTGTGAGAGATGTGTTTCGCAAATTACTTAAATTTCATGGTCGTCATAATCGACCTACTGAGCAGGCTATTCAAGCTATTGTGACCAAATTTCGCACTATTTTCGCTTTATTGGAAATTAATTCACCAAACCGTATGCGGAGAGTTCGTACCGAGGAGAATATTGCTGCTGTATCGACCAGTGCTAATGAAGATCGCGATATGTCAATTCGTCGCTGTTGTTAACAATTGCGCTTGTGTTATTTGACCACCTGGAAGATTTTACGTAAGGACCTCGGTATGAAAACATGCAAAATACAGCTGGTGCAAGAAGTGAAGCCGGATCACCTACCACAACGTCGATTGTTTGGTGAATGGGCCTTAGAAAAGTTTTTATCGAAAAATTTCATTCAGCGATGAAGCTCATTTTTGGCTCAATGGGTACATTAACAAACAGCATTGCCGAATGTGGTCTGAAGAGCAGCCAGAGGTAGTTTAAGAGCTCCCAATGCACCCTTAAAAATTTACTGTTTGGTGCGGTTTATGGGCCGGCAGCATCATTTGATCGCATTTTTACAAAAATAATTAAAATCGTAACGTTACAGTCAATGGACCAAGTACCGTGCGATGATTATCGACTTTTTTTGCCTAAAATGGAATAACTATATTTGGTTGCCATGTGGTTTCATCATGACGGTGACACATGCCACACGGCACGCGATACCATGGACCCATAGAGAAGCGAGTTTGGTGAGTAATTAATCTCACGTTTTGAAGTAGTCCATTGGCCGCCAAGATCATGCGATTTGACCCCACTTGACAATTTTTTTGGTGAGCTACATGAAGGCTCTAGTGCAAGCCAGTCATAATTACAGCCCTGGAGACAACATTACAGCTACCATTGGTGAGATACCGGCCAAAGTGCTGGAAAAAGTATGTCAAAACTGGAGCTTTCGGATGAACCACCTTAGGCGTTCCGCGGGCATCATTTTCATGAGATAATCTTTAAAAAGTAAATGGAAGGAATTGATGTATTGCTTTAAATAAACAATTTATTCATTTAGAATAGTAAAGAAAATTTTTTTATAACTAAAGAAACAAATATAGCAATATCAAAAAATTTTAATTTATCCATAACCAGTTGAAGCGTGGGCAAACAAAACGGTACGTGTTCAATTGCTAAAAATTTTAAGAAATCGCTGCTAGAAACTGCTTTTATCAAAATAGTAGGTGCGATGCCATAAAAATACAACTTGGTATCCACAAAGTTGCAAACTTGCCAAACACTTGAATTCAAAAGTTTTAAATTAATTACGCTTTTTTAAAGAATTTTTAACATAGGAGTGGGGAAACAGAACGGCACCAGTCTATTGTCGGTCGCTTTGAGTGCAATAGACAGGTGCCAATGTCAACGTGTTTTCATCTCCTCTAAAACTTTGGTCAAAGAATATTCTTCTATTTGTGGCTTACATACTTTCCAAGATATGTTAATGAGGGAATTTTGTTTTGTCGGCCTCTCACAACTAGCTTCAACACAATTTTGACGACTTAAAGTTATTTTAATTATAAGCCTTATTTACACTATCAATATCAAAAAAATATTAAGTGGACGGAATAGACCAGGTAAAATGGAATGCTACCACCCGGACTATTAAGTTTTTCGGTCTCAAATTGATTTAATCGAAAGGATTCGCTATGCAGTGCTATCTAAAACAAAGCGGGTTGTAAAATAAACAAAGTAAACATCTCTAGGTAGACCTAAGTTTCTATGAAAAGAGGCCGAACCCTGCTATGTGGCACTTAAAAACAAAACTATGTACTAAATTTCGCAAACTATTGATGGCACTATCGATACAATCGATAGTCTCGCGTTATCGTGACTATCGATAGTCTCGCATTATCGCGACTATCGATAGTCTCGCACTATCGTGACTATCGATTTTATCTATAGTATTTATATTTATTTTTCATTTTAGAATTGTTTTTGTACTTTCGATAATATTGAATAATACCACTGTTTCAGTGTAGTTGCCATTTATTCAAACAAGTTTGATATAATTTACATAAGAGTAAGGGTAAGTGGGCGACCTTCAACCGCGGCTCAGTTGTTGTTGTTGTTGATGTTAACGTTGCTGTAGTTGTCCATAAATATGTAGTTTTAAAAAAAAAATTTTTGAACTAAGTATTTATTTTACATTCCTGTAAAAAATGGTTTAATATAAAAATATTTCATACCAATGATACACAATTTTAAAGCCAAAGAATTTGGATAGCAAGTGATGCTAAAAAAATTATACGTTAGACACACATTTTTTGGAAAAATTAACAAAAATAGTTGTGTCTCGAAAACTGTACGATAAATTTTTTTTTTTTACATATTTATTTTTTATTCTTATAACGCTACTTGCTCCAAAAAAAAAGAAAACATCGTAAACTTGTTCCACCCTTACTAACGATATTATCGATGGTTAGCGAACAAACTATCGTCTATTTTCGATAGTCGCGTCTATTGACAGCTTGCAAACTCTACTATGTACACCAGTAATGCACAAAGGAACACTATATCGGGAGCTAGTTACAACAACATCAGTTTGGATAAAAACTCAAAAATATTTTGCGGAAAAAAATCGAGTGTTAACTAAATTTTTTTTAATTAGCTACAACAAGCTAATTGCATACAAACAGCAAAATAAAAAACAAAAAAGCAAGAGCTGAAGGAGCTTGAAAATAAAATCACGCGGCGATAGCGAATCGAAATTGTTTAACTTAAGTCTACTATGCTGTCTTGAAGGAGGAAATTGAGTGCTGTTTCAACGAAATTTTATGTATGTATGTATGTGCCATTATAGCCATGGAGGTAATTTTCCCGATATGCTATTCCACTCATATCCCTATACTGTATACTTTAGGAATCTATAAAAAATTTACAATCTAAAAATCTTTTTTATTTAAATTATCTTTTGAGTGAATTTTGGGACGCCGTTTCGTAGTGCATAAGATGAAAATAACTGCGCTTAAATTCTTTTCCCAACCTTAGGATGTCCATGTAAGAAAAATTATTTTAGGTCATAAAATGACCCATTTGAGCTACGTGGATGCAAAACCTATCATCTAAACAAAAATTTAATAAGACGTAATGTTACATCTAGATTATTCTCATCTCACCCAATGGGAGTGAATATAAATTCGGTTCATGCACTCAGGCTAAATCTTAGAAAACCCAGCGGGCTGCAAGTTCTGCCATATTTATTTCAATTGTCTAAACAATTTTTTTAATAATAGTGTGAATATGTGCAATATTTATATTTGAAACCAAAAAACAAAATTTTGTTGGTAATATCTTTTAACTTCAGGTCTTTTGGGAACGAAGAATAATTATTTTCTGACATTGTAAAGAAAAATCATGATCTGCAGAAATTTGTATGGATTTTTTCAGGACTCGGGTTTAAATAATATACATTGCAAAATTTGCAACTACTTAAGTATATGATTTAATTAAAAATTGATTTGAATATAAGTCTTTACTAATATTTGAGTTTATGATTTCTACGAACTGGACCTCTTCAATACGAAATCCCCGTTCCCAACTTTGGAGCTTCAAAAAAGCTAGTCGGGCAAGCATAAAATAAACTTGGAAACTAATCACAAGAATAGACTCCATGATTTTGTTCAATTTCCTTTATCAAGCTACTCGAGACATATTGTTTTTTAGAAAATAACGCAATATTTTTCTTTTAAATGCTCGTGGCTATGCGAATAATTGTCCAAAATTAAATTCGTTTGTTTCAAAATGTTTGTTTTGAAACGTTTCTTTAATAAAACAATTTCGTTAACTTCTCTAAAATTATATTACTATGAAATTTTCGAGTTCAAAAAAAAATCGTAATTTCAAATAGATCTTCTTCAAAACTTTTTGTAAGAATCTGTTATTCACTTACCAAATTTTAAGTCAAATCTGATAACATGCAACCAACGGCATCTATTTTTTCGCATTTTCAATGTCATGTTTTGAGTTATCCGTGTAGAAAAAAGATGGTGTACAAAATTTCGGATTTTCATAATTTAAGTAGCTCAAAATTTAGGTAGTGAAAAGAAGTAAGCAGATTATTCAGAGTTCAGAGCACTTGATATAAAGATGTTTTAACATTCAGTTCATTCTTTTTTATTTAAAAATAAAAAAATGCATTTTACGTCTGAATTTTAAAAGCAAATTTCGCGTGAATAGATTTAAATCTGAATTTAATTTTTGTTCGTTTTTATTTTTATACGAAAAACGAAATCGCTAGCTGAGGACAGGGTCACTTCATCAAACCAGAAGCATGCCTAACATCGAATTATGAGTAGAGTCTACACTTTCCGCCCATTAAATATTTCCCGAACTACGGAGGACTTTGCGAGAAATACAAATTGACCAAGAAGATTTTTCATCACATATACTTTCCTTTAGAGAAATAATGTACCACCCGTGTACAATGGCTTTCCACCATCACACGAACCACCCAATACAATATTGGATATTGTTTTTTTTACCACTGATAAATAGTGCATGATAATTTACGACAAGCTCTTATTTGACAATCATGAAAAATGGTTAAAGCTAAACGTTAACTAGCAGTTGTTCTAAAAGGACACTACATTATAGGTGTCGTGGTCAGACCTAATGGATTTTGCGGTGTTGCAGACAAGAAAAATGAATGAAGGCCTCATCACATTTCCAATTTATTTTTGTTAATAACTTGTAATTGTTCAACTCTTAAGAGAATAAATTCTATACTGCTACACGCAATAAGTGACAGTTGTCAAATTACTCTACGAATGTCATAAGTTGACCAAAATTACCCATTGCGTTTACAGGTGGATTGTGATTTGTCCACACTTTATATTAATGAAATAATTTCATCCAAGCTGGCAGTAATATATTTTTTCTGCCTAGGTCCTGAGAACTGCATCTCTGAAGCATGGGTTGTTGGCATGGTTGATAATCTCGGTGTGCAAGTGTATCTTTGAACTTGAGATGTGAACTTGGAAATTCTGGCTATAGCTTAAACGCCAAAACCAAAGTAAAATATTAAGTATTCTAAAATCTTTTGAAACTTGAAGGCCACATGCGTACGATAGTGATGGCATATGGAGTTTGTACATGTTGGAGCGCTAATGAACTTTCTACTGGGCACCAAAATGAACTTTAAGAAAACAGAAAAGTATATTAAATACCATAACTTTCATTCTTTTACAAACACCCAATTCAGACTTGACATTTTACAATTAATTTTCCGACATTTTTTTAAAACTTATATAAAAAAACTTTTTTTTCGAAAATATTCACGGGTAAGCTTTCCATAATAAACCGAATTTTCTCAAATTTTCTCATACTTGAAGGCTCCACTTTACTCCACTGTAGGAGCTAATCCAAAAACTAAATTGTTATTATTTTTCATTTGTTGACAACATTTTTAAGCACTTTTTTAAATATAAAATAAAAGAAATGCGACATCGAGTACGAGAAGATTGGAGAAATCCCAGCAAATTATCAAAAATTCATATCTAGATATTCGAAAAAATCGCCAGATACCGAGGTCTTATTTATTCAGATTATAATTTGTGTTGCTATGAACATTACAATTCATGGCTCATCCAGTGCCGCACATTTGGCGTCCGAGGCGAATACCGAACTCACTTTTTTTTCCACAACAGCAAACAAAAACAACGTCTTCACTGTTCACATCCTAAAAACCCTGGGTAAATGAGATCAATTGCATGAAATTACAAAGGTCACGTACTTTATAATTCTACAATGTCAGTTTATTAAAAAAAGATATAAGTTTCATATTACGTCCCCAAGTCTTTGCGCCCTGCGCTTATCGTCCTCATAGTGGCGCCAAGCTTATGGTCTTGCACTCGATCTCGTACGAAAAATTTGTAATCTGTATCGTTATCGTATCGTCCTCGTCTTGTTATCGCCGATAATTCTCCGATATTCTCGTTTACATATATATATATATATATATATATATATAAAACTAGCCGATCCAGCGGCTTTTCCCCGCACTGTTTGTTGTACAACCACGTTCACATTTACTGCAGACAATTAGTTCCATGTACAAAATTTCACAACTCTGCATAAGTTCCACGTAAAGGTTTTTGCTGAATGTGAGGAGCTATGACCCATTAGCCAACCCTGTTCACAATTTTCATTTATGTATCAGGTTTCACAACTGCAGCTGTGATAGATGCCAAGATATGGCGTTTTAAGTAATTTTGTTTTAGAAAAGTGCCACGCCAGTTTTTCTAATCTCGTTCAAGTTTCGTATATAAAATACGCATCCTAGCGCCAGATTTCAATACGCCTGCTACCATGGAGGCCAAGATATAGCGTTTAAAGTGTTTTTGTATGATGAGAGTTCTGGCTGAATTTCGTTCTCGGCGATAATTTAGTCGCTATCGTACGATAAACATTACATTATCGCCCAGAACGAGATATCGGCCAGGTCGTTCTCGTCCTCGGTCGTACGAGAAATAAATTTTTGTTGTCGTCTCGTTATCGCTCTCGGTTCCGATAACGAGAACAATAACGATATTTATCGGTTCTCGGTGAAGCACTATTTGTACCCAATGCGATAATAAACTCACCAAATTTGCAACAAAAAAATATAATTACTACAAAGAAAAAAGGTTTTTATTAAAAATAGTTCAAATGTATTGAAAATGCACTAAAAATTTCTGCATTGTACCGAATGTACTAAAAAAGAGGCCAACATACCTACTTAAGGCATTTTCTTACGAAGCGGATGTACCTACTGATGTACAAATGTACTAAAAAGTACAAGTGTACTGAAAAATTACAAATGTACTGAAAAGTACAAATGTACTGAAAAAGTACAAATGTACTGAAAAAGTACAAATGTACTGAAAAAGTACAAATGTACTAAAAATTACAAATGTACTGAAAAAGTACAAATGTACTGAAAAAGTAGAAATGTACTGAAAAAGTAGAAATGTACTGAAAAAGTTCAAATGTGCTGAAAAAGTACAAATGTACTGAAAAAGTACAAATGTACTAAAAACTACAAATGTACTGAAAAAGTTCGAATGTACTGAAAATGCAAACACTGATGTGCGAGTGTCGTACAGTTTCTGCTGCTTGAAGTACAAGAAATTGCTTTCTAGGGAAACAAAATATATATTGGAACTATGAGGGTGAAGAAGAGAACCACGTTGGCATGAAAACGAATTTTTACTTTTGCAAATTATTATTTTAATTTATTCACATGTACATGCATTGAATAGTTCTGATAGTGATGGACATGCAGATTTACTTTTAAAAATTTACTCAACAATATATAAAAAAGAAAGTTTGGAATTGTGTTTTCAAGAACTTTGAATCAAATTTAATCAAACAAAATTAATTTAAGAGTATTTGGATTTATGAAATTGCAGTCATTTTGCAAAATTAAAACACATCAGACCGTTAGCATCAACACCTTATAGTTTGCACAAGCTCATGCGTGTGCACATACGCATATCAGTAAAGCCTTAAGCACAACACTAAGAAGCTTGTCTCAAGCCATTGTTATCCTGTAGCTCTACTCGCAAACCTACAAGTATTTGATGCATTAAACACATGCATTACAACGGCAGGAACAACAGCAGCAAAGTCTGCAACAATAACGCAAACAACATAAAATCCAGGTACAAGTACTAACACCACCAAAAACAAAAAGTCATACATATATACAAACAAACGCACTGATACATAAAGTAGCATACACTGATTTTGTCTTCTTGTAAGCCTGTAACGATTTAAATCCAGCGCAAGGATGCTGGCAAAACTTTACTAGCATATACAGTCGTGTGCAAAAATATTGAATAGGCTACAATCTGGAAGTGAAAAATGTATATATAATATGTATATGGGTCATTCCATCTATAATGGGCCTATCATTACCCTCATGTTTTCTAATTAGACTGAAACTTTTTTCAGTGATTGGTCTATCATGTAGAAGATATAAAAAAAATCGATAAAATTTTTTCGACCAGTATTATTGCTTAAAAAAAAAGTTTCAAATTGTGTTCAAAAAAGCTCGTAAGTAAAACAAAAAAATTCATTGATGAATATAAACAAACCTTCACAATCCAAATTAGCTTTTATATTATTACATGTAGTAGATAATTTCAATAAGGCCAATAGATTTTGTTTTTGTTGGGCTCGACCTCCATAAATGTTTAATTTTTCACAAGAAAAAGATTCTTTTGGATCAATTGTGGATTTTGATATTGTTCGAATGTGTAAAAAATTAACTTTAAACTGATTGTTTACAATCTCATCCGTTGACGAAGCTATAGATGACAGATAGTAATATAAAGGGTGACCCAATACGAGGTCACTTTCCCACCTGGATTGTTTTGAAAGCTGTCATGTTTCAAATGGCTTGTCCATATGATTTTTGTGTTCAGAATTCAATACGACTAATTCATGAATAGACTTACTCCTGAACAACGTTTATTAATTGTGGAAACTTACTACCAAAATCAGTAATCAGTTCTTCAACATCATTTTGGTCGTTATGAGCGTCCAACTGAGCGAACTATTCGTAACACCATCATCAAATTTCGAACCAATTTTACATGTCCTTAAGCCTATATTATTGAAAATATTTCTGAAGTAGTAGAGAGTGTTCGTGAAAACCGCGAACAATCGATTCGCCGCTGATCTCATTCTTTAGGCATCTTTTATAGATTATTGCGGGGTATTTTGGTCTGAAGGCCCATAAAATACAGCTAGTACAAGAACTAAAGCCGGTTGAAATTGGTTTACGTTCTAATTTTGGTTTATGGGCCTTGCAACAACTTCAAATTGATCCATTATTTTATCGAAGGTTGAACGGCTACGTTAACAAGCAAAATTACCGTATTTGGGCCGATGAACATCCAAAAGCAATCCAAGAGCTTCCAATGTCTACCAATAAATGTACTGTTTGGTGTCGTTTATAGGCAGGAGGCATCATCGGACCGTATTTCTTCAAATATGCGAATGGAGCCCGTGTTACGGTCAATAGTGCTCGCTACAGACCAATGGTCAATGAAATTTTTTGTCCAAAAATTTAGGATACCGGTGTAGCCGACCTCTGGTTTCAACAAGATGGCACAACACGCCATACAGCTGGAGAAGCAATTGCTTTATTGAAAGAAACGTTCCATCTCAACAAATGGTCCTGTTAATTGGCCAAAGATCATGTGATTAGACGCCATTGGATTACTTTCTTTGGGGATATGTTAAATCACTTCTTTACAAACCCGAAACTATTGACGCTTTGGAAACCAACATATATATGTGATACTCAAGGAATACTGGTCGATATTCTCGAAAGAGTTGTCGAATCTTGGACCCACAGAATGGACCATTTCAGAACTAGTTGTGGACAACATTTGAACGAAATAATTTTTGATTGAGTTGTAGTAACCGAGCTACCATTCCAAGTAAAGAGTCGCATCAATACATTGATTTTTATGTATTGTATTTGGAAAACAAAGTAGGGAGCTCTTACTTTATCACCTTTTATATAATTTTAGCAGTGCTATGTCTTACTGCCCAAGCAATAACGAACAAGCACACCTTAAAACTGCACGAAGAAATTGTTGTTGCAAAATTATTTGAGTGTGGTGACATTTTTGATTTAAAATTTCTGAGGGTCTGTCAACCTAAATTTATCGCAACGCCCATATGGAGAAATGTCATTACTCCTAAATACAGTCAAATTTTCCAAAATTTCGAAAAGATGGCATGTCATTAAAACTAGGGGAATATCCACTGATATCAACTAATGGTAATTTGTATTTGCTGAGCTCGAATCTGTTATCAGATTATGAGCTATATGACAGAAAAGCATTGACCGCTGATAATATATTACCGTTGCTCTTACATTACAGCAACATGCATTCATAAAAATTTGTCACATTGCTGCAAATGTAAATTTAA
This sequence comes from Meiosimyza decipiens, assembly GCA_963680825.1. Lineage (NCBI taxonomy): Eukaryota > Metazoa > Arthropoda > Insecta > Diptera > Lauxaniidae > Meiosimyza > Meiosimyza decipiens. The sequence goes on along the minus strand of OY804259.1, from coordinate 52,339,207 downwards.
ATCGAAATAATTTGGCAAAAAGTTTAATATTTTATGAGCATCCTATGCTTCCAATTTGAAGTAATAGCGCTTTCGAAACTTAATCGTTATGTCATTTTTCCACTTTAATGGATTTGTTTCCAAAATTTAACTATTTTTATTAATAGGTCATCTATTTTGGCCGTTGCTGCACAATCCGTAACGAGTCGTTATAAAATTGAGATTTATGATACAGCTCCAATTTAAGCATATGGGGAAATAGCTCGTAGAATCATAAGATTCTGCGATAAGATAAGCTAATAGTTATAGTTGTACTAAAAGTTTATTTCCTTAATTTATATGGAATAATTTTTTCTCACTATTGTACACTAGGGTGTATCACGAAAAGCTTTTTTTTTCAAATATAAAATTTCAAGTCGCTGAAAAATTGTTACTACTGCCACTTAATATTTACCAAAATAATTTAGTCAAATCGAAAAGTATTTTGGTCCGGCGCAACAGCCCTAAAGTTTGCATTTTTTTGTTAACCCTCCGTTAGAGTTTTGGTCACCCGGGTGACTTTTCCAGTTATTTTTCAATATTCATCCATAGTCTAGCACGCGTGGCAGGTTATTTCCTTTTTGGTGTATTGATCGCATAATGGGTTTTGCATATTCTGCAGCGCTTGCGAGAATTTCTTTGCCGCCTATCGTCCGAGGTGCATAGGTGACACTTGCCCTGAATCTTATAGCAACCGCTAGCACACAATTGTGGCTTCTCAGACTCATATTTGGTTTTCAATGACAATTCATGGCATAGTTCTAATGATAATTGAACGAGGAATTAACGGCACATCGAATTGGCTGGCATGGCTCTTAGCTGATTGTTCTCAGTGTGTATGATGTAGGCGGCAAGGGCAGCGATGTAAAACAAAGAAACGTTTAGATTCAAAGAGTGCATCCCTGGTGTGAGTGAAAATAAAATATACTTTTTGTAATCCATGATAATAACACAGGCCGACAAAAATTATACCCAGAAACCAGATTATATATTTCCGTAATTTTTCGATGCGCTGATTCCGAATCTGGTCGCAGAATTGCTCCATCACGTCAGGTTTTTGAGATATCCTAACCTAAAAGTGCCGAAAATGACGATTTTTCTCAATTTTGAGGTTAAATAGCTCTAAGGATTTGATTTTTGTAGGAAAACTATGAACGGCATCTTAAAATACTAGTCTTCCTCTTTTAAATGCCGTTGAGTTTGTTGGAATATCTTTTTTTTTCTCTGAGATATGGCATTTTTTATATGCGTCAGTGTCTGTCTGTGTATGTCTGTCACTGTTTCTGTGTCTGTGTCTTTGTCAATCTTTGTCAAAATAGCATATCTCAGAGAAAAAAAAAGATATTCAAACAAACTCAACGGCATTTGAAAGAGGAAGACTAGTACTTTAAAATATCGTTCATAGTTTTCCAACAAAAATAAAATCCTTAGAGCTATTTAACCTCAAAACCGGAATCAGCGCATCGAAAACCTACGGAAATATATAGTCCGGTTTCTGGGTATGTATTTTGATCAAATTTTGTCGGCCTGTGTTATCGGTTAGCGGGCTTCGGATTTTATGTCGACAGCATCGGTGCTGTGCATGGGTGAAAGCAATACCACGGACTTGTTTCTCTTGGTCACATATGATACCAATGCTGCGTTCTCTCGAAATGCAAGTGTACCTTTACCAACCGGATCGCTCCACTTACACATTAGCTCTGCAGGGACACATCTTTTATTCCGGCGCATTGTACCGATCATGCTCAATTTCTTCTTGACAAGCTCTTCTGCTAGCGTCAATGTGGTAAAATAATTATCCATTGTGATGCTTTGCCCGGAATTTTCCCAATCGCAGAACAATTTTCTCACTTTTTCACCAAGATTTTATCCGGTAGCTTCCCTAAATAGACTTCTCCTTGGAGTGGATAATGAGTCCTCAAGTCGGTAGCCCAATATATTTTCATACGGTATTTGGTTGGTTTAGATGGAATGTACTGACGAAAAGGACAGCGCCCGCGAAATGCAAAAAGTTGTTCATCGATTGTTATCGACTCATAAGGCCGATAATTATTCCGTAAATTCAAATTGATGAAAGAAAAGATTTCAGAAATTAGCGCGGCCTAATCGGTCAATCTTCTGATTTCCCTAGTCCTGGAATCATCAAAACGAATAGTATTCAAGATGGCAAAAAAAAACGAAGCATTGGCATTGATGCTCGGTATAGAGGATGCGCACTTAGAAATAGAATTTCACAAACCAACGCTTGCTATAATTAACGATAATTCGCAAAAGTAAATACAAATAATTTCACTCAAAATTTGCTATAATGGACACAACAACAACAAAAAAAATCATCAGCTATTCGTCGGAAATAGCCAACTAGGTTTTCAGCAACAGCCAACGTGAATTTTGCCCATCAATCCTATGCCTATCTACTTATGGGTCATACACATTACGTACATTTTGCACTTAGTCACCCGGCTGATTAATACTCTAGCGACCGATTAAAAACTATTCATTAAACGGAGGGTTAAATACCTAGACCTAATTTTTTTTTTAAACAAGAATACAAAGCATTTTTTTTTATACAATTAAAAAAATTGAAAGATTAGAGGGTTAGTTGACATTCAAAAAAGAACTATATTTTTTTTTCAAAGATATTTTCTGTTTAGCAATCCTTGATCTGAAGAAACCATACCTCCCTTTGAAACCGCATACGTAATTAGAAGCTTCTGTAACCTCCATTACAATTCTTTCTACTGCTTGTGTGTGCGAAAGAGTCTCATATTCCTTACTATCGGTAGTTCCAGATTAAACGATCAAGTGAGTAAGTAAGGACAGAGGGTTTCGTTACTGCTGTAGACGGTCAATCAATAAGTTTTGTGTTATCATCTGCCTCAATTTTAACTAGTTGTGGTTGGAAAACCCTCTTTTCTCTTAACTCTAATTGTTGAGCTTTTTGTTTTCTCTTTTAAAAATTTTTCGCGACACACCCTATTGTACTTAGAATAACACTTAAATGCATAGTTCTTACCATACCATGCCATTTAATTATCCAAATTTTTAATGCGTAGGCAATTTCCTCAAAAAGTGAATAATTATACCATCGTGACACCCTTCTTGACTATCCAACTTACTTGCTAATGCACTAAAGTCGCACCTTTGTGCCTGCTATCATCCCCTTTATCCTTTTGCACCACTCATGGAATGGATTAAAATTGCTAGGGCTTGGAGAACAGAAGAAAATGAAGCTACAAAAGGTTTAACATCGAGAAATTAGTCGCTCCACTTAGTTTCTTTGGCATTTTAAGTGTATGTTTGTTTTTATGTACAGAAAAGACACTTACACACACATGTGTAAGTACATGAGCTCGTAAGAAGCCAAAATAATTTAAGGCTTCCGATACAGAAACAAGAAGCTGCTGCTGCTTGCAAACATGCGAGCACACGAGCGCGCCATGCATGCGTGTGATGCAATAATTCACTTGGCATCCACTCATAAATTCTCTTAGGCTGTGTATAAATTTTTGCCAAAAAACTGTAGCAGCAAAGTGCATACAGAATACTACCACATATACTAAAAACACACACATCCTCAAGCAGACAAACTATGCTACAGTAAATAATCCGATTAAAGTGGTTACCGCTTGTAAAGATTGTTGTTGTTTGCATGGATGCTGCCCTTGTTTGGTGCATCAGTAGAGCCAAATCGGTATTACAAATATTAATTAAATTGGATTATGTTGGTAATTTAGTGAAAATGCACCAAAAGCGAGAGAGTGACCAGTTAAGAAATGGGGCCTAAAAGTTCGGACACTGCAGTTGAATTTCGACGTGCATTCAGCTAACTACATATAAGTACATACATATAAGCATGTACAGCATTAGTTTGACAAAATTCAAATAGTTTCACCCATTAATGATTAATGGGCTATTTAGTTTTGCTCTTTTACATTGGTCAACAAATTCAAAACGAAAAGTTCTGGAACTTGAGTTCTTTTATTTTCATGACTTTTTTTGTGGGTAGTATTGGACTCGTTGATAATGCACCAAAATTCATTTCGCTAGCAGTCGAAACATTATTGCACTACAGTTTTGCAAAATCTATGGATTGATTTAAAAATTTTTTTATATATCTTACGAAAAAAGCATTTAAATTTGTGAAAAAACCGCATTTCTTTATTAAATTTCTCAAAAAATATCAGAGCAAGGTTACAGACAGTAATGAAAATATATAAGTCCACTTGAGGCTCAGAGATGTACAATGTAAGACATATCTTCTTATACTGCTTCTCATTGCCGAGTGCATCTTTCTCGGGATGGAGTCTTTACGGGGTACCGCTTCTATTTACCCTTTCCTGTAAGAAAACATACACTCAACAACCTGCACGTGCGGTTAGCAATAGTACCGTCATATCAATTCAACCTTTCAGTTACGAAGAAATGAACGGCAGTGCACTAGCAAAAATCAAGACGTTCTCTCTGAAAGAACTGTAAGCGTTTGTTTGACCACTTACGAAGTGTTTGTGGTAACGAGAGGCCAATTAAGCAACAGTACTTTCCATGAAACCCAGCAATCGAACTGGTCAAAAATAAAGAAATTAATGAATTACCCACTAGAGGATGTTTTGTTCAGTGCACCCGCTTGGCACCATTCTTGCGCTCATTCTAATAATGTGGATCAGTGATGGCATTTGGGTTTTATGAAAAGTACTGAAGCAAGACTTGAAATGTACTTCTTAGAGGTCGAATGTAATCTCTGTTTTGAACACCCAATTTTACTAAAATGGACAATATCTTTGACAATATCTTTTTAAAAATTAGATAGATTAGATATACTTGGCATCAATTTTTCAGTTATATAATTAAGTATTATAAATTGTCCACACGTACCAAAAATGTACTGAAAATTCGGCAAAATTACTAAAAAATGCGCAAATGTACCCAATGTACAGAAAACTTGTGGATCACGGTTAGAAATCTTAAAATATATTTTTATACAAGCGAAGTATTTCAAAGATTTTGATTACATTTAATACTTTTGACCCGTGCGTAGAAATCATCCATGGGGGTGGGGAGAATTTTAGCTCGGATATTTCATGTCAGGATATGAAGTTCGAAATAAAGTATTTTTGATTACAAAGCATACAAAAAATTCAAAAATACTGATGTTGTTTTATAAATTTATTATATAAACACACTAGCTGACCCGGCAATCGTTGTTCTGCCCTCCCTGTTCATCTCACTATCTTCAGCTCCATATCTGTCTCCATCCCTATCCCTATCCCTATCCCTATCCCTATCCCTATCCCTATCCCTATCCCTATCCCTATCCCTATCCCTATCCCTATCCCTATCCCTATCCCTATCCCTATCCCTATCCCTATCCCTATCCCTATCCCTATCCCTATCCCTATCCCTATCCCTATCCCTATCCCTATCCCTATCCCTATCCCTATCCCTATCCCTATCCCTATCCCTATCCCTATCCCTATCCCTATCCCTATCCCTATCCCTATCCCTATCCCTATCCCTATCCCTATCCCTATCCCTATCCCTATCCCTATCCCTATCCCTATCCCTATCCCTATCCCTATCCCTATCCCTATCCCTATCCCTATCCCTATCCCTATCCCTATCCCTAACCCTATCCCTATCCCTATCCCTATCCCTATCCCTATCCCTATCCCTATCCCTATCCCTATCCCTATCCCTATCCCTATCCCTATCCCTATCCCTATCCCTATCCCTATCCCTATCCCTATCCCTATCCCTATCCCTATCCCTATCCCTATCCCTATCCCTATCCCTATCCCTATCCCTATCCCTATCCCTATCCCTATCCCTATCCCTATCCCTATCCCTATCCCTATCCCTATCCCTATCCCTATCCCTATCCCTATCCCTATCCCTATCCCTATCCCTATCCCTATCCCTATCCCTATCCCTATCCCTATCCCTATCCCTATCCCTATCCCTATCCCTATCCCTATCCCTATCCCTATCCCTATCCCTATCCCTATCCCTATCCCTATCCCTATCCCTATCCCTAAACCTAACCTGTTTGTCATTAAGAGGGTGAAACTTACTTTTCTATACTGTTAGTTGTGTAAAACTAACATATTTTTTATTTTTTGTAATTTTCGGACCACCCTTAACGTTAAGGAGGATGAAAAATAGATGTTGTTCGATTCTCAACCTTAGCCAATATGCACGCTAAGTTTCACGAAAATCGGTCGAGCCGTTTCGGAGGAGATTAATTTCGCACCCCGCGACACGAGAATTTTATATATGTAAATATATATGCTTATGTGTGTTTAGTATATACATACTATGTGATATATCATTTTAAAGTCTATGAGACAAAAATATATAAAATTTATTTATCACTAGTTCTTGGGGTCGAAAGAGTTTTTTTAAATTATTTCTGGTACCAGAACATATACATATCTTTTTTATTTTTAATTTTCTCTATGGGCCTTGTATTAAAAGATCTTTAAAGTCCCACCAAAATATTTTTGACTGGTTTGCAGGTCAACAAAAAAAAAATATTTTTTTCAATTTTCTTTTGCATGCATAATAGTAAATATCACAAAAAATTAAAGTTTTTTGGCTAAATGACTGGTTTTATCTTGTTTAGCGACTCAATGTAAATACATGAAAGACATAAGTACTCGGACTGCTATTCTGAAAGCTAACTTACATTTTGTTTGATTATACCATCATCAAGGTACAATAAACACTTTTAAGAACACTTCAGATGAAACTCGCGACCTCTAATTCTTAATAAATTGGCTAAAACTTTACTGAAGCTTACTATACGGGCTACGGAACCGTTCCAAACTAGAAGGCTTAGCATTTCAAACTATCGATTTTTTCTTATCGTCTTAATATAAATTCATTCATAAGTTCTGACTCGGTAATTAAGTTGATATCATTATGTAAGAAGCTTATTTTGCGAATTACTGAAAAAATTCGCCCAAAACTCTTTGTACATTAATTTTGACATCGCGTTGTACATATATTAATTGAGCCGAATCCATTTAGCTGATCTTCAGGTAGGTTCTTAGACGACGCTGCATGGAAAAGTTGTCACAGCATTTGTTCACGAACATATAAAAGCTTATAAATCTTTTTCAACAAGAACACAATAGGTCTCAGGAGGTATTTAGTTGGGAAAAATTTTGAAGCAATATATCCTTAGCAACACTTCGAATTTCTTACGCTTCTTCCAAGATAAGGCTTTCTTACTGAAAAAATAGGATATTTAAATGACAATTTTCGAATGGATCTGTTTTGTGAAATATCGGAAGTTGCGGATGAATTTTCCAAAAATTACTACGCGTATAGGCTGCGAACCTTTTAACTGATGTCAACAATATGGATATCATTTGAAAGGTATATACATACATAAGTAAACTTTCGAGTGTATAATAATGTACCTTTTATACCTATTTATTATTTTCATAAAATTTTTAATTTTTCATTTCATAAAAATTGAATTTTTGTTTTATTTTTTCGTAAGGGTCGCAAGTCTTTTTGCTTTTCATGTAAATGAGAACATATTGTCAATAAAAGTCTATGTAAAAAAATTGTAGAACCCTCAAAAGCGCCCCTGCGCACCGGTCTGTGTTGTAAGACTATTTGTGATTGATCAATATTTTTATTGTTTGAACACATTTTTTAGTATATTTGTTGCCGACTAGTGATAACCCCCAAAAATCGGGTGTGTGTTCTATACACACTAACCAGATCTGAATTTTAAAATTGGCTTTTGACGAACCCTTACTGGTTCCCCGGTCTTGGTGGAATTTTTCTACAAACACAAAAATTTTACTTAATACTTCGCGTTTTCATTGGAAATAAGAAATTTAGTTATGCTTTTTTTATTTTTTTAATAAATATGAAACTTTTTTGCAAAAAAAAACAAATCCGCGTTTTGTTGACACGTTAGCTTAACTCAATTTCGAAAAAGATGACGTACTGATTCTAAGCCCGTCACATATCACGGCAGAGGCTGACTAATTTGTCCCTTTATTTTTCTCGGTTCTAAATGATTAGAATATGCGTTTAACAAAAATAAATAATTTTTTCCTTGAGTCAGGTTGTTTTTTACCGAATTAAGATAAATATATCACATAGCTTCCTCTTTCGAACAGGGTCTTACAATTTGTGTGAGCCATTATATTGAAAAAATCAATTTTTACATAAGTCCATAGGACAATTTTAATCTTGTTTTTGTTTTATAAATTTGTAGTTTTATACTAAGCCTTATATTTGTATAAGGTATTCCTTCTGAAAATTTTATTTTGAATTTTCCTTGAATTCTGTCACTTGGGACATGCCACGCTAAAGGAATTTTACCCATAAACATCCACCCCAGGGTTCTTAAAACATGCAGATAGAATTTTTTAAAAATTGGGTGGAATGTTCAAGAGTAAATATGAGAAGATTTGTTTCAAGGGAAAGGCCAAATTTAGTTTAAGCTTTTAAAAAGCGACAGTTTCTTACAATCACCCATGCATGCTCGATTCCAATGATTTAGGGGGCGTTCAAGAATTACTTAATGCATTTTTTGAAGATTTTTGACCCCCTCCCCATGTAACACGCTGTAACGTTTTCCTTAAAACCCCGCAGACGTTATGTATCACCCAAGTGGCCATATTTACCTAACAGTGAGTGTTTTTCTATTCGCTATGGCAGGGCTTTGGTAGTTACCCATTCTTTAGAAAAATTGATAAAGATTAGAAATCATTCCACGATAATGATAATTTTATGGTATTATTTATTGCTGTAGCCAATCTAGAATCCCGTAAGTTTTTATCATTTTAATAAAACATTTTCATTTTTATTATTCAATAAATATACGAAGAAAGCGTTTCAGTATACACACCTAATTTCAAATCACTCTCACTAAAGAAGTTTCACTTCAAAAAAAATGTTACGTAACGCGTCGTTCGACACAATGCCTCGTAACGTAACCTCGTATAAGACCCCCAAATTGCGTTACGTAATACTTGAACGCCTCCTTAGTTTTAATAATAAAGAAGCCGAAACATCTTTTAAAACAAATGCATCTTCCAAAAATATGAATCCAAAATAAAAGTTTCCATACAACAATAACATATTTACCACGAAGTTGTTTTTCCCTTGCTCGTTATCATCAAATGTCAAGCCCTCTGCTATTGTTGAAGGCAACCCTCTTTAGTTTTGAGTAAAAGGTGAGAAATAAGACAAAAATAGCAAAAGTAGCGATTTCAAGTTGAAATTTATTAGGAGGCATAAAATTTCCTTTTGGCTCAAGCAATCCCAAATGCTTCCGAAAAAGAAGCAAGATACCTTGTAAGTCTAAGACCACGCGAGTGCATTTTCAGTTGGTTACGGAGCTACCTTTAAAAAAAAATGTCGAAATTCGATAGTCGAAAAATAAAATCGAAATTCGATGAATCAAAATAAAAAATATCACCGATAACTTTCGAAAAAAATATCACGAAAATCGATATATTTTGCACAAGCCTACCGATAAAGATGTAGAAGGACTCTTGCTATAAAAAGGTGAAGAAGACTGTAATCAGCAAAGCTTCTTTTAAAAATTTTTTAAAAATTTGCATTATCATTGGTGATGAAATTTCTATCTCTAATCACAAATTTTTTGTAGCATTTCTTGCAGCATCTAAGTGTACTAATGGATTCGCCGTGACAAACTTAAGCCAAGACTCTTTCTTACATGTAAGTATGTACATACGTCTACAAGCATAATGTTAGCTGTTGTATCAGTGTTCGTACACTTCATTGATCATTGATGATGTGTTTCGAAAAATTTAAGGAAAACCAAAAAAAATCAATGAAAATGAGAACATGGCCAAAAGCAGCAACAACAAAAACATACTGCACTGTAGGAAAAAACTACTTATTTTGAAGTAAGAGATTCAAGGGATCTTTTAATAAATTTGAAATCCTTAAAAACTTAAGGACTTTGGTAAGTAGTAGATTTTCCATGGTAGAATTCAAAGGGTCGGTTAAACTCTTCGAATGTCAATATGGGCGCCAGCCCAGCCAGAGGCAAAACTGTTGCCTAAGTTGAAATAAACGCCGTCCTAATCAAAAGCCTACAAATTTAAAAAAATTTTCTTTCTCAATTTCGACCTAATTTCGTTGCTGTTGTTTTAGTTTTGTTTATAAGCCTTATTGTTACTGTAGTTGTAGTTATATAGTATGTGGTACTGCGCCAGCAATTTCAATACTTTTTGCTTAGTGGACATTTTTTGTGAGCTTGCGAGACTTTTTGTTTTTAGTGTAGGAATCTATTTGTGCTACGCTCGGTACTTAAAAAACATCATCAGCGAAAACGACATCAGCGACGCGCAATAAAGATAAGCTTTTCAGTGTTGCCAAACAATGACACAAAAATGAAACCGAAAAAAAATAATGTACTACAAATACAAGGCCATTCATGAAGGGATTTATGACACCAGCTCAGATTTATGTGATTTTTTGCATTATTTTGTATTCAATTTTTTTACGTATGTATGTGTACCAACTCGTATAATTCGTAGTAACCCGATGTTTTTTCAGTTTTCAGTTGGATTATTCTTACTTTTGTTAAATTTTTAATGTTAATTTATTTAATTGGAATCCTGCTCTGTATTATTTAAATTTTAGCTAACCCATTTTCACCGGTGTCACAACGAAATTTTTCGTGGGGGCAAACTCAAATAAAAAAGGTCAATAAATTTTTCTTAAAAAAAAGGAATTTATTCTATACTTTAGAACAGGCATAAAGATAATTTTGTAAGAATAGGTTTTTTTCTTCGTTACAATTTCTATCAATTATATATAAAATAAGTTTTGTTCAAATGTTTCCAAAAGTGATTTTTCGATTTCTTTGCGAGATGAGTTCTTTCATAACCCTTCGCAATGGATCCAAATTTTTCCTTATGATCATGAAGGAGCGTTGTATGGGTAAGGCGTTTTTGTGTCATTTGTAAACGAAGATAAGTCTTAAACCATCGCAAAGCGCTAAATGACCTTTCAAAAGAAACTGCTGAACTTGGAAATATCGATATTAAATTGATCAGTCGATAAACTTCATCTAGAAGGTACATCGTCGTATCCGATGATTTCCGAAATTGGTCAGCGATTTCAGCGATGATGCTGCAATCATAAGTATAATATATTATTTTTCTTCTTAAAAACACATTATTTCGCATATATGTACGTTAGTCGAAATTAGTGCTTAACCGAGAACCGATAAATATCGTTATCGATTTCGAGGCGATATCAAAAAAAGTTTTTCTCGTACGACCGAGGACGAGAACAAGAAGTGTCTGGCCGATATCTCGTTCTCGGCGATAATGTAACGTTGATCATACGATAGGCAGTAAATTATCGCTAAGAACGAAATTCAGCCAGAACTTCCATAATACAAAAACACTAATACCGCAATATCTTGGCACCTATGGTAGCAGGCGTTTTAAAATTCGGCGCTAGGATGCATATTGCCTATGTTAAGAACCTCAAGAAATCTGGTACTTTTATAAAACAAAATTACTTTAAATGTTATATCTTGCCATCCATAGAAAAGGGTGTTTTTTTTAGAGGTTTGTTTTTTGAATAGAGATAAAACTGGCATTTTATGGTCAAATCTGGCAACTCTAATGTCATTTATGTTCAGTTTGGTTTGCCATTTCATCATGAACAGGTTGACAAAAGAACAACGCTTGCAAATCGTGCAAATTTATTTCGAAAATAATGGTTCAGTTCGCGAAGTTTACCGCAAGCTCCGTCCATTTTATGGTCGACATAATCATCCATCAGAGCAATTAATTCGGTTAACCATGGATCGTTTTCGCACTACGTTTACTCTATGTGATAATACGCATCCGCAGAGACGTCGAACAGTGCGCACCGAAGAAACAATTGCCGCTGTAGAGCAAAATGTTGAAGAGGACCCGAATGAATCGATTCGCCACCGTGCACAGCAATTGGAGCTTTGTCCATCAACTTTATGGAAGATTTTGCGCAAAGATCTTGGCTTGCGACCTTACAAGATCCAGCTTGTGCAAGAATTAAAGCCGCGAGACCATGCAATGCGTCGTGATTTTGGTGTATGGGCCGAAAATGAGATTGATCTCGATGCTGATTTTCATCGCAAAATTTTGTTCAGTGATGAGGCTCATTTTTGGTTGAATGGCTACGTCAACAAGCAAAATTGCCGCATTTGGAGTGAAGAGAATCCACATGAGACCCTTGACACGCCATTACATCCACAAAAACTGACTGTTTGGTGTGCTCTATGGGCTGGTGGAGTCATTGGGCCATACTTCTTCCGAAATAATGCTGGAGAGTCAGTTACCGTTAATGGAGACTGGTATAGAGCCATGATAACCGACTATTTTGTTCCCGAATTGGATGGCATGAATGTGGATGAGTTGTGGTTCCAACAAGACGGCGCTACATGCCACACAGCGCACGTCACAATCGATTTATTGAAGGAAACATTCGATGAGCGCATAATTTCGCGGAATGGACCTGTCAATTGGCCACCAAGATCGTGTGATTTGACACCATTGGATTATTTTTTTTGGGGATATGTGAAGTCGCTCGTCTACGCCAACAAACCAGAAACGTTAGGGGACTTGGAAACCAACATTCGTGGCGTTATTGCCGACATACGGCACCATATGCTCGAAAAAGTGGTTCAAAATTGGACCTGTAGAATTGGCTTTATTCGAGCCAGCCGCGGCGGCCACATGCCCGAAGTCATATTTAAACATTAATGGCATAAAATTATCCTTCCAATAAAGCCAAATTGATGGACATTAAAACGATTTTCTTGTGTTTTATTTCAATTCGTAGCTCTATACCTCTAAAAAAAACACCCTTTAGTTACAGCTGTGACACCTGATGTGAAAATAAAAATTGTTTGTGCTAAGCAACTCACTGAATGTAAACAGGGTTAACTAAAAGTTACTGCACAAAATTATGAGAGCATTGTTTAAGATAAAAAACGCCATCCGCCCTATGCCAGAAACAAGTGAAAGTTTAAAATTTTTGGAAAATTAAGTTATTTATTTCAATATATGTTATCAAAAATGGTTGTTTCAACACTGTTTACCCATTCTAGGTTCTGGCATATCATAAAATAAGCTATCTGAAAATACCAATCAATAACTATTCCAAGTTTATGTCATATGGAGGATGCTACGATTTTCAAACAAATGAGTTGCTTAGTCCTCCCGTTGGCCTTTCTGGCTTCATTGTCGTCACAACCGCCGCAATGTGGCCTTGACTTTCGGCTAGGGGTTTTAATACTTTATTCTTCTCATCTAGTCGTTTCAGACATTTTCGATTTTGATTGAATGTCCTCCAATGTTCTTGAAAACTGCTTGTTGCAGTTTTTTCTCAACGTGAGCGAGTATATGTGAGAGTTACTCTGCATAGTGAAGCTATGTGACAAAGAGAGCGTGGACTACGTCGCTGATAATAGTAAATAGGGAGTCTTTAAATTAAATTTAATAAGGCGGATATTTAATTCTTTGCACAGTTTATATAATTTTTCTTTCATATTATGTATCTACAGTTTTATTTTTTATTTTTCTATTTGTTTTTCTTTCTTTTGCATTTTAACTATTATTACTATTTTCATTTCTCATGTCATATATTATGTAAATTATTCTAATATTTGAAACTAGATCTTTCACATTCATTACATCCATTTTATGATCGTCATTATCAACCTACTGAACAGGGTATTCAAGCTATTGTGACCAAATTTCGCATCAGTTTCACTTTATTGGACATTAATTCACCAACCCGTATGCGGAGAGCGCGTATCGAGGAGAATATTGTTGCTGTATCGGCCAGTGTCAATGAAGATTGCGATACGTCAACTCGTCGCCGTTGTCAACAATTGGTCTTGTGTTATTCGACCAACTGGAAGATTTTACTTAAGGACCTCGGTATAAAAACGTACAAAATATAGCTTGTGCAAAATCTGAAGCCGAGTGACCTACCACAACGTCGATTCTTTGGTGAATAGAAAAGTTGGATGCAGACCCAATTTTTTATCGAAAAATTTCATTCAGCGATGAAGCTCATTATTGGCTCAATGGGTATATCAATAAACAGAATTGCCGAATTTGGTCTGAAGAGCAGCCAGAGGTAGCTCAATAGCTCCCAATTCACCCCAAAAAATTCATAGTCAGATTAAATCTTATGATCATAAGTTTATGGTAAGTGGTCACTCTTATTTACCTCTTTGGTTCAATAGAATCATTTAGTGGTGCAAACTATTGTATGTACCTACCGAAGAATTGGTACTCAGTCATTGTACAATCAAGGGAAAAAAAACATTTCACTTTGCAAAAGATAGAAAGAACAGAATTCTTGAGTTCAACCAGTCTCAGTAATGGTATATCATAAATATTTTACAAATCTAATTACACCTTCTGATGGACTGTTGATGACTCTGGACCACTGACTGAATATGAACAAGACGTTGATGTATTTGATAGTAAGTATGCTATGAGAAAAATAATAGTGATAAAGCTTCAGTTTTAAATAATGTCTTACAAGGCTTAGTATTTTTTTAAGAAAGGACCATAAAAAAACTGTACTTTCATCTTCCTAATGCTATTGAACCAGAACATCTAGTCCAAATCTGCAGAAAGTCTTGTTCGAACTGAAAAACCTTGGAGAGAAAAGTGGTGTATATTATTTAAGCCCCTGAAATCCACAATTAAAATATTTATTTAATCACCTCAGTTCAATACAAGTTAAAGTATTGTGGTTTCTATTGAATATATTGAGTATATTATATTATGGCTTTGTGCAGTAAATACACACATCTAATCATTAAAACTTAAGAAAAATATTTTTGCCTCAGAATTTTGGCATAAAAAAAGCAACGGAATTCTCAGTAAGAATATTTGAAAATTGTAGCTTTTACAATATTCGCGCAATATATTAAAGATAAGCTCTATTTATTTTCAAATTCAAGTGTAGGGGTATAGCTGTGATCTTATGTACATTAGAGTGGGTCAAATTTTTCGGCGACCAAGCGTCTAGCAGAATTGAAATTTACTGTTAATTCTACGAAAATTTGATCAAGGTCTAAAATCAATATCGAGCCGTCGATTTTTAACGAGAAGATTTTTGTGTGACATTTTTATCAAAACTAAAAACACTTTGGAATCACAGTTGTATCAACTGAATAAAAAACATCGCATGTCATTGGCTTTGTCAGCTTTCTGAATCTGTTCTTGTCATGAAGACATTTTGATATTTAGGCTGAATTTTGGAAATGTATTGTTGAACGGAAGAGAATTAAATTTTTGTTTTTCTTCTTTAAAAAAAAAAAAAAAAATTTTGTGGAAAATATTGTGTATCGTGTGATATTCCAAATAAGCAAACTAATCAGGGAATTTTGTCCTATAGCCCAACACAAATTGATGTTTGAACTACAGAATTACCTTATTATTACAGTTTCAGAATGGAAAATATGCAAAGTGATCAGGCAAAAATTTTGTTGGCAGAAAAATACTTAATAATTATTGGAAATATCATATGATCGACACATAAAAATTACAGGGCAAACTGTAAAAGTTTCAATATGTATCACATATTAAATCATTTGCTTTATGATTCGATATTACTCTTTTGCTATCAGCATTGTAAAAATACGACATACATAAAATCTGTTAGCCCAAGAGCCCGCTCTAGAAAAGTCGAAAGATAGTAATGCATGTTAATGAAACTAACCAACTAGGTTGCCAAAGTCCGTCCCGATGCCCGGAAATAGACGAAATTTGCCCAATTTTGTTGTTTTAATTAAAACTGCATAATATTATAGCACGAAATGTATGTCTAATGATAGAACTCGAAGAGGCCTAAATATAATATATGGTGTTGCATTGTCGAAGCCTATCCCCAAAATGGGTTGCTACCGGATTTTTGTGTCATTTTTTAATATATATTAATGCTTGGAATGTGTGCCAAGCTAATGTTGTCACCGGCTTCTAGAGCCAATTCTTCTTTAATGAGTGGCAACCCATGTTTGGGACTGGATTCGACAAGGAATCCCTATATTTTTTATTTGGAGTCTTCGAGCTCTATAATTTGTCTCACATTTCAAGCTGTTATGTAGGAGAGAAGAGACGACGATTTCTAAGAAATTTGATTAATATACTCATTAAAAGTCGATTTAGCATCAATGGTCAAACTCTGTCATTTTTTTCTTCCTGGAGAAGACCACCAAATTTCTAAATTTTCGAATAATGGTTATAATTGAGCTAACGTGTTGTAAGCATAGGTTCACTATATTTCTCTTAACCTATGCTGGAGCAGGTAGTACGCAGAGAAGATTGTAGGAATGAAAAAATTAGTGGAACTAGTATTCAATGAATACAAAACCATGCTCTCTAGTAAAATGTTATAGTCGATTGCTTAATTAAAGTCACTGGACTTACAAACGAACATTGAATTTTATTATCAAAATTCATGCCCTGTGAGAAATGTGTTTTTTCGAAAAATTTTCTTCAGCGATGAAGCTTAGTTGCTCAGTTCGTACGTCAATAAACAGAATTACGAAAATTGATCTAAACAGCAGCCAGAAACAGTTTAGGAGCTGCCAACGCATCTTGAAAAATGCACTGTTTGGTTTGTAGGCAGGTTGCTTCGTTGGACCGTTCTTTATCAAAAATAATGAAAATCGCAACGTTACAGTCAATGGAGCAAGTTACTGTGCGATGTTTACCAACATTTTTTTTGACTCAAATGGAAGAATTGGACTTGGTTGACATGTGGTTTCAACAAGACGGTACCACATACCACACGCCACGCGATACCATGGACCTATTGAGAGGCGAGTTTGGTGAGCAGCTCACGTTTTGGAGAAGTCCATTGGCCACCATGATCATGCGATTTGACCCCACTAGACTATTTTTTTAGGGCTACGTAAAGTTTTTCGTATACTCGGAGAAGCCAGCCACAATTGCAGCCTTCGAAGACAACATTACAACTGCCATTGGTGAGATACCGGCCGAAATACTGGACAAAGCATGCCAAAATTGAAGCTTACGGATGTACCACCACAGGTGGGCAACACTTACGTGAAATAATCTTTATTAAGTAAATGTAAGGAATTGATGAATCGCTCGAAATAAACATTTCATTCACTTTTGCAAATTTTCTGTTCTTTTTTCTTTCAATTTTCAAAATCCAAACGCTTAAAAAAATTACCCGTTACATAGCCAAACGGTATCATGGTGGAAATCTTAAGACGGCTAACGTTGTAGTTTCGTACCAATAAATCGTTGGTCTCAAAATATCAAAGAAATTTTGCAAAAAATCTTTATTTTGTGTGCTGTTTTTTATGGAGCCGGGTATTGGACAGTGACTCACGTACAAGAATAGTCTTAAGATTCCTTTTTAAGAGGAAAATCTTGCGTCGTATATTTCATCTTGCTTGCGAAAACGTTGTATATAGAAGACTTTTCAACCGAGAAATCTGCCAGCTGTGCAATGATTTAGATGTAGCTTCCAAAGTATGAAATCCCTTCAGCTGAATTGAAAAATGGAAAACAACGCTCCAGTTAATTAAATTTTGCATTCACAAAAGCCACGTTTAAGAAAAGGGTCAGCTTGTGCCACCTTTCGATACAAAAACTTTTTAATGGAGCATGTTCAGCAGTTGCTTAAACTTTTCACGATATATGGTGACGCTGCAGAGACTTCAAGTCTTTTGATTTTTAATCTCAGTTTCATACTATTTCCGAATCGCTTTCTCTTTGGTCTTATGACAATCCTGTAAGATTCATTAACCAAATATTAAATTTTGGCATTATAGTTTTGATCCGGATGTTATGTCTTCACTAAAATGATGCTAAAATTGTGGTTGATTTTGTTTATTGAGCAGATTTCCTAAATGTTTCATTTGAAGTGCTCACCAACAAAACATACAGTCAAATATTTAAATAAGTGTGTGTTTGTGCGTATCCTTATTTCGAAGACTTGTTTTAACTTTTATCCACAGTGCCTCAAACTTACTGCAGTTGGTCCTTGTCTACATGCTTGATTGTTTGTTTTGATGTCCATGCATCGATGCTGTCAGTCGTTATGTTCATGTTGTCCCCTCTTGTATTGGACTTGTCGCTCCTTAATTACGCTTCTTTTCGACTCGTACAAAATTTTATTTTATTGCAGTGAAATGCGTCCGTCATCTTTTTTTGGTTAGGTAGTTCCTGGGGCTGCTACAATTTTGGTTTATCTATTCCGTTTTGTTTTGCTTAGTTTATATGGTTGGTCATTCGCCTGTGTTGCCAATGCTGCCTCAACGATGTTGCTCCTTTTACTATGAGCACAAAGTTTCTACTCCCTTTTGACTACCTTTAAATAAAATAAATTTCATCTGTTTTATTCGGGGTCTGGCTTTGGTTGGTTGGGAAGTTTGTTTATTTGTGTGTCATGTCTCATGCATCGTCCAGCAGCATGGCTAGCAAAGGTATTTTGGAGCAGTGAGCATTCAGTGGCGTCCGACGTGTTTGTTCTTAATTTGTAGTTTGTGGCTTCATGTTAATTAAATGCTGGTGCTGTTAATTATTCAGATCAGATGTTGAGTATTTTTGTCATGTGCGCTCAATTAGTTGAAATTCTACAAATTTGTTGCATTCGCCTGATTCTACCGATGATTATAAAGAAAAATAAAATAAAAACAGCTACCTGATATATGGAGCAGCTGCTTGTGCGCTGCAGTTCATCACCCTGCCACTTAGCTAGGAAACAGCACCTGTTTACGAATGCGGCAGGTGTTTAAAGATTTTAGCTAATTAAAATGTCAATGCTTTTGCAACATTTTCACATTTTTAAGAAGTGCTGAAATTTCATTAAGAGTTGTTTTATTTCTTGGGAGTAGATATAAAGTTTTGACGTAGAAAATACCAAGTACCAAATGATTCAAACTTAATGAACACGGTTACATATCATAATTAATATATGCAAATATGTTTTTCGTAATAAAACTGACCGCAGAAATTCACATGGTTTCAAAATTTACAACTTGTTTGTAAATGTTTCATTTAAAGTTTTTTACTTTTATGAAAGGTTCCATGCCATCCATCAGCGAACTTAAATCTAAGTCAGTGACATTGTCTGTAATTCGAAATTCTGTGATTTTTATATAACGTTTTGTTTGTGAATATTAATTTAATGTGATTATTTATATATAAGTACCAATCAATTAGCCGAAATAATATAATAATAATATTAATTGAAATATTTTGCTTTCAATCTAAAGAATTGAAATTTGGATTTGACATTTGGGAATATTACCTTAGTCGATTCTGATACAGTAATCAAAATTTATATGAAACGAACAATTTTAAATGCATTCCAGCAAGTTCAATTGGATGTTTTCTTAAACAAATATTTGCTTCAATCGATGCGGAAGACCTAGACTTTACGTTTATCTTCAGTGATTTATGGTAGAGTACTCACACAACCTTTGCTTTGAGTATTTTGATAGGAAATTTTTTATTTTTATAAGTATGAAGAAATCGCTCAACAACTTTTGTCGATAACTATAATGATTCTTTGACGGATGCATAATTTTTCTAGAATTCATCAACCGAGAAAAACAGATTAAATATTTGCACTGCAAAAGATTTGAGTTAGAAATGTCCGTAACTTTGACAGTAACATCTTCACAAAAAAGCCAGAGTTTCATAAATCAAGACCAATGGCATTCGAATCAAATACCAAACCCACACTTGTCTGATCCAAAAAGATTATATTTTGGTTCGTCACTAAATTAAACCACATATTCCCAGTGGTACGAAAATTTAAGACTTTTATTTATACTTGAAATAAGTAAGGTGAACATCCCGGGATCCCGATTCTCAAAATTGCAGAGTCCAGGAGCATTTTCTGTGTTCCAAGACGAGAGCTCTTTAGCTTTCTCTGTGTCCCTGGGCATAAAGGTTCCATACTCGAACTAATTGAAAAGCTACAGACAATAGAAACAATGCTTCGAATCTTGGTAGCTCCAAGCCAAATAGGTAATATTGCAGAGGAACTTCGCTAGGTTGAGTGCTAACGCCTTTATTGTAAAACTTGGTTATTCAATATGCTTATGTCATGAAAAGACATGGCTGTAGAGCTTTCGGCTCTCTTTCTCAAACATTCTCTTCAGGACGCTTCAAACAAACCCGTCTCATTGGTGAAAGAGGCGGGCTTTGGTGTAAATTCGAACAAAACATTGAAACATTGAGAATGAAAGCGAGAAAATTTGAATATTCCGTCACTTTTCTTCCATAAATATTCCACTGTATACACAAACTTCAATTGCTTGTAAAATGAATTAGGGTGAACAAAAATGAATGAAATTTTCAGAAATTTCCTGTATGTTCTGAAAATTTTGAACCTAAAAAGGCTGAAATCAGTTCAAATTTTATTCTCTCGGTCTCATTCTCAATGTTTCAATTTACATTGCAAATCATATATCTTAGCTTTAAATGCTTGTAAACGCAACTAGGGTGAAAAAACATGAATAAAATTTTTAGAGATGGTACTTCTATATTTTCTGAAAATTTTGAGCCTTAAAAGGCTGAAATCGATGATGGAGTATTTGGGAAATTGATGTTTTCTTAGAAAGTCAATTTTTTTATCATTTACCACATAGAAACCGTTCAGGCCTTAATTTATTCAGATTTGCAGTTTTTTCGTCATCTACTAGTAAACAACTACCTAAAAATAATATAAAAGCTAATTTGAGTTAAGTTGGTTTCTTTATATTCATCAATGAATTTTTTTGTTTTACTTACGTGTTTTTTTTAACCCAATTTGAAACTTTTTTTTTAAGCAATAATACTGGTCAAAAAAATTTTATCGAATTTCTTATATCTTCTACATGACAGACCAATCACTGAAAAAAGTTTCAGCCTATTTAAAAAACATGAGGGTAGTGATAGGCCCATTATAGATGGATTGACCAATATTCAATAAGAGCTCTGGCAATTGGATCATTCAAAGAATAATTTGTCTTACACATTGGAGGAACTGAGAACAAATTGCAATGACGCAAAGTTCTAAAAGGAACGCTGAAATTCAAACATTCAAGCAAAAATGAGCAGTCAATAATTCCTGTTACAATATCATAATCAAACATCAAGGAAGCAATGATTTGTCTCGCTTGCAGTGATTTGAGGTTCATTAACAAGCAGCGTGAATTATACGTAGAGATAGTGCAAACTTTAGAAACCTTTTTTGAACTCTAATTTATTGCAGTGAACAGCATTGTAGTGTGGTAAGATGTTGGACAAGGTCACTTGCTACCAAAAATTGCGCAAAGTTCAAAGGGCCGATTCCAGATGAATCAGTCAAGCTCTCTATAGTCCTACACCGAATGACGCTTTAGAAGTTCTCTTTCATCTGGATCCCTTTGCCTAATTAGGTAAGTGGATGGCATCTTGAACTTGGACTATACTGTTTCAGTAGTCCCATTCAGGAGGCACAACACAGGTCACATTCGATCTAGTAATGACTGAATGGGAGAATTCTAACTACACGGATGGCAACAAGCTAAGTAACCAAGTGGGTTGTGGTATTTATTATAAGAAAGTGAAGTTAAAAATTGCTGCAAGGTTATCAGACTATTACAGCGTTTCTTCAGGTAGATGCTATAGAAGAGGTCGTATTCTGACTGGGGATAGGCAGGCTGTATGTATAAGTCTTTATAATCTGTAATCCTAAGCTCACTAGTGGCCCAGAAATCCTGCTCGTTTCTTAATGATGGATGAAAGATGGCCCAGTATTTAAGCATTCAACAAAATTGTCTTTTCTCCTGCCTTTCACTTGCTAAAAAACGACACAGAGCACTTGGTTCGATTTTGTTTGATGACGTGTATGACCTTAGACATATAAGTATAGCTCCACTTCATTGTTTTATTACGAAATCTGGTTGGTTTAAACAGAGGTTATTATCAGCTATCCTGTTTTATCACAATAAATCAACTCAGTGAGTCGGTCTTTAAATTAACTACTACTCCTATCTGACCTGATCGAAGTCTCGTAACTCTAAGTCCTGCAAAAATAATTTCGTAATTACTATTGCGATCTTAAGAAATTTGTTTTTTGTGCTGATATGAATTAACACTGAAATGAGTTATTTACCGATATGAGATATTATCGTCTCACACTCGAGAAATTTTATATCTGCATAGCGGACCGATGCTTTGCCCACGTTCTCCACGTTTTACAAATCGGCCATTATACGTAGTTTTTAGGGCAGACAATTGGGTCCAAGAACAACTCAAGTGTTTTTGTAGCATAGGAGGGACCACGCCCCATTGCCCAATCCCGCTTACATTTTTCGGCTAGCTTGCTACAAAAATATATGTACATACCATCCACGTATCAAGTTTAAAAACTCTAGCTGTCATAGATGTCAACGTATAGAAGTGGAATGTGTCTAATAGCTTCCGAATTTCGCAACGTGCTTAGCATAGACAATATACATCCTAGCACCATCGATCGTACTCTTATAAAACTATAACAATTAAAAGTAATCAACGTTTTTTTACAAATGAGTATGGTGCATGCGCACTCAATGTTGTCGCCGAAATCGAGATATCAACCAACTTTTCTCGTTCTTTTCCTAGTTCGAACGATAAATTTTTTTTAAGATCGTCTCGTTATTCTTACGGAACCAGAAGGTGATGGCATTTTCGGTTCATTTGTACGTTTTTCGGTACATTTGCGTCCTGAAAAATCGTCGTCAGTACATTTGACAAGTTTTCAGTACATTTTCGGTACACTTGGACAATTTATAACAATTATCTTAAATAATCGTAAAGATTTTATAATTTAATTTGAAAAATTTCATACATTTTAGGAAAATTGGGTGTACGTGACAAAAAAGAACATTTTATGTCTCGATTCCGTTTTTACAAAATCCAAATGAAATCGCTGAACCAGGAACCATTAGGATACTCATCGGTTCTCTGTGAAACACTAACAAGAATAATTTAGCTTTAAAGCTGGTCAGTAGGGAGCGCTGTGAAGGAATAAATTAATATTTTGCAGATATCATTAGATTTGATTTTGATGAAATTTTGAACGAAGCGGGCTTTTACTTTAGTAATATTATATATTAAAATGTAAAATTTTTTAACATATAAGACCTCTCCAACAAATTCAAATCTTTTGCGTTACATCGATATTGTGTAGTCTGATTTGGAGTCTTATATCAATGCTGATAGGATTTTAAAAGTAGGTAACAACGGTAAATGAAGGAGATCGTAGAAGCTTCTGAACCAAAAAAAAAAAATTAAGATGCCTTGCTATTCCTCTTCAAAGTATGAGTCCAAAAATAGCTTGCCCTAGACGCCGTAGTATTTTTTAAATACCTGTCCAAAGGCTATGCTTTTCATAGAATGTGTTACTTTGCTTCATTAATACATCAGTTTGAACAAGGATTATGTTTGATTCTTTAAAATTAGTCCCACCGTGTGCGCAAATTATGAATTTGTTTTGATGTGAAACAAAAATGGCTGTATTTTAAAATGTGACTTCTTTATTTTAAATGAATCTTGAGACTTAAGTATAGTTCTTAATGTTATGTTAAGCAAAATAACACGAATGAATACGATATTATTGCTAATCAAATACATACATATTTCACTATTTTATTAAGCGCTTAGTATCAGCTTCGCTTATCTATCTCACATAAAAGATTATTGCATCACGAGCTTGGAAATTGCATATCTACAAGTTTCAACATTATTGGTCGTAAAAACAAAACGCAGAAGAAATATTTTATATCCACGCTTCGACATTTCACCTTAAACGAAGACGAAAATTAAATTGAGCCACATTCAAATAAGGACAATAATCCTTATTAGTAGATGAAGATAACGAAGCGGATACATTAAATATTCCTCGTACACTAAGGTTAAGAAATGAATTGAGAGAAACAAAAAAATTGGTATAAAAGTCACAAAAACGAAAATCACATCCAATATAAAGAAATGATTTAAAATTATTGAATCGATATTTTTTGGCACCATCACTGCAGCGCCATCACATATCAGCATGGAATTGTTTTCCAATAAATGGGAGCAAAGCAATGAATTTGCACGAAGAATGCCTTCGAAACTAAAGTATTCATAATTGAACATTAGATAAACATACCAATGGTTACACAAACGGCAAACTGAAAAGTAAAAAAAAATATGAAATAATTCCATTATAGCCCAATACTCCAACAGACAGAATGTGTAATCAAGCCGAAAAATGCCAGTTGTAAGAATGTAGCGATAGATACTTGAATCATAATAAAAATGTTACTATTGCTTGCAGAGATATTCGAATGTGTACGTTCATACCCAGTAGAAACATAGAGATTTTTGTTATGTTATAAAAGTAAGAAAGAACAGTCAATTGAGTCATAAATTCTGCAGAGCCTTGAAATCCGCAAAGAGCAAACTGACTGTCGTGAACATTTTTTAAGACTTTCAATAAAAATCATAATCAACGATTCAGGAACAAAACATTTAGCGCACAAAATGTAACTTTTTCGCTTAAAATACCTAATCGACGCCCATCACAATGGTGATGCTCGAATGACCGAGCACCGCTTGTAACATGTCTAGATGGGAAAAATCAGAGCCACTTCCAGCATCGGAAAAACCTGAAAAGCTCCTCTAATAAACTTTTTTTTCCTATTTGCAATGTAAGTATTTAGGCAGCCAGCCTTTTTGTACACTTTGTTTTTATTTGGTTAGTCATGCTCTCGATACATTCGATGGAGCCCAAAGATGCGTCATCAATGGATACTAAAGACGAAAATCAAAAAATGAAAATAAAATGAAGGATAAAAAATTAAATGGTAGCAAAATAAGAAACGGAAATGATATTGCACTTATGAGATACTTATCGCCGACAAGCCGTATCCTTAGCATTATCGGCATCAGACAGCATCAGTCGCAACAACGACGCTGACAGCAAGAGAAAGGAGTCAAGAATAAGCCGGAAATGAAAACGTTGCCTGAGCATCAAAGGAGAATCATGATTTTGTTTTCTCTTGCCTGCACTTTGACTTTTTTTTTTTGTAGCTGATGCTTATAATATCCCTATCAGATACTTATTGGTAATGTACCTCGTACAAGTACCATATTTGCTATCTACCGAGGAGGAGAGAATCAAAGTTCATAGAGAAAAATCTTCCTTCGAAAATTTAACTTTTTTCCTTCGTAATAAAGAAAAAAATCGCATTCGTACGTGCAAAAGTGGAATGTTGTTCAATTATTGTGAAGACGACTGCAACGACGTAGTAGATGCTATACCACCGACTAAAATCGCACGCGCGCCTTATTTACAGATACACCTCTTAAGCTGCTTATTTGTTAAAAGCTCGTTGAGCGATATGAAACCATTTGGAAAAACTGATTGGCATCGATAAGCGTTTGACGCCGCATTCAAAACTTTTTTCCTCGTTATTGGTTTGATTTTTTGTTTCGGGTTATGTTTTCATGTAGATGCAGTACATCTGCAGAATTCATACGGAAATTTTTGTGCTTCTTTTCGTTCTTGGCACCGCAAACAAACAGTGCTTAAGTTTCGGGGTTCTTGTTTCACCTTGATGGTAATAAAAAGTAATACATACGTACATGCAAGTAGCTTAAATATTAAATGTGCTCATTGCTTTCGAGTGTATTTGTGCTAGGGTGTTAGATATAATTTAAATTAAAAACAAATCACTTTTTTTGGATTTTGAACGGGTTTTCCCATTTATTTCGAAAAAAGGCAGTGGATCAAGCACTGATCAAGGATCAGTGAAATATTCACAACATTTAAGCACTCAGCTATGCATTCCTATGCTGATGACGTACAGCTACATCTTTTCCGCCGAATCGGTTTGATAGAGGACTTGAGCCGTAGGTTAAATGAGGATCTTTACTCTATCAACAAATGGGCGATAAGCAATGGAATTCCGCAAAACGCATTAAAGTCATTCGCTTTACGTTTTTCTATATATAAAATTATTCTTGTGGACATACCTAATATAATGATAGGTCAGAAACTACTAGTTGAATGCCTGAGGTGGCATATAGCAAACTAAGTAGATTCCAGTTCCCAATTAAAATTGCAAATTGCATTCAATCATGCTACGCAAATGTGTATGGGCTACGTAAGTTCGATCACATATCATAGAGTAAAGACGGAATCCTTGGTTGTGACATTACTACTTATCTAAACTTCTGGAATTATATATTTCGTGTCGTGTACTGATCATACGTAGATTTAATTTCATCAATTCCTCTAGATTACTTTCATCAATGCTATTAGATTATGGAATTATCTCCACCATAGCTTAAGATTGATAATTGGAAAAAAGAGGTTGAGGTTGTCAATTTTGAGTCATTTTTCCTCTCAAAAAGGTAAATCATCGTTTCACTCCTGATATTCTTCTTTTTTTTTATCTAAGTCTTTTAATTTTCTTGTCTTAACTCCTAACTTCATCTTATTCAAAAGCTGTCTTATTATATATTTTATTTAATTTATTAATTTAACTTATTCGTATTAGCATTTTATTTATTTTTGAACTTGGCTCATTTTAAAAGAACTTGCTTCTTAGCGTCAAGTTAATAATAACAAATAAAATGAAATAATAATAAATGAAAAATATGCTTGTTCCAAATAGGTCCGAAAAGGTTCAGATTTCTTAAAAGTTTTTGTAAGTTTACCGAAAAATTAAATCTGAAAAACTGAATAAAATTTTTCTCCAAAACATTCCATTTGAGAGCTATGATATTAAAACAAGCGATTTTTCGAATAACAATTTCTCTTTACTTAGTCATAGTAATGTGTGTAATTCCAATCTTAATTCTCGGAATCAGTTTGTTTAGAAATATTTTTTTTTTTTTTTCAGATGACCACTGGAACTGAAAGCACATATTTATAAGGAGTGGAGCAATTTTCTCTTTTTTTGATCCATTTTCAATCTACTTAAATCCTAGTTAGTCCAAAAATTCACGCACTAATAATGCCAAAATACTGTAAACAAAGATTTAAGAACTTCAAAATATCTCTGAAACTACAAACAAATCAATAATATCCGATACACATATATACTATATATGTTTTGCCTCAATATGTACATTGCATGAAATGATAACTTTTTTGACATAAGTCGGCATCTTGTATGAAGTTTTTCGCTTTAGTTTTTGAGAAAAATAACGCCGGCTAAGGTCAAAACTGTTCATTAATTGTGCACAGTGTTAAGTCAACTTCACTTCAGTTTTATATATTGTAAATAACTAGTTCATTATAATTAACAAAATGTTATATTGCAACAATCCATGGAAAAAAATGAGGGACCCTCCGCTCCTCTTAAAGGAATTAGCCATTTTTTCGTTCTAAGACCAATTTTATTTTCTAACACTCTTGTAGTCTGAGTTGCGAATGGGCGTGTTACAATTAAATGGGTTTCAGCTATAGTAAGTTTTTGTCCCTGTTTTTTTTTTCAAAAAAACTGCAAACTCTGGCATTTTTACTTTCATCCATAAAATACGTCATATATTCATTTTATTTTTTATTTTAGGCTGTAATAAAATAGAATCCTTGCTTCTGCTTATCACTGTGTTTGTGTGTCGTTAATGTGTATGTACACTGTACAGGTATGCACTATGTGCTTGCATTTATATGCCACTGTGTCACAAATTAAAATATTATCAGCGGAATTTGTTGCGTAATAAAATTTGTTCTTTTACGATGTATTTATGTGCATACGATAAATGCAAATAGTCATTCAGATATTAAAAAGTTTAACCATATTTTATGAGATTCTATTTGGTTCTGCTTTTCTGGCAGCTATAAATGAGAAGATATTATAAAAAAAATGTTTTCTCATGGGTGAAATATTTCTTTATTTTGGCATGACACATAGGGTAGCGTGTGTATGAAGTTAATTTTACTTTTCACAGGTACCAACTTTATTAAACAATGATTTTTTATTGGTTAAAAAGCTTTCGCACAAAGGACTACTTTAAACAAATAAGAGTCTAATTCTTTTAAAACGTTCTGTTCCATGATTCTCATATTCGCAATTTGTAGACTTATAGATTTTAGTAAAATTGGATGATCCCGACAAAAAAGTACATTCGTTCTCTAAAAAGTACATTTCAACTCGCGATTCAGTACATTTTAACAAAACTGAAATACCATCGCTACTGACCTATACACACATAGTTTTTAAATTAATATCCAACATGTAAGTCTGTCGCATCAAAATTGACATTTTAAGAAGTAATTTATGGCACAATATTTTTTAAATCGTTTGAGGCATACCCCAAAAAGGTCATTGATTTTCTTGAAATTTACAGGTATTATTCTACGTTCAATTTCAAGAGACCTGCATATTTTTTATTTTTCTGAAAGTTATTGGCATTTGAACTTTGTATGTTAAAATTTAATAGAAATAATTTCTGAAAAAACTTTTTTTCAAATTTTCCCTATTTCCTCAATATATAATGGGTTTTCATATATATATATTTTTTTTCTTTTTACAATTTAATTCGTTTTATAAAAAAATTGCGTTTACTAGCTCAAATAAATAGTTTTGTGGATTATATGCTCATATCGTGAGCCAGAACCTTTTTTTCTTTTCAAACCCAAAAATTTTAAAAATAAAAATGTTTCCATTATATATTAAGGATATAGCGAATATTTGAAAAAAAACGACCTTTCAGAATCTGTTTTAATACAATTTTAACATATGAAATTATCGGAAGCTGTAGCATTTCAGCAAAATAAAAATATATATGTATTGTAGGTCTCTTAAAATTGAGCGTATATGACATTGAGTTGACTTCTTAATCGGTTTGAAAAATAATGCGCCTTATATAACTGTAGACTGAAAACAAAGAATCATTATCTGCCAAGTCTCATTCATCTACGTCAAATAATTGAATAAGTTATGATGAACTTGATTTTTCCCTATTATAGGTTTCGTGGAATCACCAACATTCTGAAAACAAAACTATGCTAAAAACCTTTCACAGATCATAAGAAACATACCATGTGTATCAAATATTATACAGATATGACAAATTGTTACCGAAATAAAAATTCAAATTTTTCTCCGATAGGGGCATGGCATCTCCTATTTTTCATTAAAAAATACATATTGAGATATGGTGAATTCTCTTATTTGAAGAAATGTGCCATCACCCAATTTTCCTAAACAAAACTATGCTATGAACCTTACAGAGACCATAAGAAGCATATGTATCAAATTCAGCTTTGTTAAATAAATACTGAGAAAGAACAAATTTCGAAATTCTCATATGAAAGGCGTGGCTGACTATTAAAAAAAGTTTTAAACATAACTGCATCATTACTTTTTTCCATTATGTTTTCGGATTCTCGAACTAGCAAAAGTTAAGGGTGTATGCATGAATTCTCATGTGAAATTGAGGAGTATGGCGACAATAGTTTTGTGCCTCAAATTTCATTGAAATTCTTAATTTGGTGGGGAAATGGCAGGCGAAATTTGATGACGATGATTCAATAGTCGTTCTTTCAAATGTCTCACAAACAAATCACTGAATGCTATGTAGGTTGATATCCAAAAAAAAATCTTCACTTAAATCAGCTCATAAAACCTTACCAAAAAAGAGTAAATTTTCAAGAGCTTGACAAGGGAAACAAAGGTTTCAGAAGGTATTTAGATGGGAAAAATTTTGGAGCGAGTTAACCTTCGAAATTTTGAATTTTTTATTGTATCTTCCAAAATAAGGCATCTTTAAGCTACAAGCATAATATTTTAACGACAATTTTCGCTTGGATTTGTTTCGCCAAAAATTACTATAAGCAGCGAGCCTCCTTCAATTTAAGTGAGAACATATTGCCAATAAAAACTTATGTGCGAAAATCACCAATGGGGGGGGAGGGGTTTGAGCTCCCGAATCCCACCGTGCACACGAGCCTGCAAAAATCTTATTCTTCGACTTTTCGAATGTAACAGTAAGACTTAAAAACTTTCTTACAGTTTACTCATAGGGCATGAAAAAGTTGCCAATATTAATAACACTTTAAAAACGGCAGTAAATTTTGTTGTAGCTACTTGCGCACAAGTGACCAGCTCTCCTACTAAAATACAGTGGCACAAAAAAGTATTAATAACCCGCTCGAAATGCCAGTTTTGTAAAATCAGCAAGTGCAATGTAAATAAATTTTGTGTTACAATGAATCAAATTTATTGAGCAAAACATTGAACAAACATTTAGTAGCAAGTACTAGATAAATCCATTTCTAAGACACAAAAAAGTATAGATACTTTAAGAAACATTTCATAATAGCCTATTAATCACATCTTATATTTATATATTTATATTTATTTAGTAGTAGAAAACGTTATAAAACATATAGTTATAACACAATTTACAGAGGTCTTGTCTATTACCTTACAGCTTTAAAATTATGATTTTCTTATTTGAATTAAGTTTATTTATATGAACAAAATTAGTGTTTTGTTGGGCCACCCCTAGTTTGTAAAGTGGCGCTCAATCGATTTTTCATAGAAAACACCAACGTCATGGTGACTTCTGGAGGTACACGGTTCCATTCTTCAGTTAACGCTTTCTTATTTTTAATTGTTTTTTTGCGAACTCTGCGGTCCAATTCATCCCATAGATATTCTATGGGATTCAAGTCTGGCGACTGAAGTGGTTAATGCATGAAAGCACATATTATATATTAGAAATTTTTCAACAACGCCCTGAAACGCTGAAAGTACCACCCTGCGGAAGTACCCAGCTTGGTTAATAATGGCTTGAGATTGCTACGTAGGATATTCAAGTACCCAAAACGATCCATTATAGTGTCTATGAATGCAAAATTTCCAACCCCAGCTGCCGACATGCAAAAACATGCCATTACAGAACCACCGCCGTACTTTGCCGTGGTTTGTAAATACTGACTCAGTTCTTGATTCTTTTTCGGCTCAGGTTGGAAATTTAGCATCGGCCTGAGAAGAATAATGTTTTATTTTTCTGCGCGAAACTCATATAATAAATTCTTCTTAAATAAAATTTTTTTTTTTGGGTAAAATAAATTTTTTCCAAAAATTCTTGAAAATTTCCCATACCATGGTGAAAAAGTTGAAACCAATTCAAGAAGTAGATAAAAGTTTAAGTGTAGCTCTATCGACCCCTTTGCGTCATGTTGCGTTACTTTTTACACAATTCACTCCAGTGCAGAATCTCTTTGATATTCGTTCTTGTATACTTACCTGTCCAATTTAATATATATGATTTCTTCATCGATTAGTGGAGTAAACTATTAATGGAGTCAGAACACCGCACTTAGTGTATTCAAAACACCTAAAAGCGTTACATGTTAGCGTAAGCGTAACGTTTACGCGAATTTACTTTAGATTCTCTCATACCTGCTAGTAAAGATGTACAGAGATAAAATGAAAACAAATTTTATTTGATTTTAAAGACTCTGTGCAACGACGTTCAATATTCAAAATATTTGCATACTACTCGCCCACAGGACTCATCATCGACCTGCTATAGTTGATGTAATTTTCCTTGGTAGCTGTCATTTGAATAAGCCAGCGCCTCTATTTCTCAACTGCCTGTCTGACGGTCCGCCTTCTTTTCAATTCATAATTTAATTTAACGTCTATTATAATATTTCAAACTTTATATGCGTTCTCATTTCAGATGAGTATCGGTTAGATTCATGTGCTCATACATTCTGGTGCAATACAGAGTTGACGGTCAGGCTGCTGTGTTTTGCCCACTCTGCCTAGCTAGATGGCTGTTTTGAACTTCGGCGAACGAGCAGTTTAGTTACTGGTGGGGTTTTATTGGTCATATTTGGTATGGCTTGCAATGGCTTCAATAAATAACCGAGAACATGACACATTCAATATTTCATACATAAATTTATCCCTTGTCATGAGTTGTTGTTTCTGCTGCTGTTGTTGTTGTTGTTGTTTTAGCCTTTGTTTATCGTTTGCTTAGTTGTTTTTGTTGTTGTTGCTATAAAATTTTTCCTTTTGTTCACTTCCGCTTTTCACAGATTTAATATTAGTTATAGCAAGTTATTGTTTTTTGTTGTTGTTTTGAAGTATTTATTGGTTTGATATTAGTCCTCATATTGCGTAGGATGAATACTTTATTCATTCGATATAAAACGGACCGAAGTTACTCTTGAATAAATCGGTGGTATAACAGCACCATGCAAATTGTGACAAGTGTCCATTGGGTATCATATTTTAGTTTCAACAGACATGCATCATAAACGGATGGGAAATTTATTATGTAATTGAAACCGGAAATTTATGTTGTTTTTGTTCTTGTTTTTAAATATAAATACATGCCTTAGTTAATATAGGAATATTTTATTTGGTTTGATTTTATCAAATGCTCTTTTTATTTCATTTACTTTTATAATATTCGCTTGAGATCTAACTGGTACCAGAACTGACAGTTTGACGTATTTCGTAAAAAAGTTCATGGAGAAAACGGTCCTTGGGTGTAACAAATATTTCTTTTTTTATGTTTGGTATGTGAGTCATTCCAAAATTCTAATGATACTGAGCGTAATACTGGACAGAAAATTGTCTTGGAAGTAAAACGTAGAAGAAAGGGCACAAAAAGCATTTCTTGCTTTTTATTCATTTAAGAGGATGGTCAACAAATCTTAAGCCTTTAAACCAAAAATAGTTTGTGTATACATAAAGCCATCAGCAGACCAATTCTGACACATGAAACTCTTGAATGGTGGAAGGGTTTGGACAAGTAAACTTTTTTGACAATCTTATCAAAGATTCGAAGAATGGGAGGTATTGGAGTGAGCAGAGTAGTAATTACTACTCCGTCTGCTGCTCACGACACTTTACTTTATTTACAGCTTCTTGACATTTTTAGTAAAAGGATTGCAGCAAAAAGTGCTTTTAGACTAAGAGAATCTAGTTTTTGGAAATCAAAACCCTGCGACATGTAAAATGGGACTGATTGTATCACTCCCCACTCCTAAGTTCTCAACCAACTTTCATGCAAAATACCCGAAAGAAAGGCTGGAACTCCTACTTCGAACTATACACTGACGGTTCGAAAATGGATTGTGTTTCAGGGGCTGGAGTTTTTTGTTCCTGTGACGTAAGTATCAGTGAATCTTTTGCTTTACCCTGTTACTGTATTTCAAGCGGAAGTTTTAGCTATCTGGAAGGCATGCAAATTATTAAATCTCAAAATTTTGGAACTTAGTGTCAGTTTTGTAATATACGTCGATAGCCAAGCAGCCATTCAGGCCCTTGGCTCTAATATTATCAAATCACGCATGGTCCTTAGTTGCAGGAAATCGTTATGTGAAAACAAAACTGCAGATGAGCTTCGTCCGTCGATGAATCGAGTCCATCCTTCATTAACTTTGTGAATAGCCAACGCTGACAATTCGGCGTCTTAAGGTATTAGAATGCCACTTAGACTCTCTGGAATAAATCGCTCACATGTATCCAAAATCGATTTTCAGCAATTTTGCAGTGGTTTGAAAGTTATAGGACCTTCAATGGGCCTAACTGCGGCCTAAGCTATCATGACAATTCCCGGCTATCCTAAGACGGTTTTGCCATCCATCTAACGTTTTTCCCAGGTGCCACATTCACTAACAATACAACAAAAACACATTCGAATACGATTCGAAAACCATCAATAAAATCAGTGAACTAAAGAACGAATTGCTACATTATTCACCCTATTCGTTAGATTAAGTTCTCTCTGGCTCTTCTCGCACTTCAAAAAATTCTGTTTGTACCGTAAAAAGTAGTACTGAGATTTTCAATGTGTAGTTTCTCGAAAAGAAAAAAAAAACGCACTCAGCAGTTGCGCATGTTTTAAGTGGAAATACCTCAGCTTTCTTTCTAGAACATCAAAACTTAAGTCCAAAGTATCAATCTTCAAAAAAGAGTTTATTTTGTTTGGATTTGTAAAATCAAGGTCAAATTTTAAAATTTTTGAAAAAAATTTACGACCATTCGAAAAGCCATTAAAAAATATATCGAGAGCACTTGAACTAAGATTATCCCATAGGACAACACTTTGCGCAAGATTGAAGCTAATCGGATATCTTCGATTTTTGGCCTTGAACACTTGACGGATTGACGAACATTTCATCTTTTCTATAACTTATTTTATATAACTAATGACTGTCCTTACGTTTTATTTTTTTAAGTTTATACTCAACCTGATAATCTTATGGGTTTAAAAAGTCACAATATTTGTTCTATATAAAGTGACGTTTGAATCCCAACAGCCCAACACCTCAGAGCGAGATATGGCGGCTAGAGCAGGTACATCAAAATCTACTGTACAAAGGATATAGGACAAAAGTAAGCTAAAGGAAATTTACGTCAAAGTAGATTTTAAGCATCTACCTGGGCACGAATATTATACATCACCGAAAAAGTGGCATGTAAATGTAAATTCAAAGAAAAAAAGTCTCCAAATTTCCGAAGCAATATATAATTTGGCAGGCCATATGCACCTGTGGTCTCAGAAGCAGATTTTTTGTTACGCAAGGCACAATCAATTCCAAAATTTCGAACCGTTTTCTACCATTAATTCGTGCACATGAGGGTACCGTGTTGTTCTGGCTTGATTTAGCAATGCCATGGTATCAAAATATAAAGCTAATTTTTGTACCAAAAATAGTAAATTCGCCCAACTGCCCAGAGCTTCGCCTAATTGAGATATATTGGTTTCAAATGAAAAGATATCTTCGAAAGAGTGGTAAGACTGCAAAAAACTTACAAGACTTCTGACGCAAGTGGGAAACATCGTACCGTACTGTCGCTGAAGTAACTGTGAAAACTTTAATGAAGGGCCTTAAGAAAAACGTAAAATATTTTAAAGAAAAAAAAAATTGTTTATTAGTTTTCAGATATTTATATTTCAGTTATATATAAAAAAAAAAAGATCAAAAAAATTACTGGGTTTATTTTTCATAAAAGAAAAACAAAACGTAAGTTTTTTCTGGGACATTCCTTAGATAAGCCACCTGTTTGCTGGTCAATATATTTTTGTAAAAAATTTTGTTTCAAAATTTGCATATTTCTACATGTGGGTGCTTCCAAAGATAACGGGCCACCTGGGACTCGCCACGCTTTTTTCGATAAAACACGAGTGGCTGGAAAAATAAAAAAGAAAAACACAAGCGTAGGAAGCGTGTCGAGTACTACATAGCAATTCGTAATATAATGACCTGGAACTTTTTGCACCTCATGGCCTAAATTCCTCGTAACTCAAGTGTTAAGAGCGGCTGTGTCAATATAGTTTACGAAATGGTAGGTGTTTATATCCAAGTATATACATATAGTAATAGCCGAAACATATGTTACCAATTACCACTTCTTGGGGTGTCAAGAACATATTTGTGTAGAAATCCTTTTGTGCTATAAAACTTTCATGCAAAGTTTACAATTCAAGACGTGCATAGACCAACCTTGCCATCTATTTTTTCTGCAGGAGATCTAAAAAAAAGCACCTTTAAACTCGAAAGGTTTGCATTTGTTATTTGCGCCTGCTTGTAAAGAACATTCGACAGCCCCATCAAGTTGATATTCATGCCCTCAGGTGATACTTACATAACTTAAATTTTTTCCAATAAGTTATTAAATTATCATCTCTGTGTTTCAAAAAATTACTATTTTATTTTCTAAAATATTGAAAGGTAAAAGAGATTGTACTCTGATATATATTCCCTGATACCTACCTTGCGGCACGGATTATATACATAAAAATATTTTGTTTACTCTTATACTTATCATATAAATATAGGGTGTTTTTTTTTGCTCAAATGTCGCGATGTTTAACTTTACAAGCTATATAATTTTATACCATTGAGCATATAAATATGATTTTGGCTATGTTAAGTGGTAAAGATTGAACGCAGTCTGAATGTTAAATTTTGTATAACTTTTTCGAGTATTTGCGATATTACACTAGCTATGTGGATTTTTAAAGCGTCTATTAGTGCTGGTTTATCGGCACAAGCCAGAAAATAGACACGTTATCACAATAAATATTAAAATAATTGCAAAACATATCAATTTTGAGCGAATTTAAATTTGAAATTTTATTGAATTTAATAAATTTCCACAATTTGCAGGCACAAACTTTAATGAACATAAATAATGACAATGTTGCCAATTATATTGAAATTTTTGATTTTCATCGTAATTTGAAAATAAGACACCATTAAAAAAATCAAACCCGTGTCAGAAGTTCCTCTCAACGGTTACTTTTGTAACGCATATGGGAATGATTTTATTTGCTAAAGAAAACCAAAACGGTATCCAGGTACCTTGTCACTCACATATGGGTTAATTTCAATTTCAATTTCAATTTATTTTTCAACATTAGTGCTATAAGACTTAGTCTTTTGATGCACAAAAAAACATTGGTTACATGTAAAAGCAAAGGAAATAATTTTTAATATAAATACATACTTAAAATTAAAATTAATACTAACAAATAGATTAGATGAGAGTTATAGGAATCATGAGTTGGTTTTATAATAGTTCATTAATTCATTTCTAAATTTGCTCTGATTTGTTGTTAGTCTAAGCGATGCCGGCAAAGTGTTCCATACTCTAATGGTATTGATGAAAAAGAACCTTGTTGAATTTAAAAAATTGAATTTAGGGATAATAAAATTTATACACCTAGTCGATACGCTAAACTGAAGTTTATTGTATAAGTATGCTGGTGAACGATTTAAAATAAGTTTATGGAGAAACATACAATTTCTTGCATATAAATAATTTTCTAAATCACATCCAAGAATTGCACATCGTTTTTCAGTAATGTGATCAAACCTTTTAAGGGAATAAACATATCGTGCAGCAAAGTTGAAAGCAACCAAAAGCTTATGTAGTGAAATTGAGTCGAGCTTGCAGAATATATTTTCAGAATAAGTTATTATAGGTAGTATTAGTTGTTTGACAAGCTTCATTTTAGTATCCTGAGGAGTGAAAGTTGAGGACTGACGGAGGTTTCTTACAACATAATATATTTTGCTAACCACACTATTGATATGATCAAAGGCACTAAGATTTGAATTTAAGTAAAAGCCTAAACTTTTCACTTTTTTTACAAGTTCAAGCCTATTATTTGCAATTAATATAGGTTGAATATCAGAATTATTTACTGAACATTTGGAAATAGGCAAAACTTTAGATTTAGTAGGATTAAGCTGAAGATGATTTACTTTTGCCCAATTGTTAATATTTTCTAGGTCTTCATTTAAACAGTAGCACAAATCTTCAACGAGACCACTCCTACGTGAGATATAGAGCTGTACATCATTAAGCATATATAATTTTAGTTATAAGTTTCCGATATCTCAAAGACCAAATGTAATGTAATAGGCTTGAGCTGAAGTAATATTAAAGGGAGGACTAATTAATTTTAATTGCTTCTTATAAAATTTGCATTTTAAATGTTGTGTCCTTCCCACTGAATTTTCCAATCATATCAGAGCAAAAAGAATCGAGTCATAAATGCTCGAAAAAGAAAAATATTGTTTTCCTTTTAGCTTGGCATTGGTAGGTGCTGTTATATATCAACTTAATATATTGCACATCCATAAATTAAGAAATCAAATGAATGAAACTAAAATCAAATGTTGTAGAAAGTAAATATCATTGAATTAATACGCATACGAACGAATGTAGAATTATGTACAAATGTATGTACATACTCGTATATTAGGGTGTTTTTTTTTATTATTTTTCTAAAATTTATTATTTCATTTGCATATATGTATGTATGTTACCAGTAAAAGTAGTGTTTAGGAAAAACACACGGGTATTGGATATACTGCAGTGAACAACGGCCGAAGGCCACTACGAACCTAGTGTTGGAGAGGTTGGAGAACTTAAGCCGTGAGCTACAGCCGTCTACCACCCTTACTTACTCTAACTTACATACATACTAAGTTTCTATCTAGTTTGTAGTGAGGCCGTTAAAGTAAATAATTGCCTTAGATCATCCTAGGCTAAACTGAAACAGTCCACCCACAACTAGTTTCGTCTGAGGCATATATATTAAGATTAGTCCGCCTCCTAGAAAGCTTCTGAATTCAAAACTTATAGATTGTGCAAGGCCGATTAAGCTACATTTTAAGATATATAGATGTGACCGGTATCTATATTTATTTAATATATATTTCTTTACAAATGTCGCCACAGAAATTGCTCTAACTGAGTTATTATCAAAATAATAGTCTCTCAAAGTATTTTTAATGTCACAAATAAGTATTAACCTTCACACTGGCACATATGTATATATAATATGTGTGTATAAGTATACTTATATATCTATATATTTATATACTTTTATATATTATTATCTACATGGACCCCATATTATGGATGATATTTGATGAAGATGAACGAAAGCTGCGCTACAAAAAACAAAAAGAGTTGCAAACAATGGAGGGAAGCTTTGAAAGAAGATGCCTTAAAACTCAGCCACTACGGTTTAAAAAACATAGAAAGATCAAAAAAATCTAGGGAGAAAGGCACTGGCAAAAAATAATCAAAATATGGTTGCAGTAAAGAAGAAAAATCGTATATGGGTCATTCCATCTATAATGGACCTATCATTACCCTCATGTTTTTTAAATAGGCTGAAACTTTTATCAGTGATTGGTCTGTCATGTAGAAGATATAAAAAAATCGAGAAAATATTTTTGACCAATATTATTGCTTAAAAAAAAAGTTTTAAATTGTGTTCAGAAAAGCTCGTAAGTAAATTTTTTTATATCTTCTACATGACAGACCAATCACTGATAAAAGTTTCAGCCTATTTAAAAAACATGAGGGTAATGATAGGCCCATTATAGATGGATTGACCCATATGGAAGAGAAATTATCGAGAGAAAAAATGAGCAAAATAAAATAAATATTCCGCGCACGTCTTATACAGGTAAATAAAAATATCAGAAACCAGCAATTAAGGAGACGAAATACAGGAACTTGTTGATTCGTGAGCAATTGCAATTTTCAATGTGATGGAAAAATAGTTGCCAAGCGCTTTTCGCTGATGACGGTATCAGAAGTCTATCAGCTGTATAGAAATGAGATCACAAGTGACGGTGTAGGTAAGTCGACCTTTTTCCAAAATCGACCAAGGCATGTTCAACTGACAAAGAAGGTGCCGCATAACATGTGCGTTTGCCGATACCATGCAAATTTTGGGTCTATTCCAAGCGATTTCCAAAGTTTATTACAATCAGCATGTTCCGATTTTCTTGATGAAAATTGTATGGCCAGCAATTGCTGAAAATGTGTACGGGACGTGAAATATGAGCTAGTTCCTCTGAATTATTTTAAAAAAATGGATGAGGATGTTAAATGGCAACATTGGCGGAAAGTTGATAACCGAATAACACTAACATTTACCATTGCGCCGTTATCTGATCTGATTTATGAACTGGAGACTCAGCTA
The DNA here is from genome assembly GCA_963680825.1 of Meiosimyza decipiens. Classification (NCBI taxonomy): domain Eukaryota; kingdom Metazoa; phylum Arthropoda; class Insecta; order Diptera; family Lauxaniidae; genus Meiosimyza; species Meiosimyza decipiens. The sequence goes on along the minus strand of OY804259.1, from coordinate 52,299,686 downwards.
CCGTCATTCATTTTGCATTTTTTTTACTAAGCGTACCCAACAAAAATATTTTGTAGACATAAAGGAAAACATAAAGCCTGCGGAAATAGTTTTGCAAATAGATTTTGCGAAAAATAATCGGCTGAATACTGAAAATGAGGTTCAAAGTGCCGATTTTAGCTACCGTCAAGTAACTATTTTTACTTGCGTGGCATGGTTTTTTGGCGAAACGAAATCATTCGCGATCATCAGTGAAAAATTAAGCCACAACAAGAAAGTCGTATGCTGTTTTTTAACGAAACTCATACAGCAGTTACAAAGTCAGTATGGAAATTTTATAAATGCATTTGTGATCTCAGATGGTAGCAGCTCGCAGTTTAAAAACAAATTCATTGTTTCGAGCTTTTTTGATTTTTTAATGGAATTCCAGTGCAAATACATGGAATGGAACTACATACTTCGCAGGTTCACATAGAAAAGGCGCAGTCGATGGAGTAGGAGCAATTTTAAAAAGAAAAGTTTGGCAAATAGCTAAATCAAAAAATGTCGATTTACTTGATGCTTTTGCTTTTTGCAAATGTGCGCAAAATAACATTAACAAGTTCATTACATCTCTTCAGAGCAAATTAAGAAGTTTTCATTTCAATTAGTAGACAAATGGAAGGCTATGTCCAAGCATCCCTGGTATTCATAAACTACATAGCTTTTCTTGTGATGGTCTCCAAATTAAAGCAGCTCGGACTGCATATTCTTCTAAGAAAAATATTTAATTACATACGTTTATTACTGTTTCCTATTTTCTTCCTTAAAATTGATCTCAACCATTTAATTTGACTTTGAATAATATTAAATTTGATTTTTTAATTACTATATAAATTTTAAATATTGTCACGTACATAAATATCAAGAAATCTTATGAATACATGAAAAATTTATCAAGTAAACCATGATGGAAAAATATGTCCCATTCGCAATGTCCCGTCACGACTCATAAATAAAAAAGATTTTTCAATTGAACGAAATTTAATAAAAAGTGCTATTATTTCATAACATTTTAAAATTAGTTGCGTTAAAAAATGTTGGTAGGTTTCGCTGGCTTATGCTTTTCTATAAATGGCCATGAAAAACACTTCCATTTTTTGTCCCATTCGAATGGCAGTAATAGGCCTTTATGTTGAATCCGGCAGTAATTCAGCCATCAAGTTTACCACTATATATAGTGCTACCAATAGGCTATTCTTTAAGTAACAGAAGAAAAAAAAGTGTTTCACTTTGAGTTTTATTCCACTTTAAAAGTGTACGACGGTCCCGTTCGACAGTATGGAAATGTCATAAATCAGAAATTTTGAACAAAATATGACATGATACAACACTCCAAGTTAAAAGAAGAATCCGAGGAAGAATTTCTCTTTCTTGTTACTTTATATTAAAATAGATCATATTTTCAGAAAAATAAAACTTAGAAAACAAACACCCTAATACACATACAAATGCATATTTGTTTGTATTTATGTTAAGGTGCAAATAAATAAATCGGAGCAATTACACGAGATACCAAATGTGTTAAAGTGAGGTGCCATCTCTTTCACACTCGCACATCCTCTTTGTTCTTCTCTTTTTGTTAAGTTTATGAATCTACTCATGTCAATGACAACAAATATTTAATCCAAACAGAAAAAATGTAAAATATTTTCCAATCAGAGTACACAAAACGGTAATGGGAAAATTTCAACAAATAGATTTATTTTTCGAACTTTGCATGGGTTTTACGAGGCTGTGTGTGTGTGTACGTACGTATGTACATATGTGTTGTGCAAACACACATACAAATGAACTTGTAATTTACGGAAATCCTTTACGTTTACAATAAAAACTCCATAAATTTCGAATGAATATTAGCTTCAATTTGTGGATTTTCAATAAATTTCGTAAACAGAAATGATCCTTCATGTTAAATTATTGGGCATCATGTAAAAACTGATTCAATATTCTAATATGCTCAATAGACCAGCATAGGGTATTTTGGGACAAGTTGTCATCGTACGAAATAGTGATACTTATAATGTGGATCATTCTGATAATTCTTCAAAACTTTATGTTGGTTGGATTTCTGGAAAATTGTAAAAACGCTTAAATTACTCATATGTAGAAATTCTTTCTTTTTATGGAATCGGATTGTAGGTTGATGCAAAACAAAAATTCAAAAATAAATATATGTCTGGAAAATTACACGACCTAAATAAAAAATTTGTATTGTAAACATGTAGGTGCTGTTTTGTTGCATGAAAACATGAATGAGAAAGCCACTCAACTGCAGTCGTGGCCCGCAATATTGGTACTATAAGAAACGATGTGCTCTATTATTTAGAAATTTATGAAATAATCTTTTTTTGTAAGTATGTACTACTCTAAAGGAACTTGTTAAACAACCTATGACTCATAGTGTGTTTAAGATACAGTTCCCCCTCTCATACAATTTAATTTTCATTCCCTGCTTAGTGGGAATCCAATTTCTTTGGGACGTGCTTCCAGGACCACCCTGTGTATTAATTTAATACCTTTCGATCACTGGAAATTGAAATTCGCAATCGAATTTTATAGATGGATAGTAAAAGAAAATTGAACTACGAAAAATTTGGATTCATTCCAAGAAATAACAAACATCTGAGCGGACTGAACCCGATTGTTTTTCTAAATTAATTTTCTAATATAATACCACTTGAATGCTAAGTTTCACATGATGCCCATATTGCGGAAAATAAATCATATTTTTTTCATGAGTATTGCATTTTTTAATTAGGATTTATCCAATTTTTAATATTCCTTTTTGGGTTAGATTTGTGTAGACAGCATAGGTTCTATAAAGCTCTATTAGGTGCCCGGTCATAAGGGTATTTCCGCAAATGAGAAAACTGACGAATTTGACAAATTAGGATCAGCACAACCGGAGAATCAACAAGTGGTAGACTTAAATATACCGCTGGCAGAACTTAACTATCGAATAGAGGGCATAACCAAGAAACAATCGAACAGAAGGTGGAACTAACCGCTATATGTAAAACGTCTCGAAACGTGTGGCCTAAACTGAATCTAAGAAGGAGCCAAACTGTTTTAAGATTATGCAGAAGAGAGCTTAGTAGTAGGAGTACTAACGGGGCATTCTGTTATAGATTCTATTGCCGCCAAATATGGTGACTCTTTCAGAGATTAATGCAGGAGTTGTGGAAATGAAGAGGAGGAGGAGACGGTTAAACACCTGCTCTGTGAATTCCAAGGGCTATTGAGGAAACGAACTAAATATTTCGGCTCTGCATTCTTTATTGGCACTGAGGAACGTGCCGAGCTAGAACTTACCAATATCCTCAACGGCACCAAGATTTCTGTGTGGTTTGCCCCCAATCAATAGGATAATTTTAAGGAAAATATAAGGAATATATATATATATGTAGGGTACCACAATGGAAAGGTTTTATCCTAACCTAACCTAACCTTTGTATCAAAAAGAAGTGCATATTTCAATACTAAACTTGAGCTCAGTTAGTGATTTTTTTATTTTCGAAAGTTTACTTCATACTTTTTAGTGAAATGTTTGAAAATGTAAGACATATGGAAACTATTTACCCTATATTCTACAATGGTTTTCAAATTAAATACAGGGTGTTTTTTTAGAGGTTTGTTTTTCGAATAGAGATAAAACTGGCATTTTATGGTCAAATCTGGCAACTCTAATGTCATTTATGTTCAGTTTGGTTTGCCATTTCATCATGAACAGGTTGACAAAAGAACAACGCTTGCAAATCGTGCAAATTTATTTCGAAAATAATGGTTCAGTTCGCGAAGTTTACCGCAAGCTCCGTCCATTTTATGGTCGACATAATCGTCCATCAGAGCAATTAATTCGGTTAACCATGGATCGTTTTCGCACTACGTTTACTCTATGTGATAATACGCATCCGCAGAGACGTCGAACAGTGCGCACCGAAGAAACAATTGCCGCTGTAGAGCAAAATGTTGAAGAGGACCCGAATGAATCGATTCGCCACCGTGCACAGCAATTGGAGCTTTGTCCATCAACTTTATGGAAGATTTTGCGCAAAGATCTTGGCTTGCGACCTTACAAGATCCAGCTTGTGCAAGAATTAAAGCCGCGAGACCATGCAATGCGTCGTGATTTTGGTGTATGGGCCGAAAATGAGATTGATCTCGATGCTGATTTTCATCGCAAAATTTTGTTCAGTGATGAGGCTCATTTTTGGTTGAATGGCTACGTCAACATGCAAAATTGCCGCATTTGGAGTGAAGAGAATCCACATGAGACCCTTGAGACGCCATTACATCCATAAAAACTGACTGTTTGGTGTGCTCTATGGGCTGGTGGAGTCATTGGGCCATACTTCTTCCGAAATAATGCTGGAGAGTCAGTTACCGTTAATGGAGACCGGTATAGAGCCATGATAACCGACTATTTTGTTCCCGAATTGGATGGCATGAATGTGGATGAGTTGTGGTTCCAACAAGACGGCGCTACATGCCACACAGCGCACGTCACAATCGATTTATTGAAGGAAACATTCGATGAGCGCATAATTTCGCGGAATGGACCTGTCAATTGGCCACCAAGATCGTGTGATTTGACACCATTGGATTATTTTCTTTGGGGATATGTGAAGTCGCTCGTCTACGCCAACAAACCAGAAACGTTAGGGGACTTGGAAGCCAACATTCGTGGCGTTATTGCCGACATACGGCCCCATATGCTCGAAAAAGTGGTTCAAAATTGGACCTGTAGAATTGGCTTTATTCGAGCCAGCCGCGGCGGCCACATGCCCGAAATCATATTTAAACATTAATGGCATAAAATTATCCTTCCAATAAAGCCAAATTGATGGACATTAAAACGATTTTCTTGTGTTTTATTTCAATCCGAAGCTCTATACCTCTAAAAAAAACACCCTTTATTTGCTTGTAAATTTCAAGAAATTGTTGTCTTCCCCAATGTGCATTACAATAGCGAATACTAAAGCGTTTTAAACGATTGTCTTAAATTCCTTTTATTACTCATCTTGCATTCATTCAATTTACAATACCTATACATAATGCATAATTGAATTTTAGTGATACATGAAAACAATAGATATTTTTGAAATTTATTTCTTTCCTTGATTCTCAGATAATATAAATTAATAATTACACTAAAGTCATACATACTCTTTTAAGTACTCACTTATTGTTTCATTTGTTACTTGTTAAAATATATCAGCAAAAGTATTTCACATCTGCGAGGCTATTGATGCAAGACCGAAGCATCACTGTGTTAACTTAAACTCATAACTTAAATTTAAATTTATTTAATTTTTATAAATTATTTGTTTCCACCTTCATTTCATAATTTCCATTCAAAGGATAGGAAATAGACATCATATTTAAACAAATTCGCAATCTCTAGCAGTCTACATTTTCTGCTCTACGCTCATTTATGCCATCACTTTTCTGTTGGATTATTGTCTGCACTGAAGGCTTAACCGATTCATATGTTAGTAACAACATATCGACTGACAATACAACTGACTTACACAAATTGTGTAAAACAAAAAGCTGCAAGTCTCAAGGGAATGTAAAAATAAAGCCTACAATACCTACTACAAAAATGTTAAAAACAGAGAGAACAAACCAAAGATTTTCGAGCGCTTGATGTGAGGGAAACCTTGCAGCAAATGATGTTGACGATGACATTTATACCCATGCATGTATGTATGTTTCTATGTATATACATTCAGCAACGGATGGCGAACTGAGTTCCATTACTGTAATCTATATTGGCATCGATTGTTGCTCTTACTCTTCCGTATGTGGGTCTGTCGGTCGGTCGTTTGACTTTACCAACCTTCTTTTGTTGGTTACAAGGCTAAAAGTTAACCATTTGCACATACACACGCAAGTGTATACAATTTTACATCCACACACATACATACGCACTCATAAAATCAGTCTGAATTATGACTTTAATTTGGATTCTTCTGATGTCCACATCTACCCTTACCTTGTATCACCTCAAAGTTGGTCCAGTTGTATGGCCGACAACGTTGGCTGTTGCTATTGCGACGTTAACTCATTGACCATAATTCTCAACACACTGAAGGATCATAAATTTAAAAGTTACCTTTGAATCAGCAGCAGCAATGACAGTGGTAAAGGCAGAGAATACATTTTAAGAATCCAAAAGGCTATCTTATCAGTTGTGGATAAATATTATTGGCAAACAGAAGAGACGACACCCTTTAGGAATCAGTTTCAGATACGAATGAAAAGGTTGAAATAAAAATAAAGTTAATAGCTATCAGAGGATCTTATCGCAATGTTATTGAGTTGAAGAAAACTATGAAATACAGATATTGAGTTTAAGTGAGGTTCTCAAACTAACATTCTCCGACATTTACTGTATGGTATAAAACTTTGGTAATGAAAGAACTGTATTTGTATGTTTTTATGTATTTTTCCAAAACAAAGTAAACAAGAGTTCTTGTTTATATAAAAGTAAACCCTTTTTTTAGCCTTGAAATATTTTTCAAAACAATAGAAATAACTAAGTTTTCCTAAAATAATTCAATTCAAAATAGTTCCAAGCTTTCCAGAATGCATATTTCTAAAAACTTAGAAAGTTGCTTACATTAATCCAATGTAATTTCGGGTGTCAAATACTTAGAAAATATTTACTTGAGGTATATAAACCTTTCTTCAAATAGCATTTACAAAAAACAATATTAATATGTAACAGTGTTAGTATATTAAATTATTTGTAATATCAAACAAGCATAAGTTACACTCAACCAAGCAATGTTAAGCCTTCCGATACAAAATCGGGTTTACATTATAAATTGAATTTACAAAATTTTCTAAATCGCTAATTTCGGAATATGTAATTTTTTCATTTTAATTTCTTTTGATACTTGCACCGAAAAAAAAACATCAAATGTACAGAGGCGTATCGTGCACATCGGACTCCCGGGGCAAAAAAATTACTTGCCTCCCCTACCGAAAAAAATTTTAGAAAATTTCAATTTACCGCACTAAAAAAAAAGAGGTCCTCCCTTTAGACATTCAAAATCTCTCATTTAGGGAATATGTATTTCACTTTAACTTTGAAAATTTCCATCTACACATTCAAATTTGCTACGTCGAACTGTTTTACTAAAAGAAAAGGTCGTTACTTTTGACCATTTTGCCGATTTAAGTATATAAAAAATATCATTTAAAAAACAAAAAAAGTCACAGCCAATGATTTCATCAGTTCAAGTTTCCACTATAAAGGCACTACGAGTATTTTTATTTTGTGAACTTAGAGATCCTGTGAGATCACCCATTTATTTTTTTTAAGGAAGACCAGCATGTCTACATTTTTTAAGCTTCATTGACGCTTTTTTTCTGAAACAATCAAACCGGTTTTGCTAAATCTTCTCTCAGATTCTGTGGAAGTAGCTGGCACACAAAAAAAGCGGCACGCTCACGCTTTTATAGTTTGAAAATCATTTCCGATGCTCCGTAAATCAATATGTTGATCCGTTAACATTTGTTTTCTGTTGATCAAAAAACTATTACTTTTCAGTACTCCAATGGATAACAGTCTTTTGGTGCATTTGCTATCGTACATCAATATTGGCTTTATTCTCCATTCCAATGACTTTCTCTTCTATTTTATTTTAAAAGTCGCTACTGTTGTGACTTTTGCTGCATATGAGATGATGTTGACGGTTGTATTATATCCTTGGGTGTCGGCGAAACTCTATGGATGGTAGCTATTTAATCTTCCAAGGCCTTTGACACCTTTTCAACATTTAAACTTGATCAAAAGCCTTTTTTTTACTTCTAGCATCTAAAATAGCCCCCATTCTAGTTATTCTTCGATTTTCATAATCAGTCTGATCCATAACCTTTCGATTGAGTTAGTAGTTGAGCCAGTGTTCAAGCCTTCTAAAGTTCTCATTTTAGCTTTGAGGTCATTTAAAATTTGATTGAGACCATGCGACAGCGGAATTATGAACGAAATAATCATAGAATTACTAGCTGATGACTGAATGAAAAAGTAATTCGGTGTGGAATTGACCACTCTGACAAAAAACCCCGCAACGACTCTGATATATTTTCCGCAGTGTGGTTTGTATCGGTCAATAATTTATTTGTTGACAAAGCTTCTACTTGCAATTTCAAATTTTCTGTTACGAAGTGACAAGTTAGCGGCACATAGTTCGCATTACCCTGCGATGTCCAGCAATCCGTGGTGCAATTTTTTTCGCATCATCGTGCGTATTTTTTAATAAAACAGTCTGCAACTTCATTCTGCTTGGTAAAATGTAGCAAGGGTCCAAGCATTTGACAAACTTACGAAATCCTGTATCTTCCACAATTCTGAAAGGTGAATGGCCGCAGCAACCATCCAAGGCAAAGTGTTGGCAATATCTCTCTTTTGAACAAAATTGCTATAGTATGCTTTTTCTCAAGCCCGTGCCCACTCATTTGGTTATATATTTTAGAGAGAAAAGTAAAAAATTATGATCATGGAATTGCATTTGAACACAAAGTTGGGTTAGTACGGTAATGCCTTTTCTTTGTTAAAATATGTACTAATTTTTTCCCAGAGATCGGTACATCTCTACAATTTGGATGAGCTCGCTGAGGTCAAAATGATTTTAAAAATAAGTTTTAAAATAAAAGTCTCATAGTCTCATATCCTTGATTTTTGAACATTTTAAAAAATGTGGAAACATTTTGTTTCAAGAAAAATATTTTGAGAACGGTTGTGGAATTAACCTTTAATTTTTGCATACATATGGAAATACTTATGTACTTATGTAAGTTTGCAAATTTACACTCTGGCTCATTTGATCAGGTTTAAACCGAAGGCCAATTTTCATTTAAGCAGTTAGCGGGGCCTTGTCTGCTTTACCCTTCTTGGTTTGGTTGTATCTTTTACAAGATATTTCGTTAAAAATATAAATAAAATACAAAACTATCAAACAAAAAACTGTAAATTCCTAAGAAAAAAATGCAACTTTAGAAATCGTAGAGATTTTTAGTAAAGTAAATATTTTTAAAAGTTGGTGACCTTCTCTTGTTTTTGCTCGGCAATATTAAAAAGAAAATAATTCCTCACGATTATGGCCTTAGTACGTTCATTCCGACAGCATACAATAGAGCTCTGATGGGTGCCATAAGAGTATTTCAGGAAATGAGAAAGCTGACGAATGTGCCTAAATAGGATCAGACCAAAACCGGAAAAAGAGCATAACCAAGAAACAAACCGAAGGTGGAACCTTGCCGCCGGATGCAGAACGTCTCGAAACATGTTGCCTACACTGAATTTGTGAAGGACACAGGTGCAGGGGTACCGACGTGGCACTGTGTTATTTGCGCTATGGCTGCCAAATATTTTGGCCCCTTTCAGAGATTTCTGCAGCTCTGCAAGAAATGTGGAAATGACGAGGAGAAGGAAACGGTTAAACATCTGCTCTACGAATGACCGGGGCTAGTAAGGAAACGAACCAAATATTTCGGTTATGCATTTCTTGTTGGTCTTGAGAAACTAGCCGAGCTAGAACTCAGCAATATCTTCAACCTCATCAAGGCTTCTGGGTGGTTTGCCCCCAATCTATAAGATAATTTTAAAGAAAATGAGCGGAATTTATATACATATATATATTTGTCTATATGTAGGGTTCCACAATGGGCAAATTGCCTCCGAGTGTAACTTGCTATATGCAAGCGAGAGAATCTTAAATTCTCTTTAAATTATGTAATTTGTTCAAATTTGAAAGTTTGAAAATCTGTACTTTGTACTAGGAGATTATTTAAAAAACTTTAAGCTTGTCTAAAAAAACGTTATCTGCAGCTAAAACTGTAAACAGTGGGCTAAGGAAATTTTTCTTTTATGTATTCTGTAAGAGACTTTTTCTTGTAAAAGTTTCTTTTTTAGAAATTATTTTGTAGTGTGTATTTTGAATCAAAAATTCTTTAGTAGTAATATGAGTACGTTCAATTTGAATGATTTTGTTCAGTTATCTAATTGATCCTAAAAATCTACGTAATTTGGCATTTAAAAAATATTAAAAAAGCAACCTCTAGGCTACGATGGAACGAGCAACCTTAGATATTGCATATTTTATATAGGTTTCAACGCTCAAAAAAACCGACAAAGCCACTAGTTGATGAATTTTCGAATCTGCAAACCCTTTTTCATTAATTTTGAATAATTATTGGAAACTTTTCCATCAGGGTGGGAACACACATGCTCTTCTTGTATTCATGAAAACAGTCAATGCATAAATGTCAAACGCACAATAATGCTAAGGAAAAAACGATTTCTATTTCCATTTCAACAGCTAATATTGGAAAGAACAAAGAAACTACAGTGGGTGGTACTAAAAATATGTGCATGAGTTAAAACAGACCTTAAGGACCAACGTATGCTACCTAAAGTGAAGTTTTTCATCTAGGAAATATTTTTTGAGAACCAATTACAAATTTATTGCACATTACTCAGATTTTTCTTGCTTTCATTACTGTTTTCTGAAGGTGTTTGAGATTGTTTGGCAGGTGAACAGTAAGAGAACACATAAAAAAATGTGTAATTAAAAATCAGAACTAACCATAAATTAAAATGATTTTATGAATTTAATATTTAGCTGCCATATAGAGAGAAAGTCCTATTAAAATATCCGTGCTCGTTACTATAAAATGCATGGAAACTATTTTCTTCTGAATATTTTTGAGAAGATTTGGAAAAGTTAAATATTAGTTAAAACATTTTTGAAGTAAGAGGTTTAAATTTTATAAGATACGAGTAATATATGTTATGTATATTATAAGACAAAACATTAAATATACTCAGGATATTACACACATATCTGGACTTAAAAATTGTTAATGTCTAATAATTTGGCTGAACTCGCGTGTCTTCAACATTGTTCGGAACGATTTTGTCAATTGGCAGCTTATATTAAATCAGCCGATAAAACAGTGTTCCACAGAATGTAAATACAGGTATTCCATCTGAATTCATTTATCCTTAGGGTGGCAAGTACTTGAAATTAACAAAGATGGAGAAAAAAGATTTATTTAATGGGAACTTCAATTTAAGATATTTCGGAGAAAATAAAATATACCGGTATAATTCTAAGTGGGTTTTGAAGGTGAAGACTAGTACTATTACACGTCGTAACGAGTTTTGATAGTAAAAATTAATAAATCAATAGAAATGATATAGTCATGATATAGTCAAGATATGTCACAGATGTGATATATTTAACACAGCTGCATTTAAAATGCAAATACAAAATGCAAAAACCTATTTCTGATATGCATTTAAATACTTGTTTGAATGTATTCTCTATTTACTAGAGTGTTTTTCGACTTTTTATAAACTCCTGCGCGCACTGATATGGAGACTTGAAAATTTGTTTCAACTTATATTTGATCATAAAATTACGACGACGGGGGTAGGCAACAGCCTGTTTATTGCAACCCTGCCGCCGCACACTGGTCCAAAATCGAGTTTTTTAAATAAAAACTTACAGAAATGCCAACAAATCGTCGGAGCCCGAATTGTGAAGAAAAGAATTCGTTTTTTATTATTTTAATTCACACAATTTTTTGGTTTTTCGCGTATAACGTAAAACGAAATTTTTTTTTTGAACTTAGACTCCAAGTACTTCTTGCAATTTTAGTTTTTTTTCACACAAAAAAAAATTGTTCATTTTCAAAAAAATTTTTGCTCTTTAGCCATTTTTGATTCAAAACATATTTTTAAAAATTTGTTTTTAGCTTCTACTTTTAGTGTTTTGGTTAAAAAAACTGTTAGGGAGCGCAAATCTTGTCGGAAATTAACAATTCTTTTCTTTAAATTAAAGCTAACCACAATGCCAATAGATTGTCGGAGCCCGAATTTTGAAAAGAAGTTGTGTTTTTTTATTATTTTAAGTTGAAAAAAATTTCTTCTCGGCCTTTGAGTTAAAACAACTATTTTTTTAAATTCGGATTCCGAGGATTTGTTGCAACTTTTGTAAGATTTCATTTCAAGAAAACAATGTTCTCAGCCATTTTGTTGGTCTTTAACTTAAAATAATATGGAACGAATATCTTCTTTCGCAATTCGGTCTTTAACGATTTGTTGGAATTGGAGTTTGCTTTGATTTACAAATATGTTGTTCATTTCCGACAAGATTTCCGCTCTCTAGCAATTTTTAAAGCAAAAAAATTTGGTTTGGGACCACAGCACGCCATCGCCTCCGAAAAATGTTACTTATTCGAGGCACATTGAGCTCAAGAAAGTGTGCTAAGATCTGTATTATATCCCTATATTAAACTGAAATGAGTACCGAAAGAAGTAGGCTGTTTGTGGAAAAATTGTTTGTTGTAGAAGAAAGAAAGATAATATAGACATAAAAAAACCAAATCAGTATGAAAATATTAGAGAAAATACGAGTCATACTACAGGTTTGCAGAGGATTTCGACACTTCCGTAGCTAGTGAAACGGCTATCAGCACACTTAATTTATAGACGCTGCAGTATTTGAAAGATGACGATGTGAGTGTGGACTCACTAAACAAATACCCAAATATTAAAAAACTGTTCGTAAAATTTAATACGTGTTTGCCAATTTCTACACCAATGGAACGTTTATTTTCCGTTGGTGGCATGAAGGCCCATAGAAGGAAGATGACATGATAATTTATTTGAACAAAGTATTGCGTTAATGTCTGAACTATAATATGCCTAGGTATGTATACAAGTATTCTTTTTAATTTGACCATTTGGTCTCAAGACCTCATGTTCTTTACATGCAATATTGAAATCAGTAAAGGAAACTGATAAATTGTCTTCATGAAAGCATATTATTTGAATAACGTCTTTTTAAAATACCTATTTTGCATTTAGAATATAAATACAAAACGAAGAAAATATTTTAAATTTGCATTTGAAATAGAAAAATTGAGAAAGTAGAAAATTCTAAAAGTATTTTTATTTTGTATTTAAATATTTTTATAACACCATTTTGAACATCTCAGGATATATCCTCGAATATAACAAACAAAATAATTTTTTTGCATTTTAGTGAAGATATTTCGAAAACCTGACATGATGGTGTTACATATTTCTTTTACTATTTTTTAAACAAAGAAACTAAAAACGAAAAAGGTTTGAGATTAAAATTTCAATTGAACTTCTAGCCAACTATCAGGTGTAGCCCACAGAGTGATGGGTTGTATGACTGACCCCCAATAATATTGCATGTGTAACATTTTTTTCATTAATTTTAACCTCCTTTCCCTACCCCTTTGGAGGTTGCAATAAAAAAGTGAGGTTTTTATGAAATGACTCCCAACGTTCCCAATGTTACCAGGGTAGCTCTAGAAGATTCAAGTTTACGCCAAACCTCTATTTATTCTTCCCAACATTTTTTTAGAGTATATTAAACCCTATAGACTTTTTTATTAATTTACCACTTTCTGCTCCCCCTTATAGGTTTCCTAAACAAATAAACGTAAAAACCACATTGGCAAAAAAAAAAATTCTTTAAGAAGTAGAACCTATTATATTTTAAGGAAATTTATGTAAATTTGAATTAACGATCAATAAAAAGTGATTTTATTATTGTTCGTTTCGTTGAATTCATTTTTATTGTGCGAGGGATATTCTCTGCGGTTGGCGCTGACGACCTGAAGTTAAAACTCTTTTTCATTTCGGCTCAGAACGTTGTTATATTCTTCTATTAATTTTACGATTCTTTCGGCAACATCGTTGACAACATTAAATTCTACCCAAGCCTCTGGTTCGGTAGAAATGAAGCCTGTCTGCAATTTGAAGCGTTGGAAAAAATTTGATGTCTCAGGCGTGACGACATGGGTTAAGTCTTTTGAATTAAAATCCTTGTTCAATTGTTTTAGTCCGCGGAACAATTTTACTCTTTTAACGCCTTGATATAAATATTTCAAGGTGAAAGTCTTGACCGTCAGCCTCTTTCTTTTCGTCAGATGATGCCTCACTCTCCTCAGAAACTATGTCGGTGCTTTCCTTTTTACCCATACCAAGCGCCCAAATTGCTTCAGTCGTTTTTCGTTTGATGTTGTAAGAGACGCTGGGATCGAATAAAGTAAGAACCACAACTGCGCCACTAAGATACCAAAGATGTCCATAGAATTTCGCCATCAATTTATGTGAAATATATAAATATAATGTGAAAATTGTAAATCTTGCTTCTGTATTTTTATAGCTCCAAACCAAGCTTTCACACAAAGTAACTCTATAAAAATGCAAATATCGTGAAGACCACCAAGATCTTTTTAGATTTAGCACGTTAATTAAGAATGTTTTTGGCATGGAACAAGAAAACGATTTCCAAAAACTCCTTGTAATCTTCTCTGGGATATTTTTCCTTCAGATGAGCCAAACAAAATGACTTTATTTGAAGTTGGACATGAATAAGTGTTTTGGCAGTGACTACATCGTCCTCAATGTCAGGACTGAAGATTTTGCTTTTTATATTGTACCAATCATCTGCCGTTATCTTCGACACGCCGAAGACCTATTCCTTCCCTTCATAAGTGACGATAACAGGAAATTGATCAACTGTTTTCGTACCTTGCAAGTCCGGCCGCCTTTTTCCATCCCAGTGCACATTGAAAAATTTTGCTTAAGCCAACTAAAAAATTGTATATCATAAAAGAGGTGCAACTTTTCTAGGAGATTCCCGATTTGCCGAGGATTTGAAGTTAATCAGAATGGGTATTCGGAGTTTTATTTAAAATCGGGAATCAGTTCAAACCAGAAAAGGAGCTGAACAAAAAAGGAGAACATAAGAGTATAATTTTACCTGTTCGAGTTCTTTCATGCATTCAGCTATCATTTCGCTTTGTGAACGGCACTCTCGAAAGGATACTCGATTTATTATTTATTTCCTTAGGTCGAGTTCGAATGACAGTCCAACTGAAATCAGTACTTGAACTGCTACTACGTGGATTATCTCACATCTGTCGAAAACAGATCCTTCAGCTCCGGAGTGATGCACTTTATTTTGCTTGTTATTCCCTTTGACAGGAGACCATGAAGAGGGAGCAGAAAGAGGGTAAATTGATAAAAAAAAATTGTTGGTGTGAAAAATTAATGGGGATTGGTAATATCATCCAACCATTTAGTAGCGTCTTGGAGGGTTGCAAATAGCCAAATTCCGGAAGAAATTCTATTTTTTATGGGGAAACTTTTAAAGGGTGGAGATAGTGGGTTACTATGCTCTGAGGAAATGTTGGGAACAATAAAATAATAGTGGTTGGGAATAAACCAGAATCTTCTAGAGGCTCCCTGGAAGCACTGGGAGTAAACTTCATAAAAACATCACTTTTGTATGGAAATCCAACAAAGGGGTGGAGGGAGGGGTAAGTTTGTTTGAAAACAATGTTGGGCATAAAAAATTATTGAGGGTCGGTCATACAGCCTACCGCTCTATGGGCTTCTCCTGAATAGCTTTGGGCTGATTTCAATAAAAATCACCAACTTTTGAATTTTTTAACTTGATGAGACGCCATTTAACCCCCTCCCATCCCCTTAATTTTTTGGCTCACTCATTTTTTATCAAACCTTACAAAATAAAAGGACCCAACGTATCGAAATACATGCTTTAATAATCTAGATATGTTACTATTTCATAGCTAGTGTACATACGTATTTGTTGGTAACTAAACAACCATTCAAATGAAACTCGAGGTTTGTTTTGTGTGGGATGCGTGTGTGGACAAGTGCGGAAGCAAATATATAATTAAGATTGTCTGAATTTTGAGAGAAGCAATTCCAAAAATGTCTGAGCGTTTGCCAATTGCCATAGGCGTCATGTCTTTGCATCAGTGGACGGAAAAAGTGTATTCTAAGTGGCACAACATCTTGTTACGAGAATTATGCCAGATTTTTAACTTTGAATAGAATCTATGTCTTTTTCAGTTTACTCGATTATATATATTTTTTTCTATTAATGGGTTTATTTTCTATGATAACTGATAGTAGGGAGAATCACTACCACCTGATAGCGCAAGCCGAGCAAACTTTTAGTTTCATTCAGATGTGTTCTGATCCGTCCTACATTGAAAATTTTGAATTTTTTATTTTAATAGACTTGATTTTTGGTTTTATGACATGTTTTATCGTGAACAAAACACTCCCGGTGTAATATGCTCACGAGTGTAGCAAAAAATGTGTTCATGTCATAGAACAACACATTTTTTGTCAGAGCATTATCAGTGCCACATATACTAAGGTACGTTAATAATTCCTCGCACTCATGCACACTGGTTCCAAATCTAGTTGTTTGGTTCACAAATCGCTGGAGTCCAAATCTTGAAGTAACGAAACGACCTAGATGCTTACCAAGGACTGTTTCTTAATTTTAAAGTAATGTCAGCTTAGAGTTATTCTAAATATTTGAATAAAATTATTCTTAATGTTCTTGATGACCCCAAGCGTCTTTCCAGATTCATTATTTCTAAAATAAAAAAGTTAGAAGCCCCTAGCTGAATTCAGAACAAAACGATCCCTGTTATGGATTCAAAAAGACGTTTCAAATTTTCGGTATGGATCATCTCTGACTTTTTTCTCCATTCGCGTTCTATGTATAAAAATGAAGTACTACTTAACAAAGCAGTACTTGTAACTGTTTGTTCTTTTCTACCCATTGATGCAATGGTCTTACATATATTTCAGCCATTACATGCTTTTTTTGCGCTTAAAGTTTGTATCTTTATTAAACTGTGTACGCATTTATGTTCCTTAATCGGATAGCAAAAACGGAAGTTCCGTAGCACTTGCCAGCAAAAAATTATTGCTCATTAAAACTCAACTCATTAGCTGCTCTGTGCCATGTCGGGTAGCCAATGGACGACCTCAATGTGACGTTGAAATGTTTCCGTTTCCGCTAGAGCTCAACTCAATAAAGATTTAAGAGCAACCAAAGAGTCAAGTTGAGATTTCAACGTCAACGTTGATATTGCAGCTTCAACAACCACTTTCAGCTGCATGTAGTTTTGCCTGAACGCCTGTTACATTCCCAAACCCCAAACCCCAAACCCCAAGCCCCAAAAGAAATATATTTTTCAAAGTGGGCCAAATGTTGCCAGCCTCTCTGTCAGCGTATTCATCGGTCTCGACAGAAATTCAATGGAAAAAGTGAATTCTTAATTAACCTGTCAATTGGATAATAATGGAAGATGAATGAATAATGACGCCAATTATGGGTGGGAGCCTCGACGTTGTTGGTTGTGCTAATGATGGTGTTGGTATTGGTGGGTTACGGCGCGTGATATGTGACTGCGTGCAGGTGTCAGCAAAATTTTATACACAGAAGTTAATTTGTCCTGTCAAAGGGTTTTTAATTAAATTATTGCTGTATACTTCATTATGTGTAACAGCGTTAAGGAGAAACAACCAAAATTTCGCAATGTAAGGACTTTGGCTCTTGGTTTTAACCCTTAAAATCATACAGTTTTCATTTTGTAAAATATATATAATTTATTTAAGTTTTTTTTCTCCTTTGGTTCTTACTATTAAAACGATAACATATTTGAAATATATATACAATAATAAATTTATTACGTCTCGAGAATATAGTATATGTTCAAATTTCATACATATGCATGTATGTGCGCATTAAAAGTATTGGAAGGATAGCACGGCTTGACTTTAATTTTCATTAACTTTTGAAATTCAATCAATCAGATCAAAGTTCAGACAGTGAAACAATGTCAGATAATTTAGCATTCCGACAAGTCGAAACAAAGCTATTTTTAAATTCAGCATTCAGATAATTCGAAATTTAAATGTTTTTAAATACAGTTAGCTCATATGGGATAATAATCACTCATTTAAAGTTCAATTATTTGAGCATTTTCTTTGACGAAAATGTACAAAAATTAAATCCGGACTTGAACTTTTTCGCGCATATCGGAATTTTGAATCATCCGAATCTAAAATCGCCTGAGTTTTATATTAATTCTGAAACATCCGCACTATAAATATATGAATTTTGATTATCTGAACAACGTAACAGGCCCACAAAAATTATTCTAAGCAAGATATTTCTGCTGAGAGTCGTATCGATATGACAGGTGTTGGGCGCTCATTCGAATCATTTTTTTGTTTTTAAATGGGACTTATGATTTAATGACACCTTGAAATCGCCCTAAATGCATTTTGATTGTGTAAATGAAAATCATCATTGTGACGATATGCTTTCAATGTTAATTTATTAATTTGTTTGAAATGAATTCAAATTAAATTTACCTTAGATAACACGAGTTTGCACAAAAAAGGATATGTTTTCTCATAGACTTTTTTCTACCATTTTTTTTGAGATATTCCCAAGAAACGCGATTTTATGCACTTTTTACATTTAGTTGGCCATATTTCTATTAATTTTTTTCTTCACCTTAATTAGTTGCACATTGTTCAAAAGGTAATTTAATCTTCTTTCTAACGGTTTGTTGACAATGAATATCAGTTAAGATTTGATGGAGTTACAAGCGATTAAAATCCAAAAAAAAATTATCCTGAAATTTTAAGTGGTCCCTTTAAACCCAAAAATCTCTCTTTTTGATATTTTTAAGATTCATAATTAAACCTCAATCTTTTACAAATGTTCTAAGCATATATATTTGCAAAATTTAAAAATTTAAGAAGTAAAAAAATTTTAAAGTATTCAAAAATCAGTAAAAATAGGTAATTTCAATATTTGCATGCATTCCCGTATATGGGCCATTGACCATGTACTTGAATAAGGAACTAATTGGTTTAAGGTATTTTATTATCTTATATGTTCAATTGTTCCCTAAAAATAATAAATCTAAAAGTTCTATTAAATTTAGGGTTGGACTTTTGAGAATGGTGCAAATTTGTCCTTTTTTTATTTTTTGATTATAACTCAAAAACTATTCATTTTGGGTATACACTGATTGTCAGATCTTTTGAAAGGAATAAAATTTCCTTTAGAAAAGCTTATCCCCCATCTTTTCCTTTTTATATATTTTATTCGTTTTTTATGGAGAAAAAAAATCGAAAAAATGGACATCTGGAAAGATCTCGTCTCCCGCCACGCTTGCTTGTCCGATTATTTCCATTTTTACTATATCACTTGCCCCCTTGCTGCGGACGTCTTTTAGGGACGACCCGTAACTTGATTTCTGTGTTAGACTTGAGATCATTCCATCAGATTAGAAAACTAACCTAAGATTTGGTAAAATATTTGTTACCAGGGTTTTTTTCTGAGTGAAATACCAGTAAGAACAGAAAACTTTAAGTGTGCTAAAACAGATAAAATGTGTATTTAAGGGTTAAGGAAGTGACACAAATATATCTGTGTGTGTATGTGTGTGAATATTATATTATGCGTACGTAAATTGAGTTCTAACTTTGATAGACTGTAAAGAGTTAAAAGACTTACGCATTTTGTAGAATAATTATGATTCGAGTTGTTGTAAAATATACAGAAAAAAAACATTTCCCCCATTAATGAATAAATAAGAGAATTTTATTTTATTTCAAATTAAATATGCGAGACTTTATCTCAAGGAAAATAATTGACAAGAAATTATTCAAAAAGTCATTGAAAGCTGAATCATATGTAGGGGAAGGCGAAGCAAAGTGGTCTACCTAACGGGTGAACCAAGTTTTCACCAAAAAACAATTTTTTTTGCACAATGAAACATGTAGGTTACTAGTTCGATATATATTGAATCTATTAGGATTATTAGGGTTATTTGGTTTATTATTTTCTCAAGAGAAGATGTTTATTATTGCTATGCAAATGAAGTACAACACATAAAAAAGAGCGCAGATCGTTACATTTGCCAGTAAGGCAAAAATTTACACGTCATTTTGGAAAACTGCAGACTGCAATGTGCAATCTGACCCGAATGGAGGAGCTGATATCAAAGTTGCCAACACAAAAGAGATTGGACTGGGCACAAAAAGCGATCGACATTTTGCCAATACATCTGAGGCACGAACGGAGTACGTTCAAGATTATTGCACGCAGTTTGAACCATTGGGAATCAAATAGTTATAGCTGCGACATATATTCAGGTATACACAGAGTTGTAAAATGTAAACTATTCCTGGACTTGAACCTGAAACAGCGGTACGTCAGAATAGTTTATGCTTTAATTTTTGGAATATTGTCTCACGGGTAGCAGCTGTAAACAACAACAAATAAGCCTTGAGGTTTTTTGTATAATCCACAGCATATATAATAAAGTTAAAAAAACAATTAACCATACCTTACAATATCATGTGTGTACTTATATTTGAGTGAAAGGTACGGACGTTCCTTCTCTTTCATATCAAAAATACATGAATCAGTCCATAGAACAGAAGTTTCAATGGAAAACCCTTCCCTATCTCATGACTTGTAGTTAGAAATATTTAATCAAACCAATGTATGTACGTTAATAGTAAAGTGCGAAGAAAATTTTATTTGCCCATAAAAATAATTTAAACTTTTATAAAACTATAATTAATTATAAATGGATCTAAATTTAAAATTATTTCCCGTGAAGAAAATGATACCTCTTGGGGAGAAAAATGAAAATAAGTTTTTTAATATGATTGCAGTGAGGGGCTTTATTCTTCCTGGCAAATTTCGGAAAACATTCTGAAATCCTAATAAAAATAAGCTTAAAAGTAATACACTAATTCTTTGAAGAATTTAAAAAGAAAAACTTATGATATTTGCGTCTTGAGAATAAACTGTCGTAAAGCTAATAAGAACACAAAACTGCACAAATCAAAATTAATCTTACAGATTAATGCTACTTGCCTGTATTCTTCTCAAACAAAAGTCTATTTCCTGGTTTCAAAAATGGTGCCTAGAAATCAATTTCAAGATAATTCTGTAATAGTTTACCAAAATATAACAGAAATAAGAAATAGAAAAAAGTTAAAAAATAAACTCGAAAAGGCAATGGCTCCTCATTTTGAGAATGAACGAGTTTCTGTTCGATTTCGTTGATATTTTACAAAAAAACCGAGTTACTAAAACGTAGAAAAAATCTACCTTAGGTGGCAAGATATACCGTTTAAGGTAGATGTTTTGTATGAGAGAGACCACTCCCTATTGTCAAACCACGTTCACATTTTTCGTGCGGCTGAAAATACGGTCAAAATAAACTCGTTGGAGTTTATTTTTTAAGTTTACGGTTATAGAATCTGGTATGAAGAAAATGCTCCCAAAATTTCAGCTTTCTAGACCTGCGAACAGCGCAATCGGTTTTATGATTTTGGAAAAACACTATATCGGTGACAATATTTTGGGAATAATTTTATATGTTCCGTCACAATACAGTCCAAAAAGGTACACTTATAAGAGAAACGATAGTATCTTACAATGGGTAAGAAATTTCACAAATTTCGAATCAAAAACTTATTTTTTTTATAAAAAAGTACCTATGTGCCAATACTTATTTATTTTTGAATTTTAATTGTTTTTCTTTATTTATTTTAATTGAACAAAAATATTAAATAAATGGTTGTATACATAGTACATATATAGTACATAGACTGTGACCATATTCTTAGGACCTAAGCCAGGGACAAAAACTCGTTGAGTTTGCAATAAAGTTCATCCTTATTGAAAAAAAAAATTCTTTTGCTGCAAACAGTTGATGGTCTTTTTTAAATTTTTTTGGAACTTATTATAAAAATAGTTTACCTTTATTTAAAACACTTATTTCAACCTGACAGCAAGACATTAATATCCAAATACGGGACATATACACGACTTAAAATTAAATACGGGACATTTGTAATTAAAAACCAGGACAGCATACTGAAATAAGTACATGACTGTCCCGAGAAACACGTGAGGAATAGCATATACATACAACAAAACAAAAATATTGGGATCGCCCACACATATGTACGTATTGATGTACATTGAAAAATTATCATATGAATTTCAGAAAGTTTTGCAAAAAATGCATCATTTCGAAAAGTTTATGGTGTTCGCATATTTACTTTTTCAATACATTTTTGTTGTGAAAAATATGCCTCAGATCATTCGACAATTTTTTAGTTCATTCGGTACAACCGATTAATTTTCAGTACATTTGGCGCGTTTTAGTACATTTTCGGTACATTTGAGCATTTCTTAAAATCAATTTTTTTTTTAATTAAATTTTTCTAGTAAATTTTATTCAACTTTGCCGAAATTGCGTGGGGAAAACCGAATGGCTTTGTCTTATTTTTTTTAGCATTCTTTGTAAACATTGCGTTAAAAAAACGAATGACCTATTTTTTAGGAAATTTTGTGTTCAAGACAAAAAAAAGTACTTTCGCCCTCTTAAAAGTATCGATTCAGCACATTTCCACAAAGCCCAAGCGCCATCACTGGTGCTGTCATTTTTGAATTTTTGCTGGAGAGTTTTTGCATATCTTGGCAAATTTATATAAATTCCAATTCTGCACTTTTACTTTGACTGAGTTTTTTGGTGGAGTTTCAACGGCGGATGCTAACATGGTCAAGTTGGCACCCTGCAACGGATTTTGAATGTAAGCACAAAACCAAAAATAACGTCTTCGTGTTACAAAAATAAAAATTGTGAAGGGGAAATATAAAAAAAAATAAAAATAGAAAAAGCAATTGCAGTTTTTATTGCTGGCCGTCGGAGTTGCTGGTGATATTTTGTAGCTGTGGTTAACAGTTGCAGCGCAAAATATCGTTGCGTTGACACAAGTGTCACATGTCAGTGCCAGTCTCATGGAGTATACAGGAAAGGCATGCAGGACATGTTCAGAGTTGTATGCAATCTATTGTTTTTTTCTCAGGAAGAACTGAAAAATTTTTATTATTAGGATATGTCATTAGGAGCAATTTTCATCGACATGGTCTGATTTTCAAAACCAAAACCTATGCAACAGATATATTTTGATCTATTCAGGTTTTTGCGTCAACATAGCCACGATATTTATCTTGATATTAAACTATTCTCCTCAAAGAAAAGTTTTAATTTTCAGTGATTTAGTCCTTCACTACTGTGCACGCGATGTAAGTCACCTTGCGCGGTTATTTTTTTAACCAGTATTTCCTTCTAGTATAATCTGCTATCCTTAATCTAAATGCTGCAGAGCTGCGTTGTCTGTGGTGTTTTGTGTGCAAAATGATGGCGGCTTACCCTCCAGTAGCCAAAGGCGGAAAGTGTTGTCGTACGTGATTCAATTATAAAGTGTGGTTTTGAAATCGTTGCAAAATTTATGTATTTCATTTGGCTCCTTCGCTTTTCATTATATTGCGTTGCTAATTTTGCTTTAACACCCTTACTCGTCACTTTCTATAGAAAAATTTATTTCTCACAATTTTTTTGCTCAATTACCCTGTAGTAATTTTTAGAAAACTTTGAATAAAAAAAATGACTCTCTCGGGTAGAAAGACCGTAACTCACATTTTTGAAATTTCACAGCGGAGAAAATTATTGTAAGCCTCAAATAAATAAGTTGTTTGAATGCGATTCCCAAAATTATTGTGGTTCAATTAGAAGAGGCTATGACGTAAACGTTAATGGCGAGAAATTCCCCAAATGTGATTTCCATCAATGATTTCTTGTCACTTGAACACTTGTACCAAAAATTGGCATATTCGGCATGTATTAAAAACGGCAGCACTTACTTCAAGTTTTATAATTATAGCTCTTGTGATTATCCGTAATATGTTGTCATCATTTTCAAAATCGATACAGTCGTTACGGAATTATGGACATAAATGTAAACATGGATCTGCCCTTTCCATTCTTTTCCTTATATACTCGCCTTTTTGGGGGATGCGGGAAGAGACTTTGCTTATGATTCTCAGCTTAGACCTTTACCTAACTAACGATATCAATATCGATAAAATATAGCAGAGCGTCATCGATTTATCGACAAAAAAAGTAAATTTTGAGAACAAAATGAGCTCTGCCCTATAGCAACTATATATTTTATATATACAAAGATCTGATGACAACAACACTTCCTTGAAAAATTTACATTAAACGGCACTGGGTTTCGTTCCTCAAATCTGCTCTAACGTGCTTACCTTCCTACTCTGAAAATAAGATTTTAAAGCAAATTTTAGAATGTGCAAAAACGTACAACATTCTTTTACATAAGTTCCCAAAGTTTCGATTTTTAAAAAACTGTCCACAACCTTGTAAACTAGTGTTATTGTTAAGGTTGGTAAGAATAATATTTGATTCGATTTTCTTTTTAAGGACCTTAAGTGGTACATAAACGGTATTGGCAAACATATAGAAATTTATAAAAGGTGTAGTAAAAGTTATTTGATAAAAGTTGTAGCTTGAATAATTTTAAACAATTTTCTTTATCAATGAACGATAAGGCTAACAACAGTAAGGATTCATATCTGATTTTAAATACATATATTTTAAGAAAACTAATTTTTTAATATTATTTTTGAATTAATCATAGTGAATAAATGAATCCTATTGCAAATCGGAAAACACACATATATATATATATATATTAGAGAAGAACTACTGCTATATAATACCAAGATTATTTCACATCTAGGCACATGTATATATACTTAATTAGAGGACATCTCAACATCATGAAAGAAGGGAAACGAACTGACAATATATTCGTATTCAGCAGACAAAAGTCATCCGGAGGCACAAATTCGATAAAAAAACATATTTTTTGTGTGCCAGGAAAATAGGTTATCAAAATGTTAAAGACGGCAGATCATTACTTATCTCAAGACAACTTTTCAAGAGACGTTGAAATAAACTTTTAAAAATATATTTTTTAGGATGTTTTAGAATTAAAACATTATTTCTTTAAAATTAAATATATCTTTAACTTTTTGAAATAGAGCGAAAGTGAACTTGATAATTTTTCATTTGAAGATCAAAGATAAAAGTTTTTTTTTAATGAATAAGCAAAGAATAATCTGATAACAATATCTTGGATTACTGAAGTAAAAAATCCAAAGGAATCATTTTGTATTATTCATAAAAAAATCCATAGAATCTTTGAAAGACAGTAAATCATCGCCAATATATCGGCAATCGTTTTGAAAAAAGTTTTATTGCACAAACCGATTGGAAAAGTCGAACATTGATTTCATAAGTCGCACGGAGGATCTTCGAGCTACCTTATGGACCCTTTTTTCGAAAAAAATGTTTATGCACTAATTGATGTGAAAAAGTCAAAAATGGATTTCGAAAATCCAGAAAAAAAACTTGTTACACATATCGTTGGGAGAAGGTCGAAAATATTGTTCTGACTTCCAAATTTCATGTTCAACCTTTTAAAATCAATTGGTGCAGTACATTTTTTTAAAAAGGGTTCCAAAACACCCTCATAAAAAAACGGGAATTTCCCTGGTGATTCCCTAAATTCATTTTTGACCTTTTCCCATGGATTGCTAGAATAATATTTTTTTTCTTAACATGGGTGCAAAACTCTTACTTGAAACGGTCGGGAACTGCCTTGGTGACTTTTGAAATCCATCTTTTCATTTTTCCCATCCAAGATAGCAATTGTAGCAAAATACGCGCACGTACTCGTACTCACAAACAAAAAAATTTCTCTAGGTAAAAAATTTCTTGTAAACAGAAAATGGCTGCTGACTGGATCAGTTATCCTCTACCCGTGGATGACATCACAGAATAAAATTCACAATGCTTTTACACAAAATTGCATTGAACTTATTCCATAATTTAAAGCATACTCTAGCTGCTAGCGGCTAGCAGAACAAAGCAGTACTACATTGGCTAGCTCTAACCTACATATGGATACAGGTCAATAGAGCACTCACTGTACCCTGCCCTATAACATATATTTATGTGGAAGGGTTGGTTTTAAATAAGTTGAACATACGTTCCTGGATAGAGTTTTACTATAAAACGGCACCTTCAAAGTAGGCCCCATCGCTTGAAAAACAATTATGCCAACGTTAATTCAGTCCACCATAAATTTTTTGTAGACTGTTGAAGAATTTTTTTCAGCTTCTCCAGCGAATTTGCACGTCGCTTGTTCGATGAAATTCGCTGAATTTTTGACTAGAATCTTTGGCCTCAAACGATGGTGCATTGTCGTGCTGTAAAATTCATAAGATGATTTTTGTCAAATCTGGCAGTCATGGTAGAATGATCTTGGAGATGAGATATGACATTCTGAAGATTAAAAAACGAAATCCTTGTAAGCAGTTCTAACATTTTTCCAAAAGAAAATGATTAAATTTCGAACACTAATAATTTTAAAAAATGCTAAGGACAACTAAAGTTTATCTGATTTATTTATCAACACTAAAGTTGATATGGTTAACAAGATACGCACATACCCTCAATTAATTTTTTAGCCCATCAACCATATTTCATTTTCATTAATATGATGTGGTTTCAGCAAAACCTAAACCAATGCTAAAATGTTTTACAGTGTATAATTAACATTCCTGCCAGGTGTTGAGTTATGGTAAATCTAACTTTTATCTACGCTGGGCAACAATTTACAAAGTTACCGCTATCAAATGTACACGTTGTTTATTTTGGTTCAATGTGTTGGTGCGTTTCAAGGCAATTGGTAAAAGTCAGACATTAGACATTACAGTCTCAAACCATTTTCAAAATCGTATCCCAAATTATCACCTCATTAACCTCAATCAACTTTAAGGATGATGCTGCTTCCCTAGCACGTACAAAAGTGTGCCAACTCACAAAGTTCTTGAAGCAAGTTTTACATCTTTTTTTATTTGATAACAGAATTCCAAATTATATCCGGTATCTTTTCATTGATTTTCTATTTTATTGTTACCGCACATTAAATATTTTCCACTGAGCTTAAATGTTTGAATATCGCTGAAATAGGCAAATTTAATTCCTAATATTACCTAATTCCATGTTTCCACTTTTACAATAACCTGTCGTTTCAATAAGGACTCTTATTAATTACGATATCCTGCAAATACTTAATCCTTTCAATTGATTTTCGCTGCTTGAATCACCACAAATGCATTCACCGCTAATTCATAGTTTCCACTTAAATCACTGTTCAAGTTGAGACGGAAACTTTCGTTTCGCGCTCTTAAAGGCACCACAGCTGGATTGGTCCTTTAAACTTTTGCCACATGGATGATGCAGACAGACGGGTGGTCTGACAGACGGACGTATCGCAGCTTTCTTCAATTCAAAAAACAGCAACAACGACAACATGAACGCGAAGTCCCCTGCCACTAGAAGTTTCGCCAAGAACACACTTGTAAGCGGCTTAGGCAACTAATTGAGCGTTGTTGCATTTGTGGAAATGCATTCACAGCCGACGTTTTGGTAATAACCAGAGCAGCATTTTCTTCATTCGCAATCAATTTATTGAATTAGTTTTTGATTAACCGCAAAACTAAGCTTAGGTGACGGCTCACACCATCGATTACAATGTTGTAGTGATAAAACTTTTATGCCCACAAATCTGTGATCACATGACAGTGCAGCAATTATTTTAAATTAATATTGAAGAAAATATATTTTTTTGCTCATTGTCATTAAAAAACAGATTCAAACAAAACTGCATCATTACCTTATTCCAGTATGCTTCCGGAATCTTGAATAAGCAGAAATTAGAGGTGTTTGTAGTCTTTTGTCGGTCACCGTACCTTGCCTATATCTGTTTTTTTCGGAAATTACACGAATGAGGACGGTACTATTTTTGGCGCTTTGCATAGTAGCTCCAAGTCGAGCTTTTTTTTTTGCTCAAAAGTGGCTATGAAACTGAAATCTTGTCGGAAATGTTCAAATTTTTTTTTTAAATTAAAGCCCATGGAGCAACAAATCCTCGGAGCTCGTATTTAAAAAAAAACTTATTTTTTAAGGCAAAAAAAAAATTTAATAAGTTTTTAAATATTAAAAAAAGAGTTTATAAAATAAAATATTTGGATGGCTTGGAATATTTTTGAAAAATTAAAATTTTCTGAATATTTTGTATTTTGCGTAATGATAAAAACCGCCTTGTCCAAATTTCACTTATGTTCTTCTAAACTATTAATTTTCGGCAAAAATCGCACTGAGTTAAAAGTTCTTAAAATATATTCAAAAAAAAAAATTTTTCTTATAGCAATTTTTTTTATGACGTCATAAATTTTTTGACTAATTTCGAGAACTTTTGCTCATATTCAACTCAATTTCAATTTAATTCAAATCGAAATGTATTTGGTTGAATTTGAATTTAGCAAAAAATGGTATCAGAGCTAAATTGTTGCTGATGTATTTACGGTAACCTAGTTCTGGAATGATGGTAATGCCGTCAACCGGCTTCTTTTGTGATTGCATTTTTAACTTCATTATTCTGGCTAGTTATGCCAGATGTAAAATAGTAAACCGCGAGACAATTTAAGAAAAAATCGGGACATTAGTTGTCACGTCAGGATTTGAGTAAAAACAAAACAAAACTAAAATTTTAAATATAAATCACACAGTGTCTGTTACAGTGTCGCCTTAAAAGGTATGGGTGTTTTGAAAGTTTTATATGTTTAATTTGAGATTAACTTTTTAAATTAAAATTAAATTTTATAAGTGTATTAATGTTATAATTGTTTTAAATAAATAACAAACCCCTGAAGAAATTTTTGTTTTTTAATTCACCTACCACAAATGACCAAAAATAGCTCTAGCAACAATTTTTCCACAAAGTTTCATAAATCAAATTCATAAACATGAAATATATTGTCGAATGGTCTAAATATTACTTAGTCTTTTAATGACTTTTGAAGTAATATTTTGCATACATTGCAATACTGAATGAATTTTGACATACATTACAGTATGCTTGACTTCTACTTTCAGAAGATTTTATCAAACTATAATTCTTGGTACACACGTCTTGATAATTCGTTTTATTTTTATGGAGTTACAAAGTAAGTAATATTTACCTCACACCATGAATTACTCATTTTCATGTCAATTACTTACTTATTGATGTAATGACTTATTGATTTATATATGTATGTATTATAAATAAATAAAAACACTAAGATTGAAAACGCAAAATAAATATCTTTGAGACCCTATAATACTTACAAATAGTAAAATAAGAGCAAACAATGTCTTGAAGATTTGCCAGAACTGAGTAATTATGCCTCTGAAAATTTTAATATTTGCATTAAAGTTTCCAAATAAGTTACGGGTTCATCCGCCCATTGAGCAGGTGTCGCTACTAAATGAAATTCCGAACTACAAAGTTCACATTTCTGCTGATCACATCAGAGATCCAATATAATCGAAACATTTATCATCCCTTAACTTTTTTCTTCACTTAAATTCAAATTTTATCACAGGCATTCCTTGTGAAAAGTTTTGCAGATAGTAAATAAAAGACGTTTTATCACACTTTTTTAAATCTTATGGAACAAGTATTACGTGAAACGTTGAAAAATCCTTTCACCTCACGTTTTCACAAAACCAGAATCGATTCCCTAGTCTAGATACTGCTGCTCTTAAGTCAAATTCTGACAAATAAGAGGTCAAGTCATATGGACGCATTTTTGCTGGACTGTTGCCTAGCTAAATTATGCGACAAAATAAAACCGAACAACCTTTGGTGGTTTGTTTTGACAACCTAATCAACGGCCACCTAATATGTTTCAAAAAACAAACCGATGCAAACCGATATCTAATACCCAACAAAACATGGACATAATCTTGAATCATAACATCATATTTCAGTAGTGTCTCTTGGCTCCTTGCTGAATTTTATAATCAGAATTCCTGAGCATCTATCAAATACACGTCCACTTGAAATGGAATCGCGCAAGGAGTCCCACGATCAGTCATTTTGTTTCTTATAGCTAAAAACAACGTTATACAGTTGTTCCAATATTCCAACTGTTTGTTGAAATTTGCTGACGTTTCAAAATCAATTAAGAAAAATTTGTGTTAGTGTATTTCTTTTCGATAAAATCAAAAAAAATATCTAATCTATTTATAAAGCTTGATACTTTCTGCTGAAATTTTTGCCATAAGCAAGGCGAAAACTTTGTCATATGCAATTAGTGCTTCACCGAGAACCGATAAATATCGTTATCGTTATCGGGACCGAGAACGACAACGAATCGAAACGATGCCAAAAAAAAATTATTTCTCGTACGACTGAGGACGAGAACAATAAGAATCTGACCGATATCCTAAATATACTATATTATACTATATACTAAATTATCACCGAGAACGAAATTCACCCAGAACTTCCATCATATAAAAACACTTAAAAAGCAATATCTTGCAGGCTATTTGCAATTCGGCGCTAGGATTTATATTGGCTACGCTAAGTACCTCACGAAATCTAAATGAGCTTAGACAAACAGACATGGCATCTTCATAAAACTACTCCATATCTTGACATCTATCGCCGCTACAGTTGTGAAACCTGATACGTAAATGAAAATTCTTTGTAAATACTAAGCAACTCGTTTAATGCTAACAGGGTTGGCTTAAGGGTCGTAGCTCCTCCCACTCAACAAAAACCCTTACGTTGCTATTCTTGGAACCTATGCCAAGTTGTGAAATTTCGTACATGGACCCAATTGTCTGTAGTAAAGACTGCGCAAAATGTTGACGTGGTTGTACAACGGACAGTGCGCGGGAAAGCCGCTAGTTCAGCTAGCTTTATATATATAAAAATTCGAACGTGAATATCTGAGCATTATCGGCGATAACGAGACGTTAACGATACAGATTGAAAAGTTCTCGTACGAGAGCGAGTTCGAGACGACAATCTTGGCGCCAATAGGAAGACGATGCGATAATTTTTGAACTATCGTATCGTTCTCGCATCAGTCAAGCTCTAGATATTCTTTCCATTAGACGCTATATCCAACTTGAAGTTATATAAGTGCGAATACTATGAACTCGCTATATCCAACACACATAATATCCACTTCAAATGACATATGCTCACTTGAAAATTACCCAAAAATATGGATTCAGAAGATGCCCTTAAAGATGACAACGAGCTTGCAGACCAATTAAAAAAGGACAATAATAACGCACCACATAAAAATTAAAGATAAATCAAAGTCGTTACGCTGGATGTTTCAGTTATGACTTTATCGCTCACGCAAATCGTTTGATTCAGAAATCTTGAGGTATCTCAACAGGAATAACTGACATGGTATTTGCTTGAAATTAATTATTCTAAAACTTGATTTTTCATTTACTCATTTGGGTAACTTTGTTTATTTTTCTGCACAAACATACTTAGTACAAGATATGTGAATTTTAAATACATTCAATACAGTGGCCTAGCTAGGGAGGGCCGTCACCCTACGCGGCAAAATAGTGCTCGGTATTCATTGAGATCTGCAAATAATATTTAATGTTTGTTTTGCTAAGAAATTTTTTTCAATTCTATCTGACCGACCTTTTTGCTAGAGTACATTTTCTTATGAAAATTATATCCAAGGCAAGAGGCGACAGATTGGTGGTCGCCCCGGTCAGCAAAGGTTCAAGGTACGACACTGTTTACCTAAACTCGTTTTGCAGCGTTATTTTATTGGAAGAGTCACTTACCACCAGTGTGAAGGACTCGTACGCGCAATTCATTTAAAAATCAGTCTTACCAAATTTCGCACTTGGAACATTTCTGTCTTATTTGATTACTTCAGTAGAATTCATTATATATCAGATTTTGCTAGTCGCATCGTCATCAGTGCCAAAAAAAAGTAGATGCTTAAACAGTACTTAACTTTAAGTATCGCACTTATATCACAATATTCGTCAGCATGAAAACATTTTTATGTGCATAATATTTAACTTGTTAGTTGTGCCAAGTTAGTGTGAAATCTGCAGCAATGCATACTGGAAAGCCTCGTTTCTATTTATGTCAAAATGTATGCACAGCACAATTATTTTGCGGCTGAGAGTGTTCTGACATCCACTTGCTCCAACAGCCCTTAAACATTTCATAACATTGCAACAACTCCATAGCATACTACTCCACTTAACTACAAACCAAGCAAAAACGTGATATGAGCTTGTCTGCTATACTACCATGAGTACTGACTGGACTCAAGACCGAGTATGGGTTGTACCCTACTGGACATTTGCCGTTAGTCATTTTCACTTTATTTTGCTCGTCACTGGCTTGTCCATCAGAATTTGCGGTACCCAACGTTTGGTTTGCATTCTGGTTTCATGTTCAATTTTAAAATATTACACAAAGGATTGGAGCTATAGTATTTATGCTATTGCTGTATATATATCAATCCTGTTATTAGGTGTTGAATTAAAAACTTCATTTATCGTTTTGCCTATTGGCAGCTGAAAGCATCGTCATGAATTTTGATTGCACAATTCATGTTGGGCTATAAAGAAACCAACGAGTGCACTTTGTAACATCAGGTGCGTCGATTGATAGGCCGACTGGTGCACAGTGGTGAATTTGGATCGATTTCTTTTCAAAATGTAGTTTAAGATCAAATTTTGTAATGGAATCAAGATTTCTGAACATAGCGATAATTTAATTTCAGAGAAAAAATTACTTGCTTTGTAAGATTTCGTTAGGATACTTGAGCCACAAACTCAAACTGCCCCCGAAATATAAATTAAAAATTAACGTTCTTAACTAACATGAATGTCATTCAAAATAAGACTTTCAAAATCACAACAATTATTTTGACAAATGCTTTTTTTCGGAAGTGATCGTGGAAAAAATTTCACGGTCACAAAAATTTTATATGAAAAAGGAATCAAAGAAGAGCGTAAAACTGATAAAATTCTAAAGAAATGTTCAATCCCTTTGGGTTGCCCTCTGAGGAGATTAAGTTGTTCGTGGCGCCGCAATCTTAAGATGCTTTTCTTTGGAACACGTAAAAATATATCGAATAATAAAGCTAATAATGCCATTATACTGTGGGCCAATAACTAAAAATCCAGTCATATAGCCCAAGAGCTCGATGTCGAAAAGCCGAACTTATAAGATTATAGGTTGGGATATACTATAAGGGAAAGATAGAGATGAGCTGCCTTGCCACAGCCTGTCCTGATGCCTGAAAATGTGTGAGTTTTGGCCAATTTTGTTAATTTAATTAAAACATTGAGCCCCGCGTCGCAAGATAACGTGCAACAATACCTATTGCAAAATCATCTAAGCAAAAACGGTTTGGTTCTCAATGTTTTAAAAGTGTAAGAGATATCAGCTTGAAATGTATGCCGAATGATAGAACTCGAAGAGCCCAAATAGACTATATAAGGTTGCATTGTTGAATCCTGTGCCAAGCATGGGTTGCATGGTTTAAGAAAAGTGGCCCAAAAATAAGGTGACAACTAAGGCACAGGATTCGCCAAGACTGTTCTGTCCCAAAATGAGCTGCCACAGATTTAAGATAAAACTGGACCAAAAAATAGGTAGCAACACATGCTTGGCACAGGATTTGAAGAGACAACTCTGTACATTATATTTAGGTTTTTCGAGCTCTAGGTAACTTAGAATTTTTTTTTTTTCATTTTTGATTAAAGATATACTCGAAAAAAAGTAAGTTTTCGAATTTTAAGCTTTGCGGAAGAATTTTAGAACATGAGGATATTATGAACATGTCTAATGTAAATACACGAAAAACAATAGCCAGTGGGTATTTTAAAAGTAATCCTACATATAGCTTGATTTTACAAGCATGAAATGACATAAATGTTATTTCAAGTGAATGTTCCGACCTGTAATATTTAATAGAATTGGGTTATATTTTACTGAAGCTTTAGTAAGGTGTTACAGAACCTTTTTTACTAAGAGCGCGCAAACATTTCAAACATTCAATTATTCCCTGTCCCATTCAAATTTTTACTCGTTGAATACAATTTCTTATTACAAATTTTGGACTTGGAACCATGCCGAAAATCAAAAATCTAAAAGTTTTCAACTGCCGCGCGTTTGCTTTTTTAGAGCAAAACTTAACCGAATTTTAGTAAAAACTTCCACCACTTAAAAATTTTATTATAGGTTTGTCAGGGCTGCGTTTTCGAGCAAAAACGGTTTGGAACTGGATAATCCCATTGGTACAAAATTCTCAAAAAATATGCAACATTTCTGCATTTATACATTCTGAATTTTGGCACAACATCCATGTAAAAGCCTGGTTCAATATTGCCTTTCCGCCTCCTAAGCTACGCAACGGTGAAAACTTTATCTAAATATTGATGTATTTGTCTTAAAGTGGTCTATTTTACGTGTGTATGTATGTAGACGTGCATGTTTGTTGGTTTCTTTCTATGTAAAACCCTTTTTCATGAATTTTAATTTGAATGCACCATTTTATAATTCAAATGCCATTCCATTTAATGGCCAAATCGGCACTATGTGATATTTGCCTACATTTGAATACCTTTGCTGGCAAACACAAAGCTCTACATTACTCATACCAATCGTGATGTCCAGATGTCCTAGCAGTTAGTGCTATTTGTTGGTGGCTTGGGTGTCCAACATTTTCTAATTTCGTTTGTTTGCTCGCGTCACCAGCATAATTCCATTAGCAGCAATAGTGGCAGTAACGGTGCTGCATCTGTTGCAACAGCAACAACACTCTGGCCAGATTCGAAATCATCATCCATTCAGACTGCTAAGCTCCATGACTAATGCCACGCTTTCAACGTTATTTCAATGGCTGGTAAACACTACGCTTTGATTAGAAATTCCGTTTTTATATGATGCAGAGCAAGCCTGAGTAGCGCGTTTTGATTTGACAGCACTCACATGCTGAAACACACCCATACTCGTAATAACGTAAAGGGGTGGTTCAAAAAATTTAAATACACATAAATTTTAATTCGAAATGCTTGACTTGGTAGGCCTTAAAGATTGTAGTACGCAAAAAAAAAATTAGCTATCAGATTTTTATCATCATGACAGAGTGGATTCTGAGCTATATTTACCTGAAGCTATAAAAACAATATTTTAAAACATATAAATAGGAAACCTTGTGGTTAGCTTATTTGTTTTTCCTGCGTGTGGCTTACTATTCGTACACAAAGGCTTCCAAGGAAATTGTTTTCTTAAAGGTATTACGCTTATCAATTATCGCCGGTTGTATCCAACAGGATATTGTAAGTTTTCTATTATTCCGTTAAATTAAGAAGGCACAATTACTCTTTGGGCTATTGTGCCTATATATTATTGATATCAGAAATTGACACAACCGGAAGCACTGGACTTTTGCTTGAAATACTTGTTCTACTTTATTTTTCTAATATGATGTTTTTTTTCGGAGGCATTGTGGACTTGAATAAAAATATTTTCAAACAAACACTAAAGTACTTTGGATACCTTTTGTTATTAAGAATGTTCATGACAAAGATGATCTGAGTTAAATATATATATATATATATATATATATATGTTATAAATTCGACAAACAAAATAACACTTTCTTCGATAAACTTGATTTTAATAAAGCTGACTTTACAAAAATTAATGAATTTTTAAATAGTACAGATTGGTCTGTTTTGAATTCTTTTAGTTAACCAGGTGATGCTCATAACTATATCTGTGCACAATTTTCACTAGCAACTGCTAATTTTGTTCCGAAAAAAACAAAAGTCTTAAGAGATAAGCCCCCGTGGTTCAGTTCTCGTTTGGCAAATCTTAAAAATACTAAGAATGTAGTCTTTAAAAAATTCAAAAAGACAAATTTAGAAGCAGATTAATTATTATTCATGCAGTTACGTGATGAATTCAACGACTTGCACAAACTTTCATATAATATCTATATTTCAAAGATTGAAGCTAACTTAAATGCTAATCCATCATCGTTTTGGCATTACTTGAATTCCATACGAAACACAAATGGGTTTCCATCTAGTATGGAGTTGGATGGTGAGAAATCTTGTAATACAACCGAGTCTTGTAATCTCTTTGCGAAATTCTTCCAAAATGTCTATGAAAAATACAATAGTGGATCTGAAATTGAAATGAATGATTTTGAATCTCACAATCTTCAATTTTTAAACACTTTTGATATATCAGAAGTAGACGTAGCTTCTGCAATATCAGATTTGAAACCGAGTTCCAAGTATGAGCGAGATAGTTTGCCTCCAATATTTTTTAAACGCTGCGCTAAATATATTGTTAAACCAATTACTGATTTATTCAAATCTTGTATTAAGGAAGGCATCTTTCTTAATGATTGGAAAACATGTACTGTTGCCCCAATTTTCAAGTCTGGGTATCGTTATTGTATACATAACTACAGAGCAATCGTTAAACAGGGAGTTTTTGCAAAACTCTTAGATCATATTATAAAAAATAAATTGTTCGACCATGTCAAAAATCAAATTATTGATTGCCAGCATGGTTTCATGCCTGGAAAGTCTCCATGTTCAAACCTGGCATTGATCTCAAAAAATAATTTTGATGCGTTGGAAAATCAAAAGCAACTTGATGTAATTTACACGGATTTTGCGAAAGCTTTTGACAAAGTGGATCACAATATCCTCCTTATGAAATTAAGAAGTTTTCGGCTATCTAATGCTTTAATAAAAATTTTTTAAAAGTTTTTTAACAAACAGAAAGCTTTTTGTCAAAATTGGAGAGGTTTCTTCGTATATTGCCATCAATGCATTTTCTGGTATACCCCAGGGTACGCATATTGGGCCGTTACTATTTTTGATTTTTATTAATGATCTGCCAACGTTCTTTAGTTTTTCAAAATGTTTAATGTTTGCTGATGATGTGAAACTATTTTTAGAAATTTCTCATTCAGCTGATTGTCTTAAGCTCTAAGATGATTTGAATAATTTTCGTAACTGGTGTGTTTTGAACAATCTAAATTTGAATATAAATAAATGTTGTATAGTTACTTATTCCAGTGCTTATTGTTCGATTATACACTAAACAGCAATATATTGGCGCGCAAGCAGGAAATAAAGGACCTGGGTGTATTTCTTAGTAATAATTATAGTTTTAACGGTCATTATGACTATGTTATCTCCAAATCGTTTTCCATGATTGGTTTCATTAAGAGAAATACTCAAAATTTTAAAGATCCAATGACAATAAAAGCCCTTTACGTGTCACACTCAAATCGTATCGAAAGAGTTCAACGAAATTTATCGAGATATGTTCTTAAGAAAATGAATTGGTCAGATGGTCTTCCAGCGTATGAGTCAAGACGGAAGCTTTTAGGACTTCAGTCTTTGGAAGATAGAAGATCTTCTTACTCTTTACTTTTTGTTTACCAAATTTTATCAGGTAAAAAAGTTTGCTCTGAGCTAGTATGAAATTTTTCTTTATATAATCCACCAAGAAATGTGATACAAAATAGAATATTAGTGGACAGGTTTCATAAAACCAATTATGCTTTAAATGAGCCGATAAATAGGTGTATACGATTGTGTAATAGATTTAGAAATAAACTAGATATCGATTTACCTGAATATTACTTTAAATTAAGCTAACTTAAATTATTTAATTAATAATCAAATTATTGTATAGTCTGTAAGATGTAAATCAGTAGACTGAAATAAATAAATAAAAATAAAATAAAAAAAAATTAAAAGAATTTTACATTATTTTTCAACTGATTCTACATATTTCAGTCTTTTCACTTGCTTCAACATTTTTCAACCTCTCTTTCGGTTTTTTTATCTTCTTCATAATTTTCCAATTTTTCAACGAATTCCATTTTTCTTTTTTTAATATTTTCCATATTTCTTCCACATTTTCCAACAGGCTCCAGTTTTTTTTTACTTTTTCACACATTTTGAACAGTTCTCAACTTTTTTCCTTGAAATCTAAAAAACCAACTCTTATCTTAAATCATTTAATGCAGATATTGTATAAAAGAGTTTGTTTGGAGGTTTTTTTCAAAACGTTTATTTAAGACTTAGTTTTTCTTTAACATTTTGATTTCAGCAGATGTACTTAGAATTGGCAGTCATGGATGCTCTTATACTTACAGGACTTCTGTTTGAGAATTTTCTGGACCTATTAATATCTTTGGAAGTATTTTCATAGTGAAACAATTTTTTAATGTATTTCTTAATTGTAGTAATATTCGTATATTTCATATTGTGAAAAAAATGCTCTTCGCTGAAAGAGAGAGTAAAGTAAAATTAAAACTATGGAACTTAAAATATGAAGAACAAAAAAAACAGTCCAGAAAAATGGACATAACAGAGCTTATCAGTGAAGTAAATTTTTCAGGAATCGAAGCTAAAACTTAAATTTTGACGAAGATAGTGATTCATCAAGTTTATGCAAATGTATGATATATCAAAATTAGTACTACAAAAGTCTATGAAACGCTCAGTTATTTTTAAATTACAACAAACTAAAAGTGTAAAGTAATCCAAGGAACTCGAATGGATTTTTTTATTTTTAAATCCACCCTGAGGCTCATAAGCAATTTTAAAGTATACAAATGTCTTTCTGCCGTGATGTACAAACATAATTGCATATAACCTCATTTAGCCAAAAAAGTCTCAAAATTGTGTTACTCAACAAGGCAAATCACGACAAATAGCATCAGCATTACAAATGCATGAATATGCATAATTCTCCAGCAGTGCACTGAAGCGTTGCCAGACTGAGGACGGGACGTCACGATTTTGAAGTTTATATTTTTTTTTTTAATTAAGGCATGTGTTGCTCATTATTACTTAAGCTGCCCACGGATTGCTTGACTTCTTCCAATTACAAAATAGCAACACTGAACAGCCCATTATGCTTTGTTCTAAACTATAACTGTCTGTCGACCTAGGAATAGCATCAGCCTCAGATGTGTTTCCATATTCAGTATACTGACTTTAAATTGCTACGCCGAAAGAATGTTTTTTTTTTTAATAAACTTGATATATTCTGACGTAAGAAAAAATGCTCAGTTCAATTCATAAAATCAGAGCTACTGACACAAATCAGTAGTTTTTTACGGAATTGTAAATTTGAACCTATTTACATATATTAGACTGACCCAAAAAAATGAAATACTACAGATTGATATTGATATACCTCGAGAACCAAAACTCGTATTGGAACTATTGAAGATGAATTTTGAAGAGAAAGACTAGTACTCTGAGAAGTTGCTAGACGATTTGTTATGAAAAATCAATTCGAGGTGTAATATATCCTCTAAAATAGCAGAAAACGTTGATTTTTCCACTCTTAGGTTAGGATATCACAAAAACCTGAGGTCATGGAGCAATTCTAAGACTAAGCGTGCGAAAAACCTTCGAAAAAACATGGTCTGGTGTCTGGGTTAAAAAGCTTGTCAGCCTGTATAATATGGACGAAGTTTAATAAAAATCTTTCTGCTATTTCTCCAATGTTTCATGCGATTTTCAGGCTATTTTCACATAATATAGGCTTGAATGCGATACTAATCTTCAATTCTTACACTTATGTACATTAAAAAGAAGACAGCATACTGAGAAGCAACGGAAAAAAAAATATCTTCGTGATAGGAACACCTGTAGTTGAAATTGCGAATTTTCTCCATATCTATTTTTCGGATTTCTGTAGCAGTCAAATTTTTGGGAATTTAAAAACAACTTTATTACGTAAATCTATGTTGCGATTAGACCCATAAAATTGTTTCGTTATAAAAGATTCCCTCTAGTTTTGTTATTAATGCCATAATAGATAACTAACAGCCAATTTAAGCTTTTAATTTCGATTCTAATCAATTTTCGCACATCAACCTCGTAGTTTTTATATATAAAAGAAAGTATGTAGGAAAATTTTGCCTTTTGTGCCGACTAGCTAAAATTTTTTAAATTTCCTTATTTTTAAATTAATATGTATGAAATGACCTTTAATATTGCTTGCCAATAATTTAATTGACTGAAATACTTATCGAGTCATAAGTTTTGAAAAGCACTTAAAAATGGCATAGCAGCAAGAAAAAAAAAATCGCTTCCTGCTAAACTAAATTTGCGTTCAATTTGAAAAGAGAAATGAAATTACAAACAAAATTTGCCTGAATTTATTTCGATATTTCAAAATTTGCAAAAATAGAGATAATATGGCGTAAAAATTAAAAATTCTCATAATATTTTTTTGTTCAATGTCGCTTAGATATCACTGATCGGCTCAAGGGACACTGATGATTCCATTTAGCAATGGATGAAACCAGCAAGTATACTTCCCATCTTGGCTTTGACTCAAGAAAAGGAAATTGATTTTTTTGACAAAGAGTTCTTTGAACAACATAAATTTGTGTAGTAAGCCAGAAAAAATTTT
The DNA here is from genome assembly GCA_963680825.1 of Meiosimyza decipiens. NCBI lineage: Eukaryota > Metazoa > Arthropoda > Insecta > Diptera > Lauxaniidae > Meiosimyza > Meiosimyza decipiens. Next base: position 52,259,476 of record OY804259.1, on the reverse strand, counting down.
AAAGTAAGTGAAACCTACAAAACATATTAAAACGAACTTTATTATTATTATTATATGAATAAATAAAAACAAATCCGTTTCACAACTTGCACATAAATGTAAAATCATTTTGTTGAATGTTCTCAGCAGTTTTAATTGTCCCGCTCTATGTGTTAAAATAACTATTTCAACATTTAAGATCTTGAAACTCCCTACTACATAGAAAAAATATTCATCTGGCAACGCTGGTATATACATATACACATATTGTCGTTATTGTAAGGGATCCTTTTGGCTTATGAATGTTTTTATGTCGTCTATGTGTATTTGAGTGACTAAATTATTCAAGAGAAATTGTGCAACTAATGGAGCGACCGAATTACTGTCAAAAAAATCATGATCGCACAGTATGGCAGCAACATGGCATTCATTGATATTCAACTGAACATTAATATCAATAGCAGTAGCAGCAACGACAATATTAACTTTATCATAACTTAATGCTCTGTACCAGAGGTAGCCACTGCAGAGCTCGCGTGCCTGCGAGTTGTGCGGGTCTTGTGCACATAAAAGCAGTGTAGCTGATCACTCTTGTTCTATGGTGAATAATACTTTCAACGCGGCACGATGGTTACCAATGGCATTTTATTTTGAAATATTCAAGAAACATCTACAAACATAAGCTAACGATGTGAGTAATCCGGACTATGGCTTTTAAGACGTTGGAAAGGTAGAAACTGACATTATCCGGTTTCGAGAAAGGCTGTTCCTTCGCGAAGACGCTGATTCGCGCTTTCATTGCCTTACCTTTAATACGTATGCATGTAGGCAAGTACCCAGTTGGCAAGGGCAGGAGCTTGAAGTCCTTCTAGCATGCCTTCCTTGGTAAAATTAAGGCCTTGCCACCTCCTTTTTATAAGAAACGTCCCGATAAAACAGGGCTTCTTTAGCAGGCCTGATAGAAATACTCTTCTAGCAGGTCTTTCTACATCGCTTGCGTCAAGAGCCCTTTTAAGAGCCCTTTTAAGAGCGCTTACCGTAGAAGGGGTCACAGAAGTACTTTGAAAAAATTAATTCTTAATACGTCGTGAGACTCTTAGTTAAATGATTTTTTTTATCTACGTCAACCTCCTCCCTTGCCTTGATATTTTTAATGTTAATTTTTTGTGACGTTTTCTTAATTTATAATTTGACATTGAATACACAACACTCTACCACTTTAACATAACATGAAACAGAAGACCAGCCTAGCAACATGCACACCGTTCTTTACTTCTAAAAATTTATCTACTTTTGATGTCGTATAAGTACAATGCAATGACGAAAAAGTAATGTCGAATCATAAAACATTGCAAAACATGAAATAAAAAAAATACATGAAGTCCTTCTAATAGAAGGCCTTATAGCACTGCTGCTGTGGGAAGGCATAATAGCACGCCTGCTGTGGTAAGGCATAATAGCATTTCATGAGTATACACTCAATGGAGTGTAACTATTCTGCTAATTAAATTTCACTACTTACAAAATTTACTTATTGTTAATATTGACAGATTGTAAATAAAAACAAAAATCATAGTAGAAAAAAAAAAATGTTTTGGTATTTCCATGAAAATTTAGTTTTGAGAAGGCCTCTCACAATCGGAGCGGTGCTAGCAGGCCTTCTCCAGGGAAGGCCTTGCTCAATTGCCTGCTGGGTAGGTTTCAGCTACATAAATGTAAAGCATTCTTTTTAAATTTGTACCCACTCTTGCGGTCCACACAGCTATGAATAAAATAACACCATGTGTATAGTATGATAACCAGGGTGGTCGGGTTGCAGTGGGCCATCTGAATACATTAGATTTCCTGGTTCAGAGGGCAAGTACTTCCCATAGAAGCATAAACTGCAAATCGCTATACTGAGGGAACTATTAAAGGTAACGATATTAAATATCACAAAAATATAAGATATGGTTTGGCTTAGCACCAGAAATAATGTGGGCATGTTTCGTTAAGAGGGCTCAGCACATTTCTTATATAAACATTAGAGCCTTGCTAAGCGTTTTCTCTGTAGATTAAAATTTTAGAAACCAACTCGAGGTACACCACTTGAACCTAACATTCAAATGACAATTTTTCATTTTTACAATATGTCTTTGGAATGCTCTACCCCTAAAAACGAGCGATTTTTATGCTATTTGTTTTTTTAAGTAGAAATTTTTTGACACCACACGCGTGATTCGTAACATGTGTCAACGCCAAAAATACTTAATAAAGTTTGCCATTTTAACAAAAATTGATTAATAAACGAACAGCGCTTTGTGAGAAATGTGTTTCGCAAATCGAAAAATCTTCTTCTGCGGCAAAGCTAATTTTTGGCTCAATGGCTACGTCTACAAACAGAATTGCCGAATTTGGTCTGAAGGACAGCCAAAGGCAGTTCAAGAGCTGCCAATGCACCCTTAAAAAATGTTCTGTTTGGTGCGGTTTATGGGCCGTCGGCATCATTGGACCCTACATTTTCAAATATAGAGAAAGTCGCAACTTTACAGTCAGTAGAGCTAGGTACCGTGCGATGATTACCGATTTTTTGTTGCCTAAAATGGAAGAATTGAACTTTGTTTGACGTATGGTATTAACAAGACGGTGCCACATGCCACACGGCACGCGTTACCATGGACCTATAGAGAGGTGAGTTTGGTGAGCAATTAATCTCACGTTTTGGAACAGTCCATTGGCTGCCAAGATCATGCGATTTGACCCCACTACACAATTTTTTGTTGGGCTGCATCAAGTCTCTCGTGTACAAGTCAGCCAGAATGGTAGCCCTGATAGACAGCACCAAAGCTGCCATTGGTGAGATACCGGCCGAAATTCTGGAAAAAGTATGACAAAATTGGAGTCTACGGATGAACCACCTCAGGTGTAGCCGCAGGCAACAGTTACATGAAATAATCTTTAAAAGTTAATGGAAAGGAATTGATGTATCGCTTCGAATAAATATTTCATACACTGTTGGAAATTTTTTGTTTTTTTTTTCAATTTTCAAAAGCCAAACGCTTAAAAAACCACCAGTCATAAGAATAAATTCCGATATAGTGCAATAACTTGAATTTACATAATTAATTCTTTGCTATAGCAATAATATTTTATTTGTCCCAAATTTTTTAATATCAATTTGCTTAACTGTCGTAATTGTGAGTTCCTCTATTATAATGTTCAAAATATGCACCAGATGTGCCAAGAAGCTTTTAATGATTCTTTTCATGATGATTACGCATATATGTGATCTTTGTATAGGTGCAGTAGTGATAAATTCCACACAAATTTCATCATATGGCCAATATTTTGTTGTCTATCACAACAAATTTCTTTGAAAAGCTGCTACTTTCGAATTTTATGCCCCACGTGAATCAACACAGCATAATGCCTCACCATCAACTTGGGTTCCACAAAAAAAAAGGAACTATAGGTAGAGCAAGTTCACAGGATTTTAGCACATATTAGAAAAATATCATTCGAAGATAAAAAATACAGCTCTGCGTGTATTTGAAGGACTTCTACACAAAATAAAAAAATTACTCTTTAACATTTTTTATGCTTTAGTAGGGTCCTACCTTACAAGCGACAGCCCCCAGGTAAAATGCAAATACTAGCTTTGTGGTCCATAAGGAATTTATTTTGAACAATTTTAACTAATAAAATAGACCTAAAATTTCGTTTTCCTTTAACGATTAAAAGTTTAAAGTTCTATATAAATACTATATTTTAGAAAATGTAGATATTTTTGGAGACGTGCCACGAGGAAGTGTTCTTGGCCCAATTCTCTAGCTGATATACACTTATGGCTCGCTAACAAACAATTTTATGACTATATCTACTTTTGGTGATGACACTGCAATAATGTCTTGAATAGTTATTGCTTGTCTCCAAACAAGTTGGTTTGACAAAAAAAAAAACTTCTAATGTCCCTCTTGTTTTTTTGTGTCTTATGTGTTTTCATTTATTTAGATTTTGTTTAAATCTTAGGGTATTGAATTCCACACAGTGAAAGTGTCGCTGTATGCAATGCTTAATACTCACAACATATTTTTCAGTGTCCCTCATACTTCCTTCGCTCTTTACTTTGGTGAATAATTTGACCAGTAAGTATTAAGGATACAACCGTTGACATAGTAGGTGCAAGCCACCACACTTCCCTTCGAACGCAAATTATACCTCACACGTCATCATCCCGTGAACATTGGAGATGTAGATTGAAAAAAAAAATATTTTGACAAGTTTTATATTTGGGAGCACTATAAAGTGTTGCTGGGTACAACCTCTTGCTGTTTACTGGACAGCAGAGTTGGATAAGACTACAACAAACATGTAAGTAAACAAAAACTTATAAAAAAAATTGCCAACTCAAAAATTTTCAAGAAAACAAAATTCTTAACAAATCTGAATTTTTCACAATCGGAAAAAAAATATACGTTCGTCGGACAGTGGTAGGAAACGGTAATCTAAGGAGTGGAAATTTTTTTTCTATTCCATTGCATTGTCTGACCGACTACACCATGCGAAACCTGTTGGAAAATCAAAACTGCGATTATATTATACCATTATAATTATTAACCCTTACTTGTCAGTGTTTGATTTTTAGCACGGCACGGTAGGGAAAGTTATTTTTTAATTGCAAAACTACGTGAACTTATATTTTTTTTATTGTCGATAAGGCATGGAGTAGGGTTGGGAAAATAAAAAACATTTTCGAAATATCAATGAGCGGTACTTCCAAACAGTATCGAAATATATCGACAAAGAAATAGCGAATATATTGATAATCGATATTTTTGCCAAAAACCAATTATTACCTAAATGGATTCCTAAACTATATCAAAATATTTAAGAAAAGTTCAGAAAATTATAGACACATATAAAAATTTTAGATAGTTTTAGAATAATTCACAAAAATTCGGCATAGTAATTCAATAAAAATGAATTCTTTTTAAGAAAAATTCTCCTTAGCCAAATTACCACGCTTTGTTTTGCTCGATTTTGATATTTGCTGTAAATAAAATAATCAAAAAAGAGTCAAAATTTGGCAGTGCAATGTCCATTTTAGTTGAGTCATGATTATGACTAAAAATTTTGTTGTTCATTTATTATGTTTGTATTGAGAGCGATGGCGTAACTCTCCACGGTTGCATTAATTTGAGTTTGACAAGATAATACTAACCAGTTAATTGTACCATCCCGAAACACCAGTTTCATTGTTCTCTAATGGCACCGCTGAATCCCGCCGTCATTACACAAAAGAAGATCTAATATATGCGAAGCATTCAATTGGACACAGAGCTATTTTCAAACAAAAATTTTCGATATTCGATAGATGACATAAAATATCGTTTTTCAATTTATCAAAATAAAAAATATCGCCCATAATTATCGAAAATAATATCGACAAGTTGAAATATTTTGCCCAAGCCTAACATGGAGCAGGGTGCTTCTGTTTTTTAAGCCTTACGTCAAAATTGAAAAAAGTTTATTCAATATGTTTTGCAATATTCTGCAAAATTTTCTACCCAAAATAGGTCTGTTCGAGTCGGAAAAAATAGGCAAATATTTATAAAGTTTTATTACAAAAAGTGTTTGAGCCGAAAAGAATCTGGTGGTTGAGAGAGAAAAAACCAGCGGATCACTTCCCTTTCAAAAAAAGTTTAATTTCTTACCATGACAAATTTCTTTTTGCTAAAACTTGAAGACGGTCAAATCGTTAGCTACGAGACTGTTGACTAACTTTTGAAAAGCGAGTGATACAAATTTCCTGTCTTAATAGTGACTGGCCAAAACTTTCCTTATAAATTACTTTTCAGCAATTCATTGATTTTTACTTCTTAGATCGTTGAGTAAAATACGTACCAACTTTTTTGACAGTTTTATGTGTTAGCCATTTTTGTGTACGAGCCAAAATAGTGGCGATTTGAATAAACAGAGAAATTTCAGCTTTTACCCTTTAAAATATCGCGATTTCACAGTTTTAATTTTTTGACACCAAATCCGGGTCAACAGCCCTCATATGGATGGATCTGGTGAAAACTGGGCGTTTGAGCGCACATGTTATGTTGTTGCTATAACTTCGATTCCTTAGACTGTCACTGTGCGTCACATTTGATGTTATATTACTAGCGTTCGGTGACTTGATGGAATTTACTAAAAGCAAAGGCAAAAAACAATTTTCTCCAATTCGTTTTTCGTTAATATTTTTCGTTTTACTTTTCGTATTCCATATACTTATGGATGGAAAATTCTTATTTTCAAACTTGGTCACAATTTGTTTTATTCCTTTTATTTGAACTTCCTTTTTGTTTCACTTACGAAGGTAAACGAACAAAGTGCAGAAAAATAACGTCAACGCAAAATATAAACACAAAATCGAATATTCACCTCTAAACAACAATCACAAGAAACACACAATGAACAATTTTTTTAAGTTTAAAATATCTCTGATTTCACTTCCAAATATAAAATGAATTTTTTCGATTCTTCAGTTGTTTTAGTTGATTCTTTTGCAAGAACGAGGTGAAGTTTTAAATCAAAACGCACTTGAGTTTTGTTTTTTTCTCAACAACCAGGGGCAAATTCAGATAAAAGTTTTGGGCTTAGGCCTGCATACGTAAACAGACTACTATAATAAGATGTATGTAAGCATATTGCACAGACATGTATGTATATAAGGATTTTCATTAGCAAAAACATTTCCTGCAACACAAGGATACGTAATGATATTACTTATGTTGATCAGATCAGTTTTTGTTTATTTCATCGTGCCTAATAGTATCAAAGATCGGTAAAGATCGAAATAATGGTATTTTTATGAGGTTTTCGCATATATTTTGTAATCTGTGCGTTTTTTCGCATAAGTTCTTATATCAAAAGGCAGATTATAAAATTCTCTATGTATCCTGCGTTTATTCCATAAGATCTATCTTTGCTTCTTCGTTTGGACTTGCCAGATAAACGTGCAACGAAGGTGCCTGCAAGAGAGGAATTTTGTAATTGCTTTGTTTTGTTTTGTGCTATGGTTCTTTATAAGTTGATGCAAAGAGCAAGATATTACATGTTTTGAAAAATATTTTCCATCTATGGAGTACGATCAGTTATGAAGATCTTTAGCGGGAAATGAAAACATGCTCTGACTTGCTAATTTACTAACGAAATTTAGGGTTTATATAATTTAGGGACAATCCTTAGGGATTTTTCTTTAAGCCAAATTTTTCTTATGTAGCTTTTGATGCTATGTAATCAAAATGTATCGCTCGGATCTGGTTTCTGAAATATAGCCATCGGAAGTTGTGAATATAGCTTTTATAAAAAAGAGTACGTACAAGTTGGAAGCTCTGGACACATTTCCAAAACATGAGAGGTAATTTGATAAGGCTTAAAATGAATTAGTTTTGGAGATTTGAGGATTTTTGCAAACTGTTGACCTCTTAGCCCAACTTTTGTGTAGCGTTACTGTGGCTAACGGATTCGATGTTGGACATTTTTTAGGATCAAAAAGAGATATAAAGCAGGTCCGGGTGTCCTATATATTTAATTATATATACAAGTGCTTAGAGTTATTCCAGATTAGGCGGCGTGACTCGTTTTCGGAATAGTTACCAAACTTTTTATTAAAAATCGAACGTCTATGGAACACAGTTCAAGCATTATTGATATAAATTAAACACAGCATTACCAAGTCGTACAGAAGCAATTTCTGGACTTTACTAAACATTTTTGCTTTGGTTGTTTAAGAAAAAATTAAAAATCAATTCTAGAAAAATCGGAGTAATCCCAGTCACTTGGTAGCCTTTTTTTGCGCATGGTAAAACTACCGTTATTTTCTTATATCTTCATTTAAAAATAATGGTTATTTTTAAAAGTTTTTTCTAAAATTTTGCAAAATTTCAAGTGCATGTGAGTGTGAATTAAAAGCATTAAAAAAATTTTTTAAATTAATATTTTTAAAATCTACGACATTTTTCAACTTCTTAACAGTGTGCTAGTAAGTGTCAGGAAGTTATCTAGAATCTTCAGTAATGGAAATCACATCGCCTACGGTCACACATTACAGCTGAAGGAATGTGAGTATTTCGGTGATAATTATGCATGGAAATGTCAAAAGTGATTCCACAAAGCTCAAAAAAAATGGATGGGGGCAATAAGCGTATTTTCGCAAGGAAGGATAGGGGTGCCGAAAGGGTTTCAGGACGCTTCCTCATGGTAGTGCCAGTGGAAAGAAGAACATGGAGAACCTTTTTGGATACCCCCTGGCATCAATATAGTATTTCTGGAATGTAAATTAAAAATTATTTGAATAATAAATTTATAACAAATATTTAATTTTTTTGACATACATAATATTGTTTCTCAGAATAGGGGTACCAACACCTCACTGTAAATCACTTCATTCCACTCAAAAACCCAGAAAGATATGCCCACACTAACAATGTGGAAGAAATTTGGAGACACGTAATATATTCGTATTCACTTCTTGAATATTCCAGAAAAACACATTTCTTTACAGGCTATCTGGTCAAATTTGCATTTGTAAAGAAATGCACGTCGGAGGATGTGGAAGCGTTGGACTAATTTTTTAAATACGCTGGTGAAATTTATAACTAATTTGGAAACGAGTTTGTCAATTTTTCGAAGTCCGAATTGAATTATTCAAATGACGACATCATGTAGAAAATATGAAAGCAAAAATCAGCTAAATAGCCCTTTTCAGGGTAACAGAGACTCTATGTAAGAGATTTGATATTTATTCTAAAAATTTGACATTTTATTTAATTTTTCCGTTAAAAAAGGAGTAAGTCCTTCAAAATAAGCAAATAATTGCAATGGATATCAAATCACATCATAATTTTATGCCTCATTAAATTAACTTTCATTTGATATGCATGTTATGGAAATCTATTAAGGTGCCCAATTTATACAGATTTTTATAAAAACTATATCCACAGCTTCCGATAAATTTGGAGAGCTGTCCCCTTTTTTATTTTGAAATTTACATTTTTTGTCATCTGAGTTATAAGGAGCCCCGTTTCATTTTGTTAATTAATGATTTACATAAATAGTTTTTTGCTTAAGTCACACATTTTGCAATTAAACTCCATGTTACTTTGTGCATAAGCATTAGAGCAAACATGCAGACATTTGAGGCATCTAATTTATGAACAATAGAGCAATTAATCATTAATTATTCAAGCATTTAACCGATGAAAATCGCTGGAGGTGTTTGGGAAGAAAACCAATTAATGATATTTGAAATCTAAGATGCTGTCGGGATATTAACTTTCCTACCAGCATACGGAGCTGCAACAAAACAGTGGCCACAGCAAAAAAAAAAAAAAAATAGTAACTAACAATAAGTGAACAATGTAGGTATTGAAGAAAAAATACGAAAAGTATACAAAAAACAACTTGAGGCAAAATTTATCGCCTTAAATGGTAGCTTAGAAAAACATGAAAAATCAAATAACAAATTCTAAACATAAGGTGACCAGATATATTTATGAAATGCTAAGAAGCGCCACATAAATTATATGAAGTTAACCGGTTTCAACAAAATTTAGCTTAGACGTCAACGTAATTTAGGATTTAAATTAATGTTTAAAGTTCGGCCACTATATGTTGCAATAGAAAACAATCTACGTAATTAATAAAAATAATATTGTTACCAGTAATTCGCAAGCATTAATAAAATATTTTCCCAAATTAGGCAAAGAATAATATGCTGTTGCTTATTTTTCAACATAAACCATCGCTATAAAAGTAAGAGAGAGGTTCTTGAATGAACCGTTGCTAAGCCGTTACAGAGAGCAACCGCTCTATAATTTAATAGCTTTGCCAAAGAGCAAATTGTCAGGAGAGTGAGATGTCCTATAACTTAGCACCGATGCGACGAAAAATGGATGAGCGCAATGGATCGGCCTTCAGTACTGATGGAACCAAATATCCTATAGCTTATTTACTCAAGGCAGTCAACAGTTAAGATGATACCTTCATCTCCTTCAATCGGCACAGAATTCGATTTAGCAGCTCCAAACTGGTTCATCGATCCACGTCAGATCAACAGGAGTGAAGTATTCCTTTCACTGTTTTAATAAAACTATACATTTGGTAGTTCCTTTTGACTCATCGAACACATGATCTATCCAACTTAGACCTGGTCAAACCCAAGTACTCAAAACATCAAAAGCTGATGGTCTCATAATATATACGTAACTCATTTTAAGAAGAGAAAGAGAATGCTCCATTCTCCTGAGCGGCAAAACAATCTATTGCTATCATTAAGATCAACCCGATCAGTGCAACGCCACTCGGGGACATAAGAGAGTCTCATTCAAATGCGCTACTCCAAACAGATATGAACGACAAATGTTTCTATTTTCTGCAAAGAGATGGAATGGTTTCAAGATCGATGACAGTGGATGTGATATCTACCACAACAAGGATAAATGAGCCAGTGACCGACTTCAAATGCCACGCCGAGTGTTGCACACTAAATATAGTCACAGAAAGTGTCATATATTTACACGGATGGCTCCGTATTTTTTCTAAGGAAAAGGTTTTAGAGATAGAAAAGGTAGCATTCTGGGTGAGGATAAATGTCGTAACCAAAATTAGCATAAACATTACTCAGATAGTCAAGCTGCTATTGAATCTCTAGAATCAGTATTCCTAAACATACTAGGGGCCCAGAAACTCCGTTCGTCTCATAATGAGATGGCTCAGGAGATTAACGTTCACCTCATCTGAATGCCAGGGCATGGGAACTTTGATGGGAATTGCAAAGCTGATTAGCTTGTTAAGCAGGAAACTACTACACGAATTCCTCAGCATAAGGAAGGTGTTGGCATGCCCCTTGTTACCAACAAGTCTCTGCTAAAAGAAAGGATAACACAAGATGGATCCAAGGGTCAATTTGCAATATAACAAGGAAAATCTGGCGAAAATGGGACAATACGCGCTCTCCACAGCTGATATCCCGCACTAGACATGGTATCTCGTCTGTTTCTGCAGTAATGACTGCCCACAGCTTCAGCGACAGAGCCGCGGAGAAATAAGGTGTTTGGTCTTTTGACTTCTGTAGATGTTGTAGTGACCTTACACTGCACTAAAAATGTACACACTTCCAAAGACTCACAACATCCATAGCAGGTAAAAATACAGCCAGTGTAAAAGTAAATAATATATATTATGAAATTCAGATCAGTGTAGACATCTTAAATTTATTATGAACTCTGGTTGGTTCAATGAGAGGGTGTAGTTATATACTTTGTGGCATTTCATTGGATCAACATTTAGTCTAAGTAAGTTTTAGTGAAACTGAATGCCAGCCATACCTAACCCAAGCTAAAGGTCATTGAGTTGATCGAGAGGATTGTTGACGTATATTTGATACTACATGTGAAAATGGTGTATGGAAATTATATTCACCCGAAAATCTATGACTGTAGCTCAAGTGTTAATATCGCTATACAAAATAAGAAAAAGGGAGATCTGAATTAAGGAATCTGAAGGGCTTTTTCTAACATGAATGTAATTTATTTATGCATCTGGCATCTCTTTTACTACCAATGCTAGTAGGGTGGGTGGAAAACTTTTTTTTCAATCGGCTTGGTCTTAAATTCGCAGATATCGTCATTCTGAACATCACTGTGTAGCGCGAGTGCCCCAAAATTACTAGTTTTCGGTCCTTTTTTCATATAATCGATGCTGGCACATATATGAACGAATAGATTGGTTCATATTTACCCTTTCGATAGACCATATAAAGTTCAACTTTCCACTTTTTATCTGAGTGGCAAAATTAACTTAAAATTATAGAATGTTCTGTGTTCTATGAGTACAGGGACAGTTACGCTCCCTCTATGATCGCTTTTAACTACACAGTGATGTTCAGAATGACAATATCCATGATTTTAGGACCCAGCCGATTGGAAAAAAGATTTGAACCACCCTATTACAAAGCTGTTAATAGTAATGCTCCTATTATCAACATCTAAAACAGTAGTAACTGCAACAGCTGGCTCAAAGTCCACACTAAAACAACAAACACAAATAAATAAATCAGAACATGTGTTAATTATCTGCGCATCACAATCGATTAATTCCCATGGATGCCACGACCGCAGCCCCTTTGGATGACAAAAACAATAGAGAAGCATAGAGCAGCAAAAACTGACCATGAGTATTTTTTCTTGAACAAGTTTTTCCTCCATTTTTCTTCTGTTTGCTTTTGTTCTAAAAAAAAAGTACAACAATAATAAAACAAAAGAAGATAAGGATAGTAAAAGAGAAGGAAGAATAGGAAATCTAATAGAGCGTGATTTTCTTTTTTTTTTAACATTTTACCAAGCTGTCTTCTGGTTAAATCAACGCCACATTGGTAACCAAGTAAATTGCTGAGATCTTCCTGTAAAGCTTAGCATGCCACTTGACCGCCAGCAGTAACGACAACAACATGAGGGAACGTCCTGCCATCCTTGTGCATGTTGCATTGCTTCAATTCTCCCACACACAATCGCAAATTGCCCTGATTGAGTGCGGTCGCTGGTCAATTTGTTCGAAAAATAACATGTTGTTTTAAAAATGTATGTGAACGTTGGCGTATTCAAGTGAACTTATGTATGTGTTAGTGTGTTCTATCCGACCCACCAGCAAACTTATAGAAATACAAGAATCCGTTCACTTAGCAGTTGAAAGGAATTGCATAAGTTTAATTTATTTTATTAAGACTTGGCTAGGTATTATCATTGAATTAACTTAATTTAGACCAAAACAGAATTGGCTTGAACAGTTTTAGGTACTTAACAACCACCTCAAGAATAATGGTTATGTTGATGATATTCACTATGACAGTTTTAATAAATCATGTGGAGCATTGTCTATGCAATTGGCTTCTTTACCTTGTAATTTATGAAATAGGGCTTGGTAGGCATATGATATTAACCAGCGTTGCTTCTTAACTCGATCTAGCAATGTTCCTTTCACTGCCTGTGAGTATGTTTTTCTGTCTGCCTGGAAATATCGATTAAGAGAAGATAAAGCGATATAATTTGATGACACATCCATACTACTTCAGATACATATAGCTTGTGGGACTGAAAATGGCTGAACTTGTTTAAGAGACACATCAACGATACATAAATTTAAAGCATCTTCGAGACTCTCCTACGCATAAGGAGCTATTTCCAGAATTGCTATCGTGCTATTACACGCTATTGCCTGTTGTGGCTAGATTCCGACAATCTACAAACAATATAGCCAATGCAGTCGAACTTAATTTTTGCTAAATACCAGAGTGTTAGGGGAGAAGAGCTAACTAAATAAAACTTGCACATCACTGCCATTATTACACGACTGCGAATGGGTAGGTATACTACTTTCCACTAGTAAGTGATGTATTGAAAAAAAAAATTCCTTGCGCTATCAAACAACGCATCAATGCGTCAAATCAGGCCAATACTGGCATATAAGCGATAGAAAACAGTCAGTGCTCTCTGACTGTTCATGGGCCACTATCTTTTTGTCAAACATCCTATAAGTTTGAGAGTTCCCTTTCTGTAGAATTTATTGCTGCGAAGAGAATAAGCAACGTACTTATTGAGTACCTCCTGTGTAATTATGCTACTACTACTACTCTTTCAACAATCTTAGGTGACTTAGTCAACATTATAATATCTCATCCGCTCCATTTTACTAAAGAATTCATATGAGTGTGGAAACAGCTGAGCTGTACGCTTCTTTTTGATGGTATCACAAAAGAAACACTCTGGCCTATGCATATTCGTAAATTAGTTTACTTAGCAGACCGTCCAATCTAACCTTACCTCAGGAACTGACCCTAGCTATACAAATTTTATAACGTTAAAAGTCGTGCTTGACGAGGATTGTACTTTGTCTCGAAAAGTCGTAGCACATTTCATAAATAACAACACATGATAAAAAAAAGTATGAAAAATAAATTGAGAAAAGCCGAGCATGAGGGCGTAACACCAACAGAAACTCTAAAACGCCTCATTGAAAAAAGTCAGGAATGGTTTGGACAAGCATTATTCGAAAAATGGGCAGTTGTGAGCACCCTCGATAAGAGTAAAAGTTTTGAAACGCTGTGCTAGGAAAATTTGAAAATTATTTTTTCTCAATTTAATACGGCAGCATCTCGTGATACAGTCAACTTATAGCACAGCAGAGTACCTCCACCGAGCCAATCTCGCAAATATCGAAAAGTTATCACTTCGATTAAAATGTAGACTATATACATTTTTTTTGAAAAATCCTGGCTTTGTTTTTGTCCCTACTCAACACTTTGATAAGCAAAAAGAAGCCTTCAATTTTAATTTGCAAAATGCTTGGGAACATTTTGAAAAATTGCTGCTGTTGGCGTTGAATAAAAGCTATAATGGGGGAAAATTTTGCTCGTTTCACAAAAAGTGACACCATTAGTAAAAATCTTCTAAATTAACGTTTGGAATTCGGGGTATTTGACTTGCACTTTTTTAAACATTTTGGTGCTTAAAGAGGAGTACCAAATTCCATTAGTGCTAAGCCATTAAGTGTAACTGGAATCGAAAGTGTTGCAAAAATTTACTTACTTACGTTTTCGACATGAACAATTCAAATACATTTGAAAGTTAACATTAGAAAAATTAATTATAAGTAAAAACCGTATTTTTTATAAAAAATCAGGAAATAACAGTGGTTGAAAACATTGCCACTAAGCTTTTAATCGTTTTCACTGCACTAAAACTTTAATCTAAATGTTATGTGGTATTGGAGCTGAATTTCGCTATCATCATGATAGTGAGTAAGAAGTCGCTTCCACTAAACGTTTGGTGAAGTTGGAAATCTGCACTTAACTCTTATGGCATCATTTAGTAAATCACAACACACCACTTTGCGCTGCGTTGTTGGAATTCGCATTTTATAAAACGCAACCCAGCGCTGAACGTATTAACGGAATTTGGCAATTTGTAAAACGCAACGCTGCAATTTCGTTCATATGAACTGTCAATTTCATCACTTACTTTTGAGCTGCCGTTAGGCTTTTGGATGCTGTTGAAAAGCAAATCGAAACAACAAATGAAATATTAGAAGTTAAAAAAAAAGGAATGGAATGTTTAATAACCCAGTCGCCTTCGAGCAAAGCTATTTTTCGTATTTTTAATTGAACTGTTCTTTTCTTATTTTACCTTGCACATTTGGAATCAGTGACAAGAATTCAACAATGAACAAAGCGAACAGCTGACATCTTTACCAGATCACAAAAATTACTTAATGCTTGGATTTTTCACAAATTTACAAAAACTATCCTCATTTTATAATTCAACTGACAACGCTCAACTGTAGCTGAATGACAGTCCATCGTAACAACGTAACATAGCTAACGCAATTACGTTGTGATTTATAAAATACCAATTTTAAATCCAAGTGATGCGCTGCATTGGCGTTGTGTTCCAACGCGGTGATTTACAGAAGAGTGCCATTAAACTAAGTGTTTAAAAATAGTGTAGTTTTAGTGCCGCTAAATTTTATGAGAAGGCGGAGCTCAAACGATATAACCACTTACTGCCCAGTTATTAAAAGGTTTGATAGGATGTTTAATGAGTTTGAAGGAATCAGACTTTGTCACCTTAATAGCTTCGGAAAAATTTTCCCAAAATGATCTGACGAGCGTAGTTTTTTGCCTGTTAAACTCAACGCTGACGGAGTCTTTCCAAGAGAATTTCACAATAATCATCTTATGCCTTAGTGATGTACAAACTAACCTTCCTTATTTCTTTAATCTTATCTAAATGGACTTAATTTCCACCATTTTTATAGTATTTTTTAGTGATAATGCAATAGCATCGAATTATCGAAAAATTCTTATAGGGTGATTATATTTTCTCTATAGAAATTTCTATGCTGTAAATTGAAATGTGGAACTTAACATTAGTACAGGAAAGTGTTGAAATCGAGGATGCACCGCACAAATGTTTATAGTGCACAATTTTGATGAATAGTGAGTGGCAAGCGATTCTTCAAAAAATTAACTCCTAAAAATAACTCACATAAGTATCAAGCATTAAGATCTCTAATATATATAAATCTGGCCCTTACAATATACTTAGGGATAGCCATTGAAATAATAAGGGATCACATAGTAACTTTTTGCCTAACCATCGGCGTGCTGTGGACATTTGGCACCTGGGGCGAAGAGGCAATTTGCTGCAACTTATCTACCAAGTCTTTGTTTTTTTTTTTTTTTGTTCAAATTTATTTACTAAAAACAATTAATTAATAGGTTGTCACTTTTGACATCTCAAAATCCCTATGATAATGATATATATATTGTTCAAATTGTATTTATGCTATTTACAACTAAGGACTGTCCCAGAAAAAACGTGCGCTTTGTTTTTTAGTTATAAAAAAATACCCAGTGATTTTTTTGTTCTTTTTTCGTTTTTATTAATAATATCTAGTGTTCAGAATATAAATAACTAAAAACTAAGTAACAAGCTTTTTTTAAGGTAATAAAATTTTTTTTTCGTAAGACCCTTCATTAAATTTTGTCCAGTCGTTTCATCGACAGTATGGTACGATTTTTTCCACTTAAGTCTGAAGTCTTGTGGAGTTTTAGCAATCTTACTACTCCTTCAAAAATCTTATTTCATTAGAGCCCAATATTTCTCAATTGGGCGGAGCTCTGGGCAGTTGGGCGGATTTGCTATTTTTGGTACAAAATTGGTCTTTTTATTTTGATACCGTGCCATCGTAGCTTAAGAGTAGTGAGAGGTTAATAAATAGAGCCATAACATCACGGTACCCTTATGTGCACGAATAAATGGTAAAAGACTTTTTTCGAGGCACTCGTTTATATAAACTTTGGAATTGATTGTGCCTTGCGTAACACAGAAACTGCTTCTGAGACCACAGGTGCATATGGCCTGCCAAACCGTATATTGCTTTGGATATCTCGAAATTTTTGTTTTCTTTAAATATACTAGACACATGCCCATTTTTTGATAATGCATAATATTCGTGCCCAGGTAGCTGCTTAAAAACTGCTTTAACGTAAGTTTCGTCTTCCATAACACCGGAATCAAATTTAGTCAGGTACCTTTCATACAATTTTCGGGCTCGCATCGGAGCCATTAACTGCTTTTCATCAGAACGGTCTTGTACTTTTTGAACGCTGTATGTCTTTAGCTTATTTTCTTCTTTATCTTTTGCACAGTAGATTTTGATGTATCTGCTCTAGCCACCATATCTCGCATTGAGGTATTGGGATTTTGCTTAAAAAGGCGCTTCTCCTTCGTCGCTACCTTTGGGTTAGAAAATTCTGGTTTTCTGCCTTAACCATTTTTCGTGAAACAGGTAGACCCTTCTTATAATTAGAAATAACCCTAAAGGCAGTTATTTTTGATGCACCAACCTTTTGCTATAGCTGAATATTTTAATTCTGGATTTTGCTGGTATGTGGTGAAAATAAGTTTGCGGACTTTTCGTTGCTTGCTAGACATCTTTGTCGTCAAAAGTGCTATCTTCACGTGGTATACATCATATTAAACGTCACTTTATATAGAACAAATATTGTGTCTTTTTAGACCTATAAGATAACCAGGTAGAGTATAATGCAAAATATAAAAAGCGCAAGTTTTTTCTTGGACTATCCTTTTAAACGTTGTGCACGGGGAGATTACACCCTACGCAAACCTCCCTCGCCCCCTAGATACACCAATGCGCTTAAGTTCATCATGTCAAATTAAAAGTTTAGACTGGTAAGATTCCTCGAATAACGCTAAGAACGGTTTGTCAAATGAAGCTGAATTTGAGTAAAAAGTTGAACACATTCACTTCCAAAACCTTTCTCACTTTTTGCTTATGAGCGTAATATTTAGCTTAAGTCGCTGTACTAAATTTCTTTGTGATGGGAATTTGACACAGTCAATATTATGTTTATCTGCAATAGATTCAACTTTGGCCCCTTTATTCCATTAGTACCACCAATATCACTGATTTGTGTATACTGAGATTTAAAATTAGAATGATATGAATTTGTTGAGCTTAGGACAAATCGTTTGTAACGATAAAAAATCAAATAGCTGTTTAACAGCTATCCCCTTGTTGATTTACTGAGAATAAAATGTCTTTTCGCTGAAGAATATGGTTGAATATGGCACCCAGGTTGGACCGCTATCCCTTGCTTCGTTATATTCCATTTAAAAATATATACGCCTACCAGCTGATTTTCATGATTATCTTAATATATCCAACTCTCATATTTTATCGCTAAAGAAAATTTAAAATTTCGGAGTTGCAGCCAAGTTTCCCCCTTTCTTGCTTTGCACAAATTCGTCTAAAATTCGGCTCTTCATAACTTGCAAAAGTTTCACATTTCTGCGTCAATTGCTTATGCTGACACAGCAGCGCATCTCATATAGCAACGAAGATGTAAGCACACGAGTGCATTGTGATCGATAGACGCAGCAGATATTGAGATATGCACGAATGCGCTAGTGCACAGTGCATGTCAAACTTTTGATAAATTGACAGGCGATACCATTTGTCAGCATTCAATGCAGCTTATTTCCTGTTGCTGGTGTGTGTATTTAGGTATATGCGCTCCTTTTTTTAAGCTACACTTAAGGACACAGAAAAATATATCGATACAGCGTCGCATCTTAGCTCTTTGTGTTAGATACATATATTTTATACTCGATGCTTTCAAAACGATATATTTTAGGATCGAGTACTTGACCAGTATCGTATAAAATTTAATAAGTATTTTTTATTTTGATCTTTAATATTTCTTAATATAAAGGCCCCGGGGCAAAAAAAAAACTAAAAACGGGCCCCTTTTCATATATAAAAATTCACAAAAAAAAAAAAAAGTCAACAACAACTAGCAGATGTGATGGATTTTTGGCCAACGAAATGAGAATGGCGAAATGGTCTTATTTGATTTCTGTAACACCTACAAGATCGTATTAGGAAGCTCACACTTCATTTACAAATACAGACATAACTTTTACGATAGCAAAACCTGGAAAAAACAGCTTCCTCGACGTCTGTACATTGAGATGCGCAGAATACGGCACAGATCATTTTTTTCCTATTGACTAACTTAGAGTACGAGGATTGACAAAACATAAAAGCTATAGCCGCCTTAATGATGTTGTTCAATAGAAAACAAACAAAAATACTACTTAGTACCGTTTTAACTGAATGTATTAAAAGTAATGCACTCGGTCTCAGGCTCACAAATAACATGCAAGTGTAAATCTGAAGAGCTTGACCGGCGATGCTGCAGAGCCGCAGTCGGATTCCAGTGTTAAAGACAATCTGATGGTAGCCGTTACACCCTAAGTCTAAGCGACTAGAGACGTAAAGATAAGGCCCAGCGCGACAATGTTCTGTAGGGATGTAAAGCCCAGCTGCAGAAACGACAAACGGGCTTGAACAAAAAGTGTTGCAGCAGTAGTTGAAGAGACAGCTACAAACCACAACTTAAGCGAGCTCTGTAGTCTTACGAAAAATCTATAGAAAAAATATACCAAAATTTCAGGTCTATTCAAGAGTAGAAACGGGATACTACTTACAGCCGAGCCCTGGCAATGAGTTCAACGACATGAAGACTTCACCTGCACGCTGAACTCTAACAAAAATTAAAATAGAACATAAATTTTCTTAAAAGAAACTTCACAACAGCAACAGACTGGCTGCTACTCCTGAAGAGATAAATCTATCCATCTAACAACTTAATCCTAACAAAGCATCAGGCTACGACAACATCCCAGCTGAAGAACTATGAGTTAATCCCACTTTAATTACTTGTTACTCTTTTCCAAGCCATTTGGAAATGGAGAATATTAATTCTCAAAAAGTAATGAGCTCACCCTTCGAAATATCTATAGCGGAATTACGATCTTGAGTGCATCTTCCTAGATAATAACTTTCTTTTTTCTCAGTTGCATTCAAAGTAAATTCAAGAGGTCACTGATCAAACAGCCTTTTTATTTCATGATGTGCACAGTTAAATTTTTGTTGAGAATCATAGAATTAATGGCACTTTTGGGACCACATGGACCCCAGGACGTGCTTATGCCGATGATATCATCTTGTTGTCAGCAGAATCATCCAAACCAGTCTAACATGACATAACTCAGCAATCAGGCAGCCTTTTATACCCTACACAGAGGGTATATTCATTTTGTCATTCCGTTTGTAACCCATAGAAGGGGGCGTGGCAGGTATAGAAAAGTATATATATTCTTGATCAGCGTCACCACCTGAGTCGATTTAGCTGTGTCCGTCTGTCTGTCCGTCCGTCTGTCTGTCTGTCTGTCTGTCTGTCTGTCTGTGTGTTTGACTGTTGAAATCAGGTTTACGCGAAAACTAAACAAGCTAATTCAATGAAATTTGGCACACAGCTCTCATCTTCTTACCAGCTGCTAGCATATAAAAATGGGCGAAATCGGTTAACAGCCACGTCTTCCGCCCATACTCAATGTAAATATACCCAAGTCCATTTTGAAAAAAAATTGCTGCGATTTTGATCGAAACGTAATAAAAAGAGAACTAACAACGCAATCGTTATGAAATTTAATATTGCGGATACACTTGCTAAAAGGTGTCTTCTTGCAAAATTTTGGCACAATTTCGGTGGTGGGTGTGGCACCTCCCATATAAGCGAAACACTTTTAATGCTATAGATAGTGTGCTATGAGAGTAATCTTCATAAAATTTTGTGTAGAGGTGTCAGCTTCAGAATTAAATGAAACTTGACAAGATTGCATCAGTGGGCGTGGCACTTCCTTCATCCACATAAAGTTGTAAGTGCTATTTTAAGTGAGCTATGGGAGCAATCGATCTGGAATTTGATGTAAGTGGTTTACTGGGTAATAGGTATATTTGGATCAAAAGCTGGCGAAATAGCAACAGTGGGCGTGGCACCTCCCATACAATTAAAATACCTTAAGTGGCATAACTATCGAAATATATGAGCAATCATAGTGAAATTTGGTGTAAGAAATTTTTTTATAAAAAGCTATTTCTGGATCAAAATCTGAGTGGATTGCACCAGTGGGTCTGTCACCGCCCTAAGTTTTAGGAATAATTACGGCACATATCGCAAACTATACAAGCTATTGTGCTAAAATTTGGTTTGATCATGTTAATCACGAATATCATTTATTGAAACAAAAGTGGGCGGAATTGTAGGAGCGGGCGTGACATGCTTCGTGTTTTTCATTTCTATTCTATTTTTTTCAACATTTGCCATATTCTTTTGACATTTCCAGTTTTTTCCAACACTTTCCAACATTTTTGAACATTTTTACATTAATTTTCGACTTATTCAACCTCCTCAACATTTTTTTAACATTCATTTAAAAAATACTTTTAATGTAGTGTAGGGTATGTGACTTTCGGCCTGGCCGAAGGTAACACCTTTACTAGTTTTAATTTCATTCCAATCAACAAAATACAAAATGTCTATAGAAACTATATATTCAATTACAATACATACATATAGTATGTGTACATAAATTTCATTACATTATAGGAACTGCAATATATTGTATATTCTATTTAGGCTCATCGAGCTCTATTATTCGACATACTTTACGGCCAAAGTCTACCCTGTACATCCCATCCTATAATCTTATACACTCGACGCTTCTGCAGCCGGCTCTTGGGCTATAAAGTTTTATTTTGCAATAGCTTTGTTCAAAAAAAAAAATGTACCATTTGTCGAAAAATCGATACTTCCATATGATCCCCGAATGGTCTTCCACCGAAACTTTTAGTGAGTATTATATCGATATTTTATATTCGATGTCTTGTCCCTAGTTGCATGTAGTTTGACTCCTGCCGTTATTCTATGGTAACAATAAAAATAAAGCTACAAGAATAAAAACAACAGCAGCAAAACAAATAAACAACAGCGGATGTTTCATGGCAAATGTTTCGATTTCCGTTTCCATTTCGAAATTTATTTCTTATTTCGTTCCAATTTTTTTCTTTGCACAACATTTTTTTTTTTTGTAAAAATGTGTTTTATTATTATACATTTCTATTGCAGGGTATCCTATTGGAACAGTTTTAATTTCAATTTTTGAATTAACGCAGATCTGTCAGGATATTTGCTGTTTGCAACATCGAATAGACATTAGAATGTAAAGATTCTTCATTCTTTCATTGTCTATTCTATCAGCCAACTCGTGGTACATGTGTAAAGTTGGAATATTATTTAAACGTTTTTGACCCATCGTTGGACGCACACATGATTTCAGCCTCTTAAGAGTCGAAAAACTCCTTTCATTAGTGCGACAGAACGCAAGAATAGTTATAAGCAAATTCAAGAATCAAACGAGTTCTGGAATGAGGTTCTTATATCATAGATTATTCTATACGAAATCTACTGCGTTTCCTAAGCTTTTCAAGTTAGTTTAATTTCTACTCGCCAAATCAAGAAACATGCTTCGATCACTAAGTTAAACATCTTTTATGAAATCATCTTTTTTAAAATTGAATATCTTTGCAACATCACAATCTTTACCAAGTACAGAAGCTTCAAGAGATCTAGAAACTTTGCTGAATCTGTCTCAAATCAGATTCTCAGCGACGAAAGAACTTGGTCGTTCACATCAAAATACATTTTTTCTATAGAAATCTTTTGGATTCTGACATATATAATTTTCTGCTTTTGAATTCGAATCAATATGCTTGGGAATGTGCGTGTTGAAATAAAATTTCCCGAGTTCTAAATACACGCAACAGGCCTTCCGGTGCCGCTGAGCAGAGTACTGACAGTCTTAAAAATTTTAATTTGCAAAGCCAGTAGGTTGAACATAATTATGGAATAATTTTTGCTTTGGCCCCTCGTTCTTTTCTATTTCTGCCTATGCAATATATCAGAAAAACTAATTAAAGTAACTGTTATGTGATTTTTATTTGATAATATTTATGAATTTGGGGCATTTTGGACATATTAAAATGAAAATGTACAAATATAATACTGCTTTGTCAGATAATGCTCATAACTATCCTATTTTAATGTGG
This sequence comes from Meiosimyza decipiens, assembly GCA_963680825.1. Lineage (NCBI taxonomy): Eukaryota > Metazoa > Arthropoda > Insecta > Diptera > Lauxaniidae > Meiosimyza > Meiosimyza decipiens. The sequence continues at coordinate 52,236,433 of OY804259.1, read as the reverse complement.
AGCTCTTATGTCGGAAGTATATAAATTTTTGATCTGTGGTGGTGATGTGTTCTCACACCGAGGCACACTACTTGCATTGCTGCTACCACACCTATTTGCCTAAACTTACAACTTTAAGCCACGCAACGTTTCGAGTCAAAGTTGCAATTTGGAATCAATAAACTTTTTTAAAATTGTTTTAAAACGCGTCATCTTCCTTTCAATGGGCGTATTTTGCTGACAGAATTTAAAAACTCCTCAACAAAATTTAAAATTTTATCTTGAAGAGCTGGCTAATCTTTCAACATACTTAATTTCAAGAAAAATTTCCATCAAAAGCATCCCGATAGAGTTGAGTTTGGAAACCGCTCTTCATACTGGTGCGTCTAAGATGCTGTCCAGCTTGCTGAGCTAGAATCCTTCGTTAGTAAAGTTCCAGTTTAACGAGTGTTCGCTCGACTGAATTTTGTTCAAAAAAATATTTTCTCGCAAATTTCGGATGACGTATGTAGTATTATAACGACACAACAATTGCTACTTAGGGATTAGCGTTCTTACTAAGCCGCCACTATAACCTAACATTCACCAAGGAAGTTTGCATTTCCAAGATGGGCGTGCTCCTTTTAAAAGCAGTTTACAAGCAAGTCGAGCATGAATTACTTAGTAAAGTAGTTATTTTTAGCCTTGCCAAAAGATAAAATTAAGGATTATTCGTATTAACTATACGAAACAGATTCCGTTTCAGTTGTCGGAGCAAAATTCAAGTCTCCTTAAAGTTCATAATTGATGCAAATAGGAAACAAAATACAGAAGTAAAGTCTTTTTCTTCCCTTTTTTATGAAGGAGATGTTCAAAAGATAGAGATAATTCTTTTATTGTTTTTATTTTATGCATTACTGCAGTATTATTTAACTTTATTTATGTAAGTTTATCATGCAGTTCCATGGATTACAATATAATTGAATTACGTGTCACTAGGCGCACATATACATTGCAACATAAATAAAACTATAAAATAACAAATACACCTCCAAGTCCAATAAATCCACACACATACACTTCTACGCTGTCAGCGAATTGCATTTTTGTATGTGCGAAAAATTGAAAAATTGATGTCGGAATTGAGCACTCAAATCGATCAAACCCAATGAAGGACAACAACAGTGCAGGGGAAACTTAACCAACGTGGGTGGAATATAATGCCACAATTTGTTAGCAAACAGGATATTAGAATTGCGCACACTCACACACATATGCACACAGATGCAGCAAAATAAAAATCGGAAACGGAAATTTCACCAGTCTCAAGGGACACATGCACAGAAACCACTTGAATGAGAAAAAGCAAACGGAAGAGGAAGTTTGACAATGGCAAAGCAAGAAATGCATTAATTTTTGTGATTTTTATGGTCTTCCTTAAATTTATGTCATCTGTATATTTCTTTGCAAGTAAAAATTTTTTATTGCACTTAACGCTTTCTTACTTTTCCAAATAGATAAGTTCCTGTGTAATTGTCCTTAATAAAGGTCCGTTTTTCAAACTCTGAAATAAACAAAAAAAAAATGTTTTTTTTATGTTCTTAGAACAATTTTGGTATCTCTTTTAGACCAATTGGAATCCATTTTTGTAATCTAAGGCATCAGCATGTTGTAGCAAACCCAACCACTAACCAAAACAATATGAGCCAGAACAACTTGCATCGATGTAATGCTTTGCACTAAGTTTGGTTGTCAACAAATATTAAAATAAAAATATAGCAAACTTGAAAAAAACTGATTTTATCAAATGTTACTTGCTGAGAAATTAAACATTTAGTTAAAATTATTTTTTTAAAAGTTTTGGGTAATCGTTTATCTAATGACCGACACTTTCAGCTTCATATGACGGGCTCTTCTGAAAACCTTTCTTCTTAATTTTCCCAAAAAGTACTAAACGTACACCTTAGCGTGTCATCCATGGATAGGGTCACTCTTTTAATGCTTCTACATTTAGTTAATCTTTTCCCGCAGTATGTGTTTGATTGCAGCACTTCCGTACGGAAGATGCCACGCCTTAAACTGTCTATTTTTATGCAAAACTTGTCTGAGCCACACTTAACATTCGTGCTAATTTTTTTTGTGAAAGATTTTCATTTTATAGTAGGTAGATCTGACGCCGCCTTTTTATTCAGTGCTTGCAAATTTGATGAGAAAGAAGCCTTGAAAAGTCAGAAAGTGAATCAGTGTTGCCATTTATAAAAACAATTTGTCACCGATTTGAAATATTTTTTGAAAATAGCGCATTAAAACTACGATTTTTAAATATATTAGAAGTGCGATACTAAGAAATTAAGTTTTTTGTCATTTAAGTGTTTAATTTTTTGCATTGCTACGGGAACACTGATCAAACTGTTAAATTGCTATTGCTCATTCGCTTGCACGTTTGCATAGACAGAGATGTTCCCGTACACAAACTCGAAAACTTTCAAGTTTAACATGCATTTCGAGTTTCCTTTGAAGAGGAATACACTTATAGGTTTTAACGATGCCCAGGTCAATACTAAATCAGTAGCGACCGAGGAGTGGTTGCCCAGGGCGCAAAGATTGGGGACGGCTAAAGTGGTCGTGATATATATCTCATTTTAGTAGGGTTTTGAAACTCAAAAGTACCATTTTTATTTTGTAGTAAATGAAAGTAGTATAATTTAGTAAATTGGAATTTATAGGTGGAGATTTTCAAATTTAAAGTAAAATATATCTCCTTTTCGTAGGGATTTTTAATGTTAAAAGTTAGGCTTTTATTTTTTTGGTAGGGTAAATAAAATTTTTGGCAAGAAACACGCAATTTTTTCTTCGGTATGGGGAGCAAATAAGTTCTTTGCCCCGGGCGCCCGATGTGCACGGTACGCCACTGTATTGAATTTGTTTAAAAACTCCCTATGAGATTACTTGATACAATAATTCCCCTGTCACTTTTTGTGATATACAATGATAGTTTTCAAAATATGGTAGCTCTTTAACTGAAGATCGCAAGAGTTTTCAATTTGAAAACCTGAAAATGTGTTTGGTTGTGTATTGTGTTTAAAATATGTGAAGATTTTCGAAAAAGAAATAAAACTTTATTTGCAAGTTTTCCTAGCATATTTTGGGATTTTTTCAGACCTTTTGAAGCGCTTAAAATTTGGTTTTTAAAGCTTCCTATTGGTCGCCCTAGTGATAACACCAAAAAATTACAAGAACAAAAATGAATGGCGTAATCGAAAAAATAATTTTGGATGTGTTTTGTTTTGCTTTTTGCTTTTGTTCGCAACAAATCCATACAAAAAGGAAAACAAATCAACTCCTTTTTATTTTTATGAAATATGATAACCCTCCACTAGCAAATCCTGCGCACGGTCCTGACTGAAATCGTTCTATGAACTCCCAAGTTATTTGCTTTGCTTTATTTATATTTATCTCGAAAAGTTTGCGATTGATTTGCACCCTTTGCAAAAGAATTTTAAAGTAAATTTATTTACTTTTTAACTGAAACCCTTATGTCTTAAATCTATCAAGGAGCTCTCAAGTTATATCGATATACTTTTTTGCGCCCTTCACAAGGTGTGCATTTTGTCATTACATTTGTAATGCAATGACATGGTGAGTGGGCTTGAATAAAGCATGTCTTGAGAGCTTAAGTTTAGTTGCAAATATTTGATTTTGCGGAATTTTAAATAAAAGAAATAATATTGCATTATATGTGTGCGATCTTCTAGTGGTACACTTTGCGTGCTTTCTTTGGTAGTAAATCGATATTTTCGTCACTTTCATCGAACAATTTCATTCAGAAAATTTAAATATATGTCGGTCGTATACAACGAAAAAGCTTTTTATTGACAACTATATTTCTGACATTGCTGAGGATAAATGAAATCTCTGCTCCATCACTGAAACTGTTTCTATACAAAACTGCCTCATTTTGACACAAACACTGTAGAAGATTTAAGTTATTTGAGACAGTTTTAAGAAAATTATTTGAATTTTATCAGCGAATAAATTCAATTAATTGAAATCATCTCAACTCGAAGTTTTTCCCTGAAGTCACATATAGCACTTATTGATATAATATCTAACTATGATTCATGAAGGATTCACTGAAAATTATGGGATTAACACAAGCCAAAAGTAAACAGAGTAGAAAAAAAAAATCAAAACTCAACTCAAGCGAGTTACTAAAAGGACTCTCATAAATAAATTCATTTAATTAAATTGAAAGGTTCCTTAGATTGACTGCTGCCTTCAGGCTTAAAAGCAAAAACAAGCAGACAAAATTTAAAGCCAAGAAGCACCATCGGCCACACAAATCAGGCCAACCGCAGCCACAACAGCAACATGAACAATAACGACAATGAGGCATTTATCAATTATTGCCAAGCAATTTAATATATTGTTATGAAGCCAATATTAAATATGCAAAATAACTAAAAGCAGAGCTCATAAAAACGCCTAGAAGCAGACAACAATGTTAAGCTAATGAGAAAATTATATGTATGTACCTACTAATTGAACTTTCGTAAGGGTAATTAAAGTAATGGAAAAGGAAGAGATAGGCTAATGCCTCATAGAGAAATAAGAGAGATACTTGCGGAAGTGATGAATGGGTAATAGAAATTACTTTTTAGGGTGAAATTCAATGATTACTTGAAATTATTTTACACATGACTGCTCATCAAATAAATGTTCTTAAGTTCTTTGGAAACATTCAATACCGAAAAACTCGTTCCTTTAAAGAGTATATTCCCAAAAATAAAAACAATAAAAAAATAAAGATTTGCGTTGTAAAATCTAAATTTTTCATCAAACAAAAAAAAATATTAAGTTTGCTTTATTTTGAGTACTTATTTTTTAAACTCCCGATGTCTTTCCTATTGTGCACAACGTTGTGTGTTACGAAAAAGTGTTCTGTTTAGTTCTATTTAAAGCAAAAATCCAGGACTGCCAGTATATTCATTTTAGCATATGTTTACTTTAGGGACTATGCTTCTTTTTTACTTAAACCATGTTTTTTCATTTTCATTTTTAAAAATGATATGATATCACAAAGTCTCGTTCGAATTTAGTTTCGGAGATATAACCATCGCATGTTGCGGTTATACCTTGTATGTAAAGCGGTATGAGTTGGGAACCCCTGATCAATTTTCCAAAATGTGGGTTTTATATGATCCCATATTTTGGATATCAAAACAGAGATTTTCGACTTATAGTGATTTGTTATACAAGTTTTATTTCGATGGCTTTATCTCCGAAACCAGATCCGAGTGACATTCTTTTTTTGCAGGTTTATTATTTCTTTCTTAAATGATACTTCCCCTAAAACATAAAAATGTCCGAGATTTTTTTTTAACTTTTGCGGATTTTGTTAAACTGCTTCCAATGATTGGAGGAAGACTAAATAGTTAAGTTTAACCCTAACCCTCCTGACACGGGTACCTGGGTACCCGAAAGGACTATGAAGCTAAATATTTTTCAAACCAAATGAGTTACGAATGCGGGGTTCCTCGACATCTTACAAATTGTCGTTTTCTAACGTTTATCGAATTTTTTAGCTTTCTAGAATTATGTTGTTGGCTACAGAGCCGATTCAAAGTCGAATAGTTATTACCCTCCTAATAATGGTATCCGGGTATCCGTACATTTCTTCACACATATTGTATGAAGAATATGAGTGAAATAATGAGCAATTTTTGGTTTCTATATGTTTTATTTATTATAAAGTATTAAAAAATATTTTAGAACAAGTCGTAAGACAACAAATTAAGTTAAAATAATAAAAAAAACTGGAAACTCAGCAGCTAATGCAGCGTGGTGCAATGTTTTTGGTTTGGTTGTTGCACATTGCACGCTCGCAGCCATCGCATTTCTTGCGTGTCTTTCTGTCGGATTTAGGATCAACAGCCACGCAAAGGTAGCAACGACCCTTCGATGACAACCGACCAGTTTTACCTCTATCATTAGTTTCCGATGGGTGTGCAGAGTTTAAGCAAACTGACTCATAGAGGTTTTTGTTGAGCATAAGCTCAAGAGCAGCCCGGACCTTGGTGTATCGTGTTATTCGCTTATTAGCGGCCCTTTCGTTCATATTTTCTACGTCAACTCCACGCCAAGTGATGTCAAAAAACCTCAACGCGAGCATCGTCTTTTTTTGGTGCTTGGATAGAGGCTGGAATAGACCCAAAATGCACCCAACGCAGCCGCGTCGATCATGTTAAAAAAACTGGCCAATGGCCATCTATTTAGTTTGCGCTTGGAGCTATATTTAGACAACATCTGGTCCATTACATCTACTCCACCTTTGGTTTTGTTATAGAAGTTATTTATCTCCTCTTTTCTATTTAGTGCAGGCTCACCTCGTGAATAATGCATTGTTGACAGGAAGAAATGCTTTTCTTTTTCTTGGTCACGACAGATAAGAGAGTCCCATTTTTATTGTACGCATATCGGGGTGTGACTATATCGTTTGTGGGATCTGGCCGTAGCTCTCTTGGAATGTAAGCTTTGTTTTGTCGAAGGCTACCGACTAGGCTCATTCCTCTAGCTCGTAACTCATTGGACAACGGGAGTGAAGCAAAAGAATTGTGTGTTGTCACATTCAGACCAGACTATTTGGAAGACAATATTTTCTCCAAAGTTTACTTGCCGTTGACCACCAGGTGGCTTGCCATACCAAGCAAACGATAGCTATCGGCTATGTTACACAACCAAAATATTCTGATGACATATTTTGCTGGCTTTGACGGAATATATTGGGCAAAACTGGTTTGTCCTCTATATGGGAAAAACTGCTCAACTAGTGTCACGTTTTCATCAGGATAGTAATTTCTTTGTAGGTTTTTCATTAACATACTCCAAATATCGGAGATGGGAGCGACTCAATGACGATACGATTACATTTCTTTTGGTTTTGGGGGCATGCATTGGGTCAGTTGGTCCAGTAGCAATTGGTGTAGCGCTAGATGATGGTCCCGCACCAGACAACTTGCCGTCAGACACTTTTATTCCCAAAACAGTACATTACGTTTGCGTGACATCGAAAAAATTTAATAAAAACAGTCTAAAGCAAAACAATTACACGCGCCAAAACCCAAAAACGAATTGACTATGCGCATAAAAAATCAAAACGACGCGCTCACACACAATCACACATTCACAATCAAATGTATACCGCCGTTTAAGGCCTTCTCATCCCTCTAGGCCTGCACAGTAACAAGTACGCACTAAAAATACATACGGGTACCCGGGTACCTTTATCAGGAGTCTACGTATGTAAACGTTGTCAGGACGGTTAGGGTTAAGCAAATCTGCAAAAATCCAAAAAATCACACGCACCGCAAAATGTAATTAGGTGTAATAAATTTTTGCACCAACTTGGCCTATAGATGATTTAGTACATTCAACTTTTTTCAAGTTTTTCAATCTCTTTCAACTGTTTCAACATTTTCCATGTTTTTTCCACTCTTCAGCTTTTTCACCTGTTTCAAAATTTGTTCAACTTCTTTCATCTTTTTGCAATCTTTTCCATTTTTTTCCGACACTCCAACATTTTTTGGCTTTTTCAACACATTTCATTTCAACAGTTTCCATATTTTTCAACCTATCTTGATGTTTTTCAACACATTTCATTTCAACAGTTTCCATATTTTTCAACCTATCTTGATGTTTTTCAATATTTAGCATATTTTATCAACCTCTTTGAACAATTTAAATATTTTCTATAATTTTTCGACATGTTAAACCCTTATTCAACTTTTTTCAATATATTGCATATTTTCTCGACTTTTTCAACTTTAAAACAAAAAACCGAACTGGGGTCGGTCTCCTGGTATTTTATACTTTATAACACTCGTCTCGCTGTCTACGATGCTTCACAAACAAAAGAATACAAATATTGTAACTACAAGACTTAGTGTTTATATTTTTGAATTTTGAATTGCTAAGTACGTCCACCCTAATACCACACGCGTAAAAAGTTCAGACTCTAAAACTGTAAAATGAAAACTAATTGTGTCACGAGTTTCCATAAATTTTCCGCAACTTCATCAGTAACAAAATATCAAACTCATCATTCACTAACAGCCTGTCGAATGTTTAAGGACTTGGGCACACAATATTCATATTTTTTGCCGCGCTCATACCACTAAGCCGCAAGTTTGCTTGCAACTTGACTACTTTGGTGCTTCATTGCTATTGCTGGCTGGCCTGTGGCCATAGTTTATATTCAATTTATTTATAATTTTTCTTTAATTTGTTTTGATTAATGCGGATGTTTTTGATGCGCGTGTCAAAATGCTACTGAACGTTTGCGCTATAGGGTCAAACAGCACGGTTTGGACACTTTAACGCAAGCTGCTCTGGCGGAACATGGAAACGTCAAGATTTATCGATGCAAATGAGTTTCCGGAAAGCTTAATTTAATTAAAAGTTTCGAATTTCATTGAAAGAGTTAAAGTTAAAATTGCTAATTTGACAGCGTGATTGATAGCAGTCGCTAACAAGCGAATAACAACAACTTTTAAGAAATATCTCTTTAAAAGTACAACAACAAATCTTGAAAAACGGTTTTGCTGTGACTAAAATTTTTACTAATAAAAAAATTTAAATTTTGCAATTTTTTCTTTGCAATAGACACGATATCTTAAAAAATATGTACGATTTACAGAGCTCACAACTCAAAAAAAAAAAAACAAATTCGCTGAAGCTAGCGATCAAAAATATTTTGGAGTATCAACTTTCAGCTATGTTGTATTGGGAAAGTGTACAGATGAGTCAATTTTATGTTACGCTACATCCCAGAATCTACAACAGCAATGATACATCCATTTTATGAAAACACTGTTTCTGAAAATCTTGTGAATGATGCTTACTAATTCTGAAATATCTAGCTATCTACCCTTATTATAAAACCATATTTAGTTCGATTCTATCAGGTCTTGCTTTAGTGCTACAGCTATCAAACGTCCATGATGGAAAACTCTGAAGAAATTCTGTATCACAGCCAATACTGCAAACTGTACTGCTTTTTGTTTTCAAATAAAGAACGTGCCACATATGGAATTCTCTTAAATCATCGAATACGTTTAGTGTTTGGCTGGCACATCTTCTATGGAACTGCTACTGAAAATATATGGAAATGCACTGAAGAGCATTATATGTGTGAAAGTTAATATGGAATTTAACGAATTCTTCAAGACACAACCCAACTTCTTCACCAAATCGCCGTTTAAGAAAAATATTTGTTTATGTGACCAACAGTACTGGGGCTATGTCTGTCGATGATACGAATAACTACTTAGATGTTTGATTAATTTGTTTTGGTCTGATTTAAAATAAAATAATATACATAAGATCAACTACATGTTTGTGTTCCATATCGTCAAGACCACTTTTGGTATTTTCCTGATAAATCTACTGCTTTTTGCCTGTCCAGAGTAGTCAACATTAATCTGAACTCATTTATATCTCTAAGGGAACAGTGTATTTGAAAAACTTAAAAATATATTACAATAAAACTTAGTAAATAGTAGAGGAGTCCAATAAGAGATTTTGGAACTTACTCAAGCGTGGCAGATTAACATATGGAGGGGATACATTGTACGTTGTACCTCTACCAAGTTCTAGCCCTCTATATAAGGCCGCGCGTATTGGGCAACCGATCAGAGTAATAAAAAAAATCGATGGCTGGAAATACTCGAGCGCGTCAAAATAATCTAATGGTTTGAGCGTGACCTGAGGAAGTGAGAGGATCACAAACTTCCAAAAAATTAGTGTTTTAAGCTATCAAATGATTTTTGAATTAATCACCAAATTGAAACGCTCCAAGCTGACAACATTTTTCTAGATTATTTAATCAACATATTCATTTTTGGAACTTTGAGTGCTGCAATAAGCAAATTATCAATAATAAAATATAAAAAATTAGCAAAAATAAAAATATATAATTTTATTAAGGTAATTTTGCACTGATTAACTACTCTAAGCAATATTTACTGTCTTTTCTGCAAAGCTATTTATTTTCAGTTAAGCTTTCACTAAGAAAATCTTTAAATTGGGCAAAGTGGTCAGAAAAATATTTTGGTTTTAGTACACCAAGTTTCTGTTAATAAAAGATTTATGAAATCGTATAAAAAAATTGTGGTTGAAAAAAATTAAAGGATTTTTAGCCAGTGCGCCTTTTTGTGAAAAGTGATAGTTTAGGGGAAAAAATTCTGTGTGGTGAAAGTTTTACCAAAACTTTTTTAATCGCTTACGCAAAAACTAAAATTCCTAGAGGAAAATTTTACGAAGAAGACATTTGCATTTTATCCATAAGAATTCAAATCTATAATAAAAAATTTAGCTATGTACGAGTGTAAAAAATCACAGTTGACCTCGAATTGACCTTAAAAATTAGTTTCAAGGCTAAAACATTTGCTATTATTTGAGCTCCTAAAATCTTTCTAACGTTTTCCAAATAATTTACCGACATCTTACTTAATTCTGAAGATATTGGTCTGGGAAAACTAAAGTGGAGCAAACTGAACTTTATAAATTTTTGGAAAAACATACACTATAAATCGGTCATTCTTTAAATAACTGCACATTCTTCGACTTCTTTCTCCGTAATTTGGGAATAGAGAAAAAAAGTTGTATGACATTTTCGTTTAAAAATGCTTTAATTTAATACAAAAATAATTTATTTATTTTGAATTAACTTGCTTGAACATTAAAATTGATAAAAATTTCATATTTATACAAAAATGTTTCTGAAAATATCTTCGACATAAAATCCTTTTTTTTTTGTGATTTTTTCAATGTTATTCTGCAATCAAAGGCGCTGTGCTCTTTCAAACAAATCATGTAATGGCAAACTATGCAACTAAGTAAATGCTTTATTCTCGGAACGGACGTACGACCTTTCAAATTACAAATAATACATAAGTGAGATTAATTTCATTTAACTGTGTATCCTTCTTAATTATTCAAACCTTAGGCGGTATCCAAATGAAATATTTTTTTAAAATAATATAAGAACGTTAAAGCACATTAATAAATAATAATAATAAAAAATGAAATATGCATTTTAAAAGATTTGTGCTTAAGGGCTTAAATTAATTATGGATGCAATTTTAACAAGCGGTTGATTTTTTTATGTTCAGAAAAGTTGTACGTTAGACACAGAATAATAAAAACCAATATATTCAGAAAAAATGTTCGTTTAGACTTACTTACATAGGTATATATGCATATATACTAAAAGTTACAAGTTAATAATAGCCCTATATATAAGTTATCATATCGCTCACTTACTGCAGGATTGGCATAACTCAAAGAACGTGATTTTTGTGTTATTGATTTAGAAATATCCGCTATTTTATATTTTAATTTGTGTGAAAAAATCAGATAGATATCTTATAAACTTGCCTTGTAAGACGGGTTTATATAAACATACTTTTCAACAGATAAATACCAACTCTTTAAAAACTTTAAATGCGTTTTTTCTCCCACCGTAGGTTTTTTGAGTTATGCCAGTCTTGAAGTAAGTGAGCATATTATTTTGTGGACCATTCTTAAAATACAAAATATAGAGCCTTGAATATAAGGCTTTTTTAATTAATAAATATGAGTTCATTTTGTAAAAGCTCAGTTGTTGATGTCTCATTTCTTTGGCATTATTTTTTTTTTTTTGATAGCTCATCTATATCAAATATTAAATGGAAATATATTTTTTAACAGAGTATCTAGATATAATCCTGAAATATGATGTCCCGATAAATTTTACTAAAAAAATTATAGTCTAACTTGTTCTGGATAGTAAATAAATAACTGGTTTTATAATAATTTTATTTTGAAATATTTTTCCAGGAGCATTTTTTTAAATATCAGCTCTTCCTTCCACTTCTTTTGAGCCAATAATTCCTGAAAGTTTACATTTTTTTTTTTTTTTGGGACTCTAGTACTGATCTTTAAGTTTTGCAGGGCGGTGTATATTAAGAGAATCGATAAAAGTATTTATTGCATTTTATTTTATTTGAATCTAATGAATTAAAACTTTTTAATAACTACTTATTTCATCTGTTAGAAGTTAAAGAGAAAAATTATTTTCAGCCGCTGTAATGCCCCTGGTATAATTTATGTTAACTCTTGCTACTTATATATCATTTTAGCTAATTTTAAGTCAAACTATATAACTTTGCGACATACTGCAACATTCTTTTTGAAATACTTTATAAAGCAAAGGTTTTTATTCTGTACCTAAGGAAAGATTTAATTTAAATTATGCTAGGTAACTCTTGGGTAATTTTTTGCCTTAAGCTAACGTTAGTAATATTTTATTATTTTATTAATTTTCGAATCTTTAATTAAATTTTCTGAACTTGAACTTAACAAACAGTACAGCTTAACTTTGTTCTTTAAACTTTCTGCAACAAAGTCTTTTGGGGTTTTTAGTATACCCTGGTTGTAAATTTTACCCGAAATGTCGCAAATATATTTTTGCATTATTTTGCATGCGCTTGGTTGCTACTCGTACGCAATCACAACTTATGAGTCAAACAGTAAAACAGGTAATTTGAAGGCGACCTCAAGCGAGTGTTTACTTAGGCTAAAACGTAAAGAACTAAATATTTCTTTTTACTTATACACCGAAAAAAAAGATTCTATAAAATTGGCCAAGATAAAACAAACTTAGTAACATTACAGTGAGCTTTATATTTTCCATATATACAAGTGAATGACGTGGGGTCGCGACACTTAAATAACTCTCTGAGCTTATACTTCTAAAGTAAGACTTATTTGATTATACAAAGTAGATATTTAGTAAGCAGTTCTACAAGCAAGATTAGCAGAAAAACAAAAGGTAGCGTAGTCATCTGCTATGTTCTGGTGTCACTGGAGCATTGCTACAGTCCTTGTTTATTGATATTATTCCCAAAGCAGTAGTATATGCAATAATGCTTCAGCGCAGAGTATTGCTGAGCCTTCAATATAGATCACATAAAACCGTAGAAAATATCATTAGCATTACAAATGATTAATTGATCTCCAAACTATATCATCTTTTCCGACAAATTACAAACCGGCAAAAGTAATCCCTATCCCAAAATTTTGCAACAAATACAGAGCAATAAATATAGAGAATATATCACATGATATTGAACTCTTACTGCAAAATCAAACAGAGTATTTCAAACAGGTTTAGTACTACAGTTGCAGATATATGACAGAAAAATCCCGGTGCAAGGAGTGCTCATAATATAAACATTTACTTGTAGGTCATTTAACTTTTCAATTTCCCATAGGAACTACATGGGAAAGAATGTTTTACTAGACAGTTTCGTCCATATCTCATCTCGTGAAAAGAAAATCTTTCACGAACGGGAAAGAGCAAAGCATTTTTTTACAAAAAAAAAAATATATCTTAGTCTTCGAAATATTCCTCAGCTCTAATAAGCTGAAAAACTTAACAAAAGCTTTTTTGTCGAAACTTGTGTGTAAATACTCGCATGTATGTTTTTTATTATATTCTCTAAAGACTTTAAGATATTTCGCTTCGAAAAATATTCAAAAAAGTCGTTATCACAAAAGTGTACAGTTGCTTCACTGCATAAATTTTATGAAATTAGGGGCGAGAAACTAAAACCTGAATTGCATTTGCACTTTTCGTCTCAGTTCTAAGGGATACGGAGTATAAATTTTACACGAAATAATTTGCATCAGAATTTTCTTTTTGTACTTTTTTATTTTTAAATAATTTGATAATTTTCAAAACACATGAATATCTGAATCATAAATAATCTATATTTTGAGTTGCCTGATCTCTGAATGATCTGAATTTTCAACCAATTGGATTAAAAATCGGAGTTTTGTACGCTACCCTCTGTAACTTTTTTTATATGATCCTCTGCCAGTGGTTGTGTTTCGAACAAGGTAACCACAAATGACCGGAATGACCCGGCTTAGCCGGGAATTTCCTCTGAAAGCCGGAGGTCTTGTGGGAACTCCGGAATACAACCAATATTTTTGTGAAATTAACGTTTTTTAACGAGGTAATCAAGTTTTTTCTGAATTTAAGACGCATATTAACAGCGTCTGCAAGTGTTTAATGTTACACCTCTTCAGTGCACAATTTATTGGTGGAATGAAACCAATGGAAATTTGTTTTCTTCGGTATTTGTTTAAAACACCTCTTAGAAGCTCATTGCTTATCAGATGCATTTCCAATCATATTTTTTTCCGATAGTTGTGATTACCGAAACCGTAATCACTTCCTGTCAATTGCATTGTCAACTTTACCTTCACAAATAATAAAAAAATTTTGCAGAAATATTTGAAGAAGAGGGACATACAGATAGAGTGCGATAGTACACGTGCCAAGATCGTAAAAAAGTTGAAAAATCAGTCAAGATGCTTACAAAATGGGGCAAAGAACTTATTTGCCGCCCCTACCGAAAGAAATTTTCGTATTTTTTAACAAGTAAATATTTCATTTACCGTGCCAAAATACAAAAATGTCCTCACTTTTGCCATTCAAAAACTCTACCAAAATCAGATGTATTTCACTTTAACTTTGAAACTTTCCACCAACACCTTTAAATTTAATGCGACCAGTCATTTTCATGCATTAAGAATATGGTACTCATTTGTGACTTTCAAGAACCCTAGCAAAATGAGATATATTTCACTATCATTTTGCCGCCGCCCGCCACCCCCCAAGCCGTGCGCCCGAGGTGACCGCATCCTCGCCTCTCCCCTCTAGGTACGCTACTGGTAAGAATAACAGAAGAGCTCGATAAACAGTTTTAGTTTGTGGTAACAAATTTAAAATGCCATTCGCTGCTTACTATTTGAACTTCATTTTTTATTCGTCTTTCAAGCACTAGAGCAGGCTGAACCAAAAATGGTACGAAGGTAACATAACTTAAAGCCCTTCAATTTCTACCGATTGGCAACGATGCTTATATCGAACTACTGAGCCAAATTAAGGAATTCGCAAATTATGTTGAGCTAAAGACTTTAAATTTAGGTCCATTTCCGATCCAGTCAACTAAATTGCAACATTTACAGAATCTAAAGCTTGGTTTCATCAGTAACCTCTATCTACTATGGGACCACGAATAGAATCAATTATTGAAAATTTATTATTTTTAGGCTTTAAGTACTCTCTTTAGGCAATATTGTAGTATTTCGATGGGTTACTTCTTTAAGCGAAAAAGATAAAAATGGTGTTTTGGCTCCCCTGAGAAAATATGCTTTTGCATAGAGGGTTTTTAATACAAAGACTCGAAATTGTATCTTATTTAATTGATATTAGATTTCGAATGGTCCCCGTAGCATCTGAGGTTTTGCTTCAAAAAAAAATTACAACCTTCTCTATTATTAACATTATTTAATATAATTTGCAGTCATTTGGCAAAGACCAATATTCTTGTAAATTTTTACAAATTAATGGATGCTTACTATTAACCAAATACAAAAGAGATGAAAATTGGATCACCTTATTTAGCCCGGCCACAGAGCTTTTGCATTAAGATTTCACTGCATATTCTTAGGCTCAAAGGTAACTTGCTTTGCCTAGAAAACATTAGTCTGGCCGGAAATATTTTTTATGCTTCGTTTCAATCAACAGTAGATTTTCATAAAGCAACGACAAGAAAATATTTCGTTATTGAATTTTCAGAGAATATATAAGTATACATGCAACGTCAGTGTTCGACATGATATTTTGGTCGGAGATGGTGTAGGATCTCTAAAACCGACAGCAGTGCAGCATCTGGGCCGAGCCAGGCGCTCGCGCTTTTTTACTGTCCGTTAAATATATTTTTAGCCCATTTCTAGTTCCTAATTTTCTGAAAGCTAACAAATTAAGCTTCCTGATAAACCTAATTAAAAAAGTATTTTAAGATATTTATTTCAAAAAATGCAAAAACATTCAAAGCTGCAAAAATTTTTCTAAAAAAAAAATTTTAAATAACAAAGTATTTTTTCTGGCAAGGATCTTAAACAAAAATTATTGGAATTACTTATTATAATTTTTAATTTACAAATGGAATCCAAGTACAGAATTTTCAAAAAAAAATTTACGAATGTTTTGTTTTTAAATGAGAATGTGCTCGAATATGAATAAAATTTCAGATTTTAAGCGATCACGAAGTTTTTTTTAACATTAGTGTTTTTGAACAATTCCTAATTCCGGGAAAGCAGTTCCAGCGACTGAGTTGTACATAAATACACACTTTGCTTTCATCATTACGCCATAATGGCGAGGTCCTTCAGAGTCTTTCAAAATCTAAAGTTCTTCTAAATACCATTTCGAACGTACTAACAAAACCTATTGAATAAAAAAAATCATGGAATTGGGACTTACCGATATCGAGATGAAGGAACCATTAATTATAAGTTTTGTATTTTTTTGAAACGTTCATGTGAATGGTCCCTACGTGCATATAAAGTGCTAAGTGTCAAAAAGTACTAAGTGAACCGACTATTGATTTAAACTAAGCAACAGGTTTGTTTTTAACCCTTGTTAACCAGTGTTAAGCTCGACACACAATTGGGGCAGCAGGAGCAAATCTGCAAAGCAGTAAAATTTGTCAACATAAAGATTATAGACAACAATGGGGGTGAGGAAAAAATAGATAGCAAATCGTTCTGCTGTCAACATAGAAACTGTTCTATGTTTTCTACCGCAGCAAATGCAGTCCTTTAAGAAAAAAAATTTCAATTCGTCATCACTTCTTAAATTTAAATTAAAATGTGTAATTAGAATGGAAATAGAAAACAGATTGTATACAGAGGCATACGGAGCACATCGAGCGCCCGGGCCAAAAACTTATTGCCACCCCTACCGAAAGAAATTTTCGTGTTTTTTAACAAAAATTTCATTTACCTCACCAAAAAATCAAAGAAATCTTCTCACTTTTGCCATTTCAAAACCCTAGCAAAATGATATTTACTTCCTATTAAATTACACAACTAGCAAATTGGGACTTCGGGTTTTTTTCATTTTCAAAAAAAAATAAGATATTATTATAATTACGATTCTTTTCATTTATCATAAGAAAAATGGTAATTATTCTTAATTGTCCTAATGTATCGAAAATGTACTGAAAATGTGCTGAAAATTCGCCAAATGTGGGAAATGTATCGAATGCACTGAGAACTTGTTGAATGCAGTGACGACGATTTTTCAGGACGCAAATATACCGGAAATAGTACAAATGTACCGAAAACGATGCCGTCAACGATCTCTATTAGTTCGAAAACGAGCTATGTTTGGTATTAATGTGCTGAGAATCGATTAAGAAATAAAGTTTTAAATACTATACAACACAATAATGATATGTATGTTGCGATTTCGAAATGCGAACTTAGATAATTGAATGAAAGTTTTTCAAATAAAGTGGCATTTCTGTTACGTTGATATTAATCTATTTGCATTGATACATAAGCTATGTACATCAAAAATACTGAAAATCTACTTATAAATGACTTCGAAAACAAATTGTTTCAAAAAGTTTCCGAAATATAACCGATTTTCACGACTGGCCGATACATATACATATATACTTTTTTCTGTCAAAGCTTTATAAAGTGAAAATTAACTGCAGCTTTTACTCTTCGTGGCTTGGTTCATGTGAAGCGCAGTGAGCGTGATGTGGCTACGTGCATTAACTGTATAAATGGGCTCTACAGCTTCCTTAACTCTGGCGGTACTCTACCTAGCACTACTCAGTATGATGACAACGCTGATTCTGAACAAATTGGGGTGAATAATCTTTTTCGTGGTTCATAAATACCTCAACCAGCCAACTTTAATTATTATTTATGTACTTTTATTATTGATTATGACTGTTATCTATATTTTTAATTACATTTATAATTTTACTAGTTTATATAAACACTTGCCTTGTAAACTATTATTGCATCAAATGAGACATGAAATAATTGCGCGCGTTACTTTTATATACTCATTTAATTTACTTTTTCATGGTTGATTTAATTTATGATCATCCTTCGCGTTCCGCAGGCAATATATTTAGTTTAACCCGTATACGCAAACAAAAAGATGGCCTTAAAATATGTCACATCAATGCACAGAGCTTAGCGAACAAAATAGATGAGTTTCGATGTATATTTGAAGGTTCTGGTATTGATGTTATATGCGTATCTGAGACATGGTTTAGTCAAAATATTAATGATGATTTGTTTAAGCTTAATGGGTTCAACTTATTTCGTGCAGATAGACAAGGGCGCGCAGGTGGCTCTGCAATATATGTGAGGGATACTATACCATGCAAACTGTGCTGCAAATCTAATAATGATAGTGCTGCTGAGTATTTATTTATATCCATAATAAATAGAACAAATAAAATTTTAGTGGGAAGCGTGTACAGGCCTAACCGAAATGTGGACATTGCTCACTATTAAGTTTAATTGAGTGTGCATCCCTTAGTCATTCAGACATTGTAATTGCTGGCGACTTCAATAGTAATCTACTGAAAAAGGTACATTTAACTAACAGTATGCAAGCTCTGGGCCTGGTTCCCGTTAACAGTACACTTCCAACTCATTTTACTAATTCATCTAACACACTGCTTGATGTATTCTTCGTAAATGGTCAATTCAAAATTTTGCTATATGACCAACTGTCTACTCCAATTTTTTCCAGGCATGATGTGATCTTCCTCACGTATAATTTTCAGTACAAAAGAGATCCTCAATCGATCTGTTACTAACTATTTACTTCTTGACACTGAGCTACGAAGTATTGATTGGAACTCAATCTACGCGATCCCTTCCGCTGATGATCAATTGTCGTTTCTTCAAAACAATGAAAACAAGCTATTCAATAAGTACGTACCAATCAGGAAAATAACTTTAAAGCCAAAACAGCAACCATGGTTTTCCAATGAAATAAAAAATTTAATATTGCAGCGTGACAATGCTTTCAATCGCTGGAAAATTTACAAAATACCTGATCTGTACGCTGAGTCCAAACATATTCGCAAAAAACTTGTTAAAAAAGTAAAATTAGCCAAAACAAATTATTATAATGAAAAGTTCCGTTCTGCCATTGGAAGTAAACAAACATGGAAAGAAATCCGAAAAATGAGTTGAATAATAGCTTTGTAAATATCCCCATGCCTACAGCAGAAACGAGACTCTATGAAAGTGCAACCAGTTCAGCTAATAATGGAATTATGTTTTAATTTACTTGTGTTAATCAATCAGCTGGATGTCCTTGAAAGTTTCCTAGCTATCAAGTCGAATGCGGTGGGAATTGATGAAATTCATCCTATATTCATCAAGGCTCTACTACCGGTACTACTGCCCCATTTCACTCATTTGTTTAACAGTGTGATAACCACATCATGTTTTCCGAAGGTATGGAAAATGGCCAAGGTAATTCCTGTCCCTAAATCATGTAACGAATATCGACCAATTGCCATACTTTCTTTTATTTCTAAGGCATTTGAATTGATTGTGCACAAACAAATCAGTAGATATTTAAATGACAACTCGTTGATGACTGAAAGGCAGTCGGGATTCAGAGCTAAGCGGAGTTGCACAACAGCGTTAATTGACGTTTCGGAAGAAACACGACTTGCTATAGATCATAATAAAGTGAGTTTCTTAGTCCTCCTTGACCACTCGAAGGCATTTGACACTGTTGACCACGGTACTCTGTTAACTAAGCTTTTGAAATTGTTTAACTTTTCTCCTACGGCAGTTAAATTGATATCAACATATTTATCGGATAGATCTCAAGCAGTTTCTTTAAATAATATAATATCGTCTTTTCTCCCTGTCATTAGAGGTGTCCCACAGGGCTCGGTGTTGGGGCCTTTGCTCTTTGCTATATATGTTAATGATCTTCCACAGGTCTTGAGAAATTGTAATGTTCATATGTACGCAGATGATGTACAATTGTGTGAAGTGTATTGTTATAACTAGAAAATCTATTAATAATCGATCTTTACCAAAACTCGAACTTAATAATTGTCACATTGAGTATGTGGACAATATTTAATAGGACGCTATCTTGGAATAACCACATTTATAATAGCATTGGTAAGGTCTATGGGATGCTCAGAGCATTATGGTATCAGTATGTAGAAGGAGACTTAATGTTATGTTTAACAATGTTGCACGGTACGTGTTTGCCTTACAGCGGCACGATCATGTCTCGCAGCATGCTAAAAAGATATATGGTATTACTTTTGACAACTTGCTTAAATCTCGTTGTATTATCCTTCTGCATAAGCTAATACATACAGCTGAACCGTCTTATTTATATGATAGACTTGTATTTTCTCGTTCAAATAGAAATACGATACTGATTCCATTCCAACACTCTTGCCTGACATATGAACGTCAATTTTATATACATTCTATTCGTCTGTGGAACGCACTTCCTCAATATTTGAGATCAATAAGCAGCGCAATAAATTTCTAAAAGCAATTACTCACTCACTTTTCTTTGATGCAATAAGGCTTAATTTAACTAATTAAATAATATTACTGTAGACTGTAATTATATTTAAAATCTTCATGGACTTATTATTATTATAATTAAAATCTCGTTAGAGTTTTGATTTTTTATGTGGTTTTCTTTTTATGTTTATATTTAAATTTATGTTTATAGCCTCAATAACTACAGTTTAAGTTTTGATTGTATACGATAATGTTGGCTATGTGAGTTACTAGTGGTGTAATTATAAGATTTTATATTTTGTTTCACTATATATTCAAGAAAGAAATAAATAAATAAATAAATAAATATATAAAAAACAATTTTCTTCGTGAATATACCATACTAGTAAGGCTTGACGCGCGTTGCTACGCCTCAACAAATAAAATATAATGTCTTTATTTTAAGTTGGATCAAATAAGTGAAATGTTTTATTATTGAAATTTTATCTGAATGCGACTGGATAAAAATTTTTTTGGTTTTCCCATTTGATGCATATATGAACAATTTCAACCACGTTTGAATGAGCTTAATTTGATTATAGACGTTGCCTCCTGTATATGTACAGAGACTCATTCATCTGCGTCAACTTGATGCAGAGATATAAATAAATAATGGTCTTTTCTATTTTCAGAGGCGTGGCACTAACCATTTTTTCATTTAATTTTACTTTTACCACTAATGTATATGTACACACCAAGTTTCATTTATTTGCGTAACATTGCTTATGAGATATGATGAATTTAATTCTGCTCTCATATGGGAGGGCGTGCCATTTCAAACTTTTTCCAAACCAAACTATGCTATGAACAAATGACATACTATAATGAACATACGTACCAAATCTTAATCATCTGCGTCAAAGGGTTACAGTGATGTAAGAAAGTTGTTTTTTTTTATATTGTGGCGTGGCACCACCCATTTTTTCATTAAATCTTATTTCTGTCTCTACTTTTTATATATGTACCAAGTTTCATTTATCTGGATCAAATAGTCAGAGCTATGAAAGAATGCATTCATTTTCACTTTTGATTCATGAAAAATTCCGCATTCAGAGTGCAGCTATTTAAAAATGAAGTCGCCTGTAGACGTCAACGCTATAAGTCTGCAGCCTTTTCTATCGTAAAGAATGCACTTATTCTGGTGACGTCATATTTTGGATTGGAATCATGATTGGAAGAATTGTGATTGCATTCAAGTCACCTCAAATCACTTTGAAGTCGCCGGAGTCACTTGAAGTCGTTGAAGTCACTTCAAGTTATTGAAGTCACTTGAAGCTGCTCTGAATTAAATTCAAAATCTATATATGTTCTACACATACATAAAAGTTAATGTGCGTATATATGTATGGATGTATACGATTTATTTATCTGCATCAAATAGTTGATAAGATATGATGAATTTTATATTTCTTTTATATAGGGTGGGCGTGGCTCCTATTTTATCTAAACCAATTTCTGCTACGAAACTTCCACAGACCATAAGAAGCATGTGAGCCAAATCTTTCGGGGATCGATTGAACTGTTTAGAAGTCCATAAACAACATACATACATACAGGCCACGTTGAGCTTTATATAATATACATATGTTACCGGGCAAATTTAGTTTTTAGAATAAACTAGTTTATCCTAGGCCAAACTAGTTGATTTGTGTGTCGAAAAATATGCAATTTATTTTTAATGCAACAGCCACTGTGGATACCGATGCCCGTGTTGCACATAGGTTCGACTGAACCGCGGCCGAAAGCCGCCACGAAGCTGATGTTGGACCTATTGGAGGATGTTAGTCCTGAGCCGCGGCCGAAGACCTTTCAGTTACCCTCACTTACTACTTGCCAGTCATAAAATAAAACCGATAAGCTTTCTTTCTTACTTTGCTACTGTCTTAGTCTTCACTAGCCACAGTGCTTCTGCATTAAGATTACATTGCATATCTTTAGACTGAACGGTAAGTGGCTTGGCCTAAAACTAGTTTGGCCGGTAACATACATATAGATAAGCGCATTTTATCTCAAATAAGTTAACTAGAGTTCTCTATCCAACTGTATATCATATAAAAAGCTCTAGATATCATTTTTGGTGCTCAAAGCCTACTGTGTCACCAAACTCAAAATAAATGTAGAACTTGGATTTTATGTTACTCCTCTAAAAAATTTTTAAGCCCTAGAACTTTCATTTTCTTTAGCCGCGAGCTTTCACTGTGCGCCGTTTTTTATGAAAATTTATCTGGATTTACACTTAACTTTTCAAAACTGTACAACATAAAACCAGCTATGTGACAAATATCGATACAAGTTCTGTAATTTGAGCCTAAGTAAAATATTATTTAAATACAAATATTTTTCAAAATTCATTAGATAGCATACAGTGGCGATATTTTAGAAATAAAGTCATCAGAAATTGATACTTTTTTGGTCGTACTTACAAAAAATAAAAACAGAGGTTTTGTGGCCCGAAATATGAAATAAGTTGTTTGAAGCAGAGTAGAGTATTTAATTTTTGTTTAGTTTACTTACTTATTAATGTTCATGCGAGTATCTAAAAACTAAATATTTTTCTTAAAAATGTAATTCTGAACGAGTATTTATTGTAGTAAAAGCATGGAAGTTTTCGAGAATGTGACAACTTGTGAAGTGATTAATGAATATTTTTTATATAAATATTTTTTCAGTGTATATTAATGCATATCCGTATTCAGCTTTTGCTCTTGTTTTTATTCTGTGAGTTTTTCGGGTTACGCATTATAAAACAAAGTTTTATTTTTGTATTTTATTTTATGAGGCTTCAGAGAAGCTGTTAAGTGCCATTTTACAGATTTCTTGATATCATTTTCTTCTTTTTTTTTTGTTGTTGTCTTCAGATACTTTTTCATGGACACACAGTTTTCGCGACAATGGCACAAGGGACCATTTAACATTTTTTTTTTGCGCTCACCACATAGGGTTACAAAGTTTTCAAAAACTCATGTACGATGACTACTAGTTACATGCAAAGGGCAATTTCATAATTTGATTTTTGCCGCTGAGAAATGTTAGTTATTCTTCTTCTTTCAGACAAAAACTTTGCAAAGGTTTAATGAAGTTTTGTTGCCGTGAAAATAATGGACGCAATTTGTTCCTCATAATTTGAAAGATGCATAAAGGTGGTTGGGTACCTACGGCTCGGTAAGGCATTGAGAAAAATAAAATTTCGAAAAAAATGTTCAATGGTGCGAACGAAAGAACTCAATTTATGCGGCTGGCATGGAAAACTTTTGTTCGGTACTCTTTTCGGAGCACAGTGCTGCAAACTTGTTTATTTAAATCAATACTTTTTGTTAAAATAATTGTAAACTTTGTATTTTAAGGAGAATCAAGCGTAAAAATTTGTTTAAGTTTTGTTTACTCTTTGAGTTGAAAAAACTTGTAGAAACTTTGTTGTTTTCAAATTCTGAATTTTTGTAATTTTACTTTTTTTTTTGTTTGCCTAAAGTTGTGTTGTGAATTATAAAACAAGCAAGTTTTATAAACTGACTGTGCAAGAAAAGTGCAAAAGAAAACTTAGTATATTAGTACCTTTTGTACTTGTTCCTTGTTTATCAATTAATTAATCTTAAGTCCTGCTATGCCCTTAAAAATGTGAAGAAGTTTCGTTAGCCTAAAAATTTAAAAGTGTGAACGTGAGACTTATTTGAAAAATGCTCCCATTTAATAAACAAATTCAAGCGGCTATTAGGAATGTCTGATTTCCAGTCACCAGCGGCACACCTTGCTCTTCTGCTGCCGTAGTACAATAAATTATTTTCTGCATTTTATTCGCCATCCACTGCTAGTTATCTTTGGCTAGCAACGATAATTGAATGGAAAAGCAAAAAAAAAATCGAAAACTTAGCGAGTAAAATTAAAGTTGCTATGTATATATATATATATATCTAGTTGCCTAAAACGTCAGGCGGCAAAAATAAACAATTTGAAATGAAAAAAGTAGAAAAAAACAACAAACAAGCACTCATACATCGCCTGAATTCTTTTTTGCTCCATACACTTTGAGGTGTATTCCGAGAAACTCGAAAGAGAAAGTTAGAGCCTTGAAATTAAAAAATTGGTTGAAAAAAGCATCGTCGAAATTTGAATTAAACAGTATGTTGATAAAGTGGGTAGCTCTGTGTTAAATTTCAAAAATGGGATCAAAGTACTTATGGAGACATATGATAGTTTCCTAGATTCAATGGCAAACTTATATTTACCAAGTAGTGTATGGAGCAAACCTGCATTTGGGAACTTTTGCAATAGAGAAAATAATAACGGCTTAGTGTTTAACTATATATATGGAAATGTTAAGTATGTGCAGCAAATTAATTACAAAACAATTTTTTTTTATATTAAACTTGCTCCATATACCAACATTTAGATTTTGCAGCAAATAATAAAAAAAAAATTAAAGGATGTAGGTTATGTAGCAAAGTGGACACTGCATATTTCAGAAACATAAGACAACATAAGAAAAAATCCTTATCCTTCAGCTGCTAACTTTTGTTGATGTTCCAATACGTAAAGGAAAGTCCTAAGATTATCTAGTTGTAGAATAAAAACCAAATTTTTGTTATCACCAAGAATAAAATTAACGACGAAATAGCAATTAAAATTAAAAACGATGGTTAATTTATTGAATTAATATCTTAAATTAATATATGTAAAAAGGCCCAAAGGAACATCCAAACTCCTTTGCCACCAGGTCTACCTCCTCCAGATATGAAATATGTAAGTTTTTTATTTGGTGCTATAGATTTTCAATGAAATTCAGATCACATTTTTAGAAAACGAAATCAACATGTAACTTTCTCAGACCGCAACGTCTATGGAATACGGATAAAATAACCGACCGAGGATCATTTGTGAAACAAACTATAGTTATTTTTTAATTTCCAAAGAAAACAAAAGACTTTATTTAAAGATGACCCCGATGCGCTATTACAACTACCAATTCGAAAGAGATTGTGCGAGAATAAACTATTTGGATGATCAGTACGTCAAAAGCCGCTACTTCTAAAACATTATCGAAGGTCCAGACTGGAATTTGCGAAAGATCACAAGAATTTGACAGTTCTGCAATGGAAAAACATGCTCTTTAGTGACGAAATCAAAATTTACAGAGTTGAATTTGATGACAGGCAATATGTTCGACGTCCACAAAACCAAGAATTTCATCACGAATACTTTTTGCATGAGCTCAAGTTGTTTTTTGTTTGACGATGATCTTTCAAAAAATTGATTCTCACGTGTTGATTGTGATCAATCCCAAAGTGAAAAGTAATTAAAAACACTCAATACACATGCCGGAACATTTTCATTTAAAATTAGGGCCAGTGAGATGACTCACTATGCGATGACGACAAGTGAGTATTTTTAGAGAATAAAAAAGTGCATCACTTAATTCTGATTTTGTGAATAATAAGATAATAAGAAAACCACATAGTTTTTTGATCAACTAAGGTTTTTATGTGTAGCTTATTCGCGTATAGTTGCGTCACATTTTAAGCTCTAAGCTGACTTTTTTCAGTTTGAAGTCTTATGCCTACCCATTATACAAATTCTGTTAAGCTTTATATTAAATTGCATTGAGGCATCAAGTGATTTACCCAAAATTAAAATCAAAACACAGAGCTAACTGATCGGTTTACTTTTTCGTGCTGAATATTACCCATTACAATATTTCTAAGGAGGAAACAATCTAAATCAATCTTAGTCTTCATTCAATACTCTTTCAATTTAGCTTAAAAGTCTTTCAATGAAGTTGTCGAAGCAATCACAACACTAACATTTTTCCGGTTAAATTCTTGTGTTACCAAAACCAGAGCTGAATAAGCGACAAAGGAAAAAATTAACAAATAGCTGACCCAAATGATGCTTAAGCCCAATGTAAATAAATATATGAAATTTTTGCAGCAACATTTTTTTCTTCGTACTGTTGCCACTGCAATAACATTCATCAATATAAATCACAAGCTGAGACCACAAACAGAGAAATGGCCGAAATGCAAACTGCAGCGGATCAAATAAAACAGAAACTACAACAACATCGATAAAAGCAAAGAACCGTGAAGAAATATTTACATTTATTTTATTTTCTTTTTGTGTTTTATTTCAACACGCAATACAACTGGGGATTGTAATCCCGAAAAATGTTCTAAGTCCTGGCGATTTCGAGAATTAGAACTTACAAAATTATTCTAAGTACAGACGTTTTACTCGTACACGGTTAGAAATTTTGCTAAAAATTCTAATACTTTTGGGCTTACACATATGACCACACCAGAATTGTATTAAAATTTAATACTGCCTAAATATTGTAAGAGATATTCAAAACTCAATTACAAAAGGTAATTTCCATATTTTCATGCATTTCCGTACGTAGGCTATTGACTACATACATACATATGTAATTCAATAAAGAACTATTTCGTTCACTAATTAAACGGTTTTTCTTTAACTTATTTTGCTGAAAAAATAATCTGATAGTGTGCATCTACCAAAAATGTATAGAGTTTGAGCTATAACTAAAAACATAAAAAGGGACAAATTTGCACCGTTCTCAAAAGTCCAAGCCTAAATTTAATAGTACTTTTGGATTTATCATTTTTAGGGTACAATTAAACGTACAATACAATAAAATACCTTTAACGAATTAGTTCCTTATTCAATTGCAAAGCCAATAGCCTACACACGGGAATGCATGTGCATATGGAAATTACCTTTTTTCATTGATTTTTAAATAACTTTTACATTTCTTGTTCGATTTGGCAAAAGAACTGAGGTTTGTAAGAGAATGGATTTTCATTCTAAGTCTTAAAAATATGAAAATGAAAGAATTTTGCAATCAACGTATTATGGACTATTTCCTATCACTCATTTTTTACACACTCAAGTAACTCCAGCCCCAGTTACTGAAGAAATAGCAAAAAAAAAAGAGTTATAAGCTTTAGGGTTGTTACTTTGAAAAACTCTAAGTAAATGTGTTAAATACGAATAAATTCAACCTCGATCTTGCTAGTCTTTTATTCAGTTGCGTCAATTCGGTAGGTCTGTGGAGAGCATTGGCCCTCTTGCAAGGATCTGATACTAGTTACAATTCATTTACTCAATAAAACCATCTTATAATGGTGGAATTTTAAATTTCACCAACCCTCCCGCACCTCACCCTAAGGTTTTGGTGAAGTGACGCTACTGCTTTTATTAACAGATATCTGAACTTTGTTTACAATCTATGCCTTCTAATTAACTTAGCAGAGCGTACAGATTATTACTAAGTAACTGATTTTTATTACAACAGTTCAGGACCTCAGAGTTACGGAATGTGAGACTTGGAGACATGGGATTTCGGGATATAGGATATCGGAATTGTAATCCCTAAACAAAATACTTTATTTTTACGAGAGATTTTTGCAACATTTGCGTTTCATTACGCTTGCGCCTAAAAGACTGCAATGCTTTTTGTTGTTGATTTTGCGCGAAATATACCAAAGATTGGAAAGACTGCTTTACATGCAACAGAAAACAACAAAAAAAGAGGGCGAACATACGTGTGTATAATTTTTTTTTTATTTCTCTTGTTGCTCCACGGGCATTTTTACTTTGTCGTATTTCCTTGTTTTTTGTAGACATTCGCGGATATGCGTGTGTATGTGTGTGTGTGTGTGTGTGCGTTCTCATGTGTAGTTTTGCTGTAATTCATGGTCATTTATTTAACAACAACAGCAACAGAAACAACTACATAAGTAACAATGCAACAAATAAATATAACGATGCTACAAAACTTGTCGCTTATTGAAAGTCGTCGTAAATTTTCAGCCATTGGTAGCGGTTTTGCCTCACATGGCATCCTTGAAATCTTTGCACCAACTGACAGAATGAAATTTATATGATTTTTAACAATTTTAATTCTTAAAAAAGAAGTAAACATAAAACTAAACACAATACTGTGTGCGCAATTCATTAAAACACCGCTCAGAAAACTATATTAGTTTTGTGCTTTCACGAAGTTTTATTTAACAAAAGTTTTAATCTTAGAATAAATTGTATTTTTTTCAAGCATAGCATCGAAAGAGCGACTGAATCAAAGACAGAAGCAACGAGAATGCTCAACTCCGGAAAGCCTGCAACTAAAGAAAATTTGTAAGACTTAGAGAAAGATTAGTGTGGCTTAATGGCAAAATTATGGTTATCAGTTGGTATGCACTAACAGAGACTGTCTCAGGATCTTTAGAATTTTTTCCCTCCAGTATTAACAATATAATTTTTTCCTCTGATCTCTAAGTATTAAGGTTTCACAAATCTAAATTAGCGTTATTATCCCTCATAGACTTTACTGACTGGCCGTAAAATTCCTCAAGTACATTTGAATCTTAGGAAATTATATCCTCAGCCAGTCAATGAAGAAAAAAATTTTAGCTCGTCAGATCACTCAGAACTTTTCTTTTGGTTGTGCAAAGTCCCATTGCGAATTTTGTATCTGACTTCAGAATTTAAACATATTTTATCCTTAACTTGATAACGAGAAAAAAATGTCTTGCGTGGTACATCGAACAGCACTTTCATTTTGATTTTGGGTACTTTAAGTCTCTGAATGGCCACAGTAAAAAATTTTTGTATACTCAACCTATTTATAAGAGCCAAGAGTACAGTTTTTGAATTTCTTACATGATAAACTTCCCAAGTAGTATTACAATACTACTGTGCAATAATTGCTGAGAGTGTGTTGTAAAAACAATTTTAATGTAATTAGCAAGTCATTTATTAGGCTTTTTAAGTATTTACTTAAAAGCCAATTTTTAGTCTTTAAATATATAGCCCAGCTTAATATTCTCAATGCTTCAGAATATTTTCTAAACTTGTTTTAGAAGCGTTTATACGAGTACAATCAACGACGAGCACAGCTTCGTTTTTATTTCCTTTAGCTTTTAATTTTACTTGAGCGGATAAATTACAGCTGATTGAAAGCACCTACATATATAGTATATATTTTGTTTCGATTTGGCAATTATAATCAAAAGAGTTTACAAAGCATAGCACAAATTTAGGGTTTTTAGTAACGCCTATATTCAATTTATCAACAGTAAAAGCAATAGTATCTTTTTAAATTTTATATAGAGACATAAATTGTCCGAAACTTTTATTTATTTTAATTGCATTGTAAAGTAGCGCAGTGGAATTACATCTCCCGCTCTATGAGGACTATCGAACCAGCCTATCGAACCACCCTGAAGAGACAAGAAGAGGTAGAAGAAACGGCTTTTCAAGCGCAAGAAGCGCGAGGCGGAAAAGCGGGTGTGCGAAGAGATCAAGATGTTTGGAAGCAGAAATGAGGCTTGAAAATGTTTCTAACGAATAATGCGCCTCACTAATGGTTTGAATATCGGGGTCTATTCTAGCATGGACGAAAACGGAAACCTGTTGACAGACAGGTCTTCAGCCATGCTAAAGAACAACAAAGCCGCGGGTGCAGATGGTCTGCAGAGCTATTCAAGACAGGAGACGAACAGCTTGCAAGACGCATTCATATGCTCCTAGGCAGAATATGGTCAGATGAAAGTATTACCAACGACTGGAAACTCAGCACGCTCTGCCCAATCCACAAGAAAGGCAATCCCACAAACTACCGAGGCATAAGCCTAATTGGCTTTGCATATAAAGGTCTGTTGAAGCCCATCGTCAACAAACTGATTGGCTTTAGATCTGGCAAGTCCACCATAGACCAGATATTCACACTATGACAACTCCTGGAGAAGACCCAAAAAAAAGCAAACTGACACCTACCACCTATTTGTCGACTATAAAGCTGCATACGACAGAACGATTAGGGATCACCCATATGCCGCTATGCCTGGATTCGGCATCCCTGCAAAGCTCATTCGACTCTGTAGGATGACGCTAACCAAAACCACCAGCGCCGTAAGAATTCGCAAGGATCTCTCCGAGCCATCCCGCACGATTTCTCTTAAAAGTGTCAAGCTGCACGCACATGCTGATGATGTTGACAGTGTTGGCACCAATGCGCGGGCAGTCAGCTCAGTATTTTCTAAGATTGAAAGAGAATCGCGCCGAGTGGGTCTTGTGGTGGACAAGAGACATGGCAAAATATCTTGTGTAAGCAAACAAAGAGTCCGGGAGTCTAGGACAACAACTACACATTTGATGTGGTCAAGGATTTTTTTTATCTTGGATGCAGCACTAACAACAATAACAATATTAGTCTGGAGATCCAGCGAAGAGTAACTCTTGCCAACAGATATTACTTTGGGCTCAGTAGGTAATTGAAAAGTATAGCTCTCTCTCGAAGAACAAAAACAACGCTTTACAAGTCACTCATTCTCCCCGTCCTGTTGTATGACGTTGAAGCATGGACGATGACGAACAACGATGAGAAGATATTGGGAGCTTTCGAGAGAAAAACTCTTCGCTAGATCTATGGTCCAATCTGCGTGAACAACGCATACCGTATAAGATGCACCCACGAGCTGTATGAGCTATACGCCGACATTGATTTAAGTAGTAAGGCTCATAAAAATATAGCGGCTACGCTGGCTTAGTCCTATGGAACGAATGAACAACACCGCTCCGGCTAAGAACGTAGTCTATTCGGAATGTATTGGTGGAACTCGTCGTCCTGATTTCCGTTGGAAGGACCAAGTTGACGAGAACCTGAACGCGCTTGGTGTTTCCAACTGGCTTCAGTGCGCGCAGAGCAGAGGCGAATGGCGCAGAATTTTGAAGAAGGTTCCGGTTAATAATGAAAAAGAATTTCGTTTAAGTGACTTCCTCTAATAGCTCAGCAGGCTGTCATTCTTTTACCAAAATTTTTATATAGCTTTTTTGCATAATGATGGTTCAATTAGTGATATTTCTCGATTGCGTTATCTTTGAGGTATTGAAAGATCGACCACTGCGATGCTTCTCTGACCTTGAACTGAACCAGTTTCTTAAAGCTTACCGCTGATATGAATGGTATTTTAAAAGTATTCTTCCAACTTCTGAATTACTTTCACCATATCTAAAATAAGTTTTAATAATGAAATAACGTTGCGTGCTCTTGTAGTGAGACATTTAATTAAACGAAATGTAGGTGAGAGTGGGGTTGTTTTTAACACCTTTTGGAAAATTAGCTCTAGTTTTTGAGCCAATTATTATTTTAACGAATTTGTCTTTCTATGCAATAGCTACATGTTTGAGTTAGTATGCGGACAAAATTTAGATCCAAATATTTTGCAGAATTTATTTCTAAAGCGTTGATAAAGAATAAATGCCAGCTATTAATTTTAACCCCATACGTTGGGCTAAAATTAACAGACTTGGGGCAAGTTTTAACATATCGTACACTTTTCGATACCTTTGCGAATTGTAAATAACGCTTTTAACAAAAACGCAATTAACAGTTTATTTATATTTTTCATTTATTTGAGAACATATCCAAGCATTTTGCACACGAAAATGGAATCGGGGCAAGTTTTTTCAGTTTGGGGCAAGTTTTAACAGTTTTAATAGCGTTTATCAGTGTTAAAACTTGCCTCAACAATATAGTTTCATAAAAAACTTAATAAAAGTAGTCGTCTGCAAAGTAAATAATTTTTGTACAGAGTTCCTAAGCTAAGATTAAAAAAAAATTTTTGTATAGAAACACCAACACTTTGCAAAATAATCAAAATTTAGGTATACAAGAAATTTGTGATTTGCCTCAATTTTCTGACACTCACCCATAACTTTCTTTCACAACGCCGGAGGGCAAATTGAATGAGCTTAGCCAATTCCCAGCGGAGAGAGAAGAGAAAAAAAAATAATTTCAAAGTTATTTGGTGTACTCAGAATTGGAGTATTAAAACTTGCACCTGTTGAAACCAACCCCTCGTTCCCATATATGCTTTAAACTTAAAATAACAATGATGTTATCTAGTACCTCCAAAAAAACTGGCGCCAAGTTTAAAAAGATATTTCAAATTAGTCCTAGGTAAAGTCCAAACATATTTCTTTTCTCTACTATACATTAATGCCTACTCTTGCCTTGCTCTTTTATCGTCTGCTCGTTCGCATTTTAATGCACTTTTGAGCACCAGCTTTAAATCAGCTTTTAAAATAAAAAACATTTCCCTTAATCGAATCGAAATTCAAGTTTTCCTTTTGTCATAAAATTTAAAAAATCAATTCTAAATTCGAGTTCGCTAGAATGGAGTTAAATTTAAAGTTTTGGTTGCTTGAAACAACCCGCAAATGTATCCATTTCTATCGTTTTTAGATAATTCGATTTCAAATATGGGGCTATGATATTACCATTTAATATTCTTATTCCTTGAATGGAACCTTTATACCTTTTTACATTCTTTTGGAATGCTAATTAATTTCAAATTTTGATTTTATAAATGGAAACGAGAGTGGATCAATTTCCTTTGCAATGAAATTTCAAAGAACTCCACTTTACATTTTCTTGGAAATAGAGTTTCTGAGGAATTGGATATGAAGATATTACTACCCAGCTCAAGTATGGTCAAGGGACTTAATTATATATTCTTGCTGCAATAGCAAAATTAGTCAATAAGACCTATGCTATCGCATTGAGTAAAAGCAATTGCACAGTTGTAGTTGTAGTTTGGTCGATTCTCAGTATCTGAAAGTTAGAATTTCTCTGGTGGTATCGGTTTTTGAAATATTCTAAAATAAACGGGATTTTCAAGGTCTTTCAGGTTATATAGCATCGAAAATAAATTTTATTTATGAAACAATTAGTTTCAAAAAAGTTTAAAATAACTAATTACCTATTTTCTTCAAAATACGCTTTGAACTATATTACACATTCCCTTACTGAAACTTAGCTTGATTTGTATGAAGACCTGCATAATAAATTTCAATTTATGATATTTCGGAGAGAGTTATCGAATATAATTCAAAGTATATTTTCAAGAGAAAAGAAGTTGATGGTTTCATGAATAAAAATTATCTGTTTTGATAATCAGGCTTTAGGTCCAAAATAATTAAAAAGAATGATCTTTTATAATTTTTTGTAATTTATTTTAATTCGTCCAATATTTCGACGTCCATTGGATGTCATCTTCAGGGACTCTAAAAAAATAGTAAATGTCTTTTTTAACTATAGCAAATAAGTCATCTACATATTTTGTAATCACTCGGGATTTTTCGTCAAGTTCTTCTAGGTATTTGTCCAACAACTCTTCCATAACAATGTCAGCTACGACCGGGGATACTGGTGAACCCATAGGCATACCTTTCAGCTGTTTGTAAGCTTTGCCATTATATTTAAAATATCTATTGTCTTTTATGCAAAATTTTAGTACGTCCATAAAAAGATTTTTGTCATATCTGTATGCTGTTGAATTATTGTCCATTTTTTGTCGATGGTACTTATAGCGAAGTCCACTGGTATACTTGGGAATAGCGCAAATGACACCCTAGAATAAAAAACCGCTCTCGCTGCCCACTGTAAACTAACCAAACATACTCCTAATTTTGACGAAATAAAACTTTTACAGCAAGAGAACAATTACAAGCGCAGATTTACACTTGAGATGTTGCATATAACAAACACACCTACACAACAAAGACTCAACTACAAAACAGACACTGACAACTGTGCACACATTTATAGACATCTAAGAAAAACAAAAAAGCTCTAAAACAAAACATTAGACAGCTGATCAATACAAAATTACTGGAGACAGAAACATTAGACAACCGAAGGGCTTAAAAGAAAGTGCAATATTTTTGTGCAATATTTTTTATGTCCCTTTTGAAGTTTTTTCGTGTTTTTTCAGTCACTTATGTTTTTTAAATGTTGTGATTAAAATGTTTTGTTTTTATGCAGTTTTGTTAATTTGTTAAAATATGTAAGTTTTTTATATGGTGTTTGTTAAGAAATTACGTCTATAAGTTATATACCATTTTTTTAGAGTCCCTGAAGATGACATCCAATGGACGTCGAAATATTGGACGAATTAAAATAAATTACAAAAAATTATAAAAGATCATTCTTTTTAATTATTTTGGACCTAAAGCCTAATTATCAAAACAGATTTATCAATAAAAAGGTCACTAAATCCAACTTAATAAAAATTATCTTTAGATGTAATATAACCTCAAATGCCTTGAAAAACTGTGATATTCGCACTTTTAGGTTGGAATGTCTCGAAAACCGAAACGACCAGAAAAGTTCTGACATCGGATTCGAATTCAGCGGATGAAAAACTTTCTGAAAATTATATTTGGGTTTCAGATACTGAGGCTTGTCGAACAGTGTTATAATTGTAACTTATAGTATTAAGTTAGTAACACACATACAATATGTATTATTGTATTAACAAATGTCAGTGTGTAAGTTGTTACTGTTGTTATTTTTCTCTTTCTTTTTTGCATATACAAAAAGGATTCAAATGTGGTCGTTGGAATTTATGGGCCTTGTTTTAAAGTAAAATTTAAACTAAAGAAATGCCGAAAAAAGGGACATCGCTGCTTGAATAAAATAATTAAAATAAATTCACCATTCTTTTTGGTTGTCAATAAATAAGCGTGCTTATCGCAATGCAGCAACCACAGGCAAACAAACCAACCAAGGACCGATAAAATTTTATCTATTTTTTTTGTTCAGCTCTGTGGCATTTAATGGTAAGATGCGTTGTTGTTGCTTTTTAATAAATGTTGGCTTATCAAGTGCGCTTAAAATAATTAAACAAAAACAAAACAAGAAATTTAACAAGAGTAAAATTAAAATAAACAATTAACAACAACGTTTACATAAGTTAATCTCCTCTTTTAAGGCTTATACCTACACTTGAAGATTTTTCTATTAAAAATTGTCGCAAAAGATTAATAGCGAATATATATCGATAAATATTTAGTTCTTTGGTATCTCACTAATAAATTTTTTTTCCATTCCCATCGTCGCAGATCAATTTCATTCCAAAAAGTCGAAAAAGTCCACAATAGCTGCGATAGTTTAGACGTACTTTTAAATTTTCCAACAGTAGGTCTGGTATATATATAACAGAGCCTACAGTTGAAGCAAAAAAACTAGTTTTATAATATTTTGTCTTACGTTTCTTTTGTTTGTACAATTCTGAACTAAGCTTTTCTTAAAATTTAAAAATTTCTGGGAAATTATGTAGACCAAACATCATTTGAACCAGTCGCGAGAGATATATAGCTGGTGGGTAGAACATCAGCATTCCACATTCGCTGTACATAGATTGCTTACTCGGACAGGGCCATCTCGTCTCATAACGTCACAGAGCTCACTTTTGTGTTGATGACAGGCCACCCTTATTTTGAGTCTGCGACACTACGTACATAAGCTCGTCTGAGTCGTATTCATATTCAAGCTCTAACACAAGTTAGTGATCAATATCAATACCAATATTTCTTCAGTTAAAACCACTGCTTCTGATATATAATGCCATTCATCGATGAAACATCGTCATACTCGGAGGCTGGTTTCTCCATCATTAGATATATTTCGATTGGAGCGTATCTGTAGAAAAGGAAAAAAATAAAAAAAAAATACACAATACATTGAAAGTTTGGCTGAATTCCTAAACGTCAATTGCATTGCGCTCTATAAAGTTACAATGTCATGTTTCCCTAAACGTCAATCGAATGTTTTAATGATATTTTATCATAATATTTGTAAATAGTAAGCGTACTAAGGATTTACAGATAAAATTTATGTTGCTACTGCGTTCGCCATTGTTTATAGTGATGCTCTGCAAACAGATGTTCCTAATCCTCAATATCACGAGAATGTGTTTGAACAACACTACAGGCGTCCCTCGTATAACACGGTACATGTAAAACACGGTTTCGATATTACACGGTACAAGAATTGATATTAATATAATACGGTTTCGATATTACACGGTAATATAACACGATTTTGAAAAATATGCATTGAAAATTTGAATTTTTTTTTTCCGTTCAATAAGGGGAATACCCCGAATTCATTGCTACAAAAAAATATCTCATTTCGTTTTGAGAAGTGAAAGTACATATGCGTTTTGTCCTTTGTAAATGAAGTTGATAAAGTTTTAGCTTGCTTTGTTTTTAACCCTAAATTTAGATAATGTCTGACAAGATCAAGAAGCAAAAATTTAAATTTAGATCGTATAAAAAGCGGAGAAAAGCCTACATCGATTGCAAAGTCATTAAATTTAAAAGAAGCTACTATTCGAACAATATTCAAAAATGAAAGCAAAATTAGAAAAAATGTTGCCTTTGGTTGCTCGTTTATGTTTCATCATAAAATTGAATTTAATTTATTTTTCTTAATAAGAACTTGAAGGTAACTTCCTTTTTCATTTATGTAGCATTTGGAACGAAATTTCAGCTATCATAAAATTTTACACCTTAAGATTTGGTTTCGATATTACACGGTACACATAGCCTTTATTTATATTATTTCAAGGTTTCGTATAGCACGGTTTCGATATAACACAATACAAGGTCTCGATACTACACGGTATACCTTGCTTCGTATAACACGGTTTCGATATAGCACGGTACGAATTAACCGTGTTATACGAGGGACGCCTGTACTCGTCTTACAGAGTTGCTGTGTTTCAAAATCAGTAAGTTAACCGTAACACTGCTTTGTTTGTTGACGTTTGGTAACTCAACCTCTTTTATTACATAAGTACTACACTGCATTGAATGCCTCAATGATTCTTGCGACCACAAGAGGTAGTCTTACTTTCATTCACTATTGTTTAACAATATTTGCAATTTATATCTAATAAGTTCTCTTCATAAACACTTGCAAAACCAACTGAATAACTCAAGGATAACTATTCGCGCTTCTACATGTACATATGCCTTAATACCAGTCTACTTTACCTTCGTAAGAATGCTGCTGTCTGATTTCAAAATTTGAAAAGGGAACGCTCTGCTATGTGATTTTTTAAGTTGGGCCTTGTGAGTTTTATAGTGGGTGCAATATTTTGGAGTGGCGAGTCCACCATGTTTAGCTCAGTATAACAAAAAATTTTGTGAATATTATCTAAGTCTATTAAGCCGTTTTGCAATAACGATGTTCACGACGTTGCCTACGTCACAGTTAGCGTAGAATGTGAGCATTACAAATCAATTACGCATGTCTTCTACCAAGGTTGTAAGACATACTCTCAAAAAAGACTGAAAACATTTTTTATAAGACTTTGGATTATTTCAATAACTTACACAAATACTTATCGCAATTTGAAAAGGCTAAGGCAACAATTATGCCCATACCGTTCTATAAAAGCCAACATCAAACTATTCCCGGACTACGAAAATTCTTCAGACCGTTTTTGAAAAAACGAATAAGCGAAATCGACATAAATTTAATTTTGAGTCGCATACTTCGATCTTCAAGAGCTAAAGTTGACTTCATTTGGCAACAGAACAGCGCCGCACAGTTTGCTGTATTATTGTAATTCCGTTCAAAGTTTCTATTCAATACACTTGCTGTATTTTTATCCGTGTAGAAACAATTATAAATGTTAATGAATTTTTTCATACTTTTTAAAATAATCTTACAGTTTCCTTATATTGCACAGCGCAGTAATGTAACAACTTCAGGCCTCAAATAATAATTAAGCAATTAATAATATTTTTTATTCTAAGGATATCAGTATTTTTCAGCTTTTAATTTCTTCAAGAAAATATTTGGAGTTTGTTTGCAAATTAAAGATAATTTCTAAGCTTTTTTCAAATTAAGCAACATTTTTTAATTATTTATATTTACCAACTTATGGGACATTGTTAGCAAAACGAAAAGAGTTTGGGCTTGAGGTCTTCAATTTCGCATTTGTTTTTGTGGATAGTATTTGAAAAGTTGATGATGAATCATAAGCTATTTTGGCATAAGCTGAAGCATTGTGCCGCTTTCAAAAAGATTTTTGAGAGCCTCAAA
Source organism: Meiosimyza decipiens (assembly GCA_963680825.1). Taxonomy (NCBI): domain Eukaryota; kingdom Metazoa; phylum Arthropoda; class Insecta; order Diptera; family Lauxaniidae; genus Meiosimyza; species Meiosimyza decipiens. The sequence continues at coordinate 52,198,074 of OY804259.1, read as the reverse complement.
TATTGGATATTTTTTCATTTATATATCTAAGTAAGTCTGGACTGCCGCCTGCTTTTAATATAGTTAAACAGACTACAGATGGACATGCGTTGCTATTTCTTTTAGTTTTACTTTAGCGGAGCAGTACGATTCAATAATAGAGGTAAAGCTATGGGGATTACATTAGTAATCGCATTTTCAGTAGGTACATTTGTAGAATTTTCAGTGCATTCGAGCGATGAAGATAACGGACACATTTTCTGTATTTTCGGTACATTGGACGAGCTTTAGTACATTTGGCGCACTTTCAGTGCATTTTCGGTACATTTGCTCTATTTCTTATAATATCCTTTATTTGGTATATTTTACGAAAGCTCTGTTAAATTTTGGTAAAACAGTCGAAATGGGTTGAAAATGTGCCGAATGTACTAAAAATGGGCCTAATTATACTGAATGCAAATGTACTGAAAAAAGTACAAATGTACCGAAAGTGCCATCACTACTGACTTGTTCTCAGATACATATTAGGGTGTGTTTTTTCAAACTCATGTAGATAGATTTTATTTTTCTTTAACTATATTTAAGCTTGCGGTTCAAGAATAATTGTCCTAAGGTTTGAGCATCTTGGCTCAAAACTGTAGGCTGCGCGGACAGAATTTATACCCGATTTCATTGATATTTTACGAAAAAACCGACTAACTAAAACGTAGAAAAAGTATGCCTTGAGTGCCAAGGTATAGCAGCCCACTTCCAATTTTTTCATGTTGGTGAAAATGCGGGCAAAATACACCCAAACGGAGGATTTTTTTTTTAATTTGCGATGTGCCTATAAATAGAATCTGGTTTGAAGAAAACTCCCCCAAAATTTCAGCATCCCAAACTTTTTGCAAGCAATATTTAAAGTGAGGGGTAGAAGGATCAAATATTATTTAAAAGCCGATTACATATAACCAGCTCAAATTCAAGTCATTTGTATTTTATTTTTATTGATTTAAATTTTTTTTTTGTAACCATCCGTGAATGTCGGCTCGGCACGACGTCTTCGAATTTTATCAACAAATATTTTTTACACCTACGCTTATAGATTTTTAAGTGTAGTGTACTTTTCCAAAAAAAAACTTCTGCTTTTGCAAAAAAAAAGTTATCGCAAAAATTTTATGAATTTAAAAATATGTTTTCAATTGTTTTGAAAATCCGTAGTGTGGTGAAAAAACTATTTATACGTCTCTCTACATTGAAAAAAAATAAGGAAAATGTGCTATTTTTGATGTTTTTTTTTTTGTTATTTCTTTAAAAAAGACTTTGAATTATTCTGCGCTTAATCGTGGGGAAAAAATTATTCATTCTTTTTTTTTAGTTTAAAAAATTACAAAAATATACCATTTTCGAAAAGTACACGTAAAAACCTATGATAATAATAATTGTAAAAATTTGATGTAAGCTATGAATTTTCGAAAAAAAAGCACTTATTCTGGAAAACTACAAACATCGTGAGTTTCAGATCCTCTTATTTCATCAACAAATGAAACTTGCGCAGAACTCTCACTCGTTTTTATTACTGGGCATCGATACAACAATAATGCCAAACTTCAGCTAAATCGGTGCCATGAATGGATTTCGTTAAATTCAAAAAAATTAATGACTCTTCATGTAACATTTACGTTCTTTGCCATGGCATATTGACACTGAAGCCTAGTTGAATAGGTGGCCTTCACCGCGTCTAAGGGTGTTCATATTACTACTTATGCATACATAATTTTTGATATAAAACCGAAAAGTCTTCTTTCGGTTTTTATTGTGTGAAATCTATAAATTCAACTCTGAACTTAAAGATTTATTTTGTGACCTTCTCTATATGAAGTCAAAGGACATATATGACCTAGAATCGTACCTACAATAGTTCTCAATGATTTCATGTCTCTCTCATTTATTCTTTTGCAGCCTATCCCAACGCTTTTTCATACACTAACAGCGGTGGTCAATAGAATTTCATTTCGTCGTAGGCTTTGGTTCCAAATTAAATGAATGCAAATGACATACAACCAAACATGCAATCAAAGATACTTCAATACTCGTGCACACTCTCACGTACATACACAGTTGCAACGGGTGACAAAAAATGCTTTGGAAAAAACTGAGCCTATGTCATAACTCAATAGAAGCGCCAGCAGATGATGGGTTTTGCCAACGGGAGCACCGCATTTTATTGCTTCGATTATAGTTGTTGCTTTCATTTGAAAAAAAAAAATTGCTGCTGGTGACAATTAAAAAGTTTTAACAAAAAATTGTTTACCAAAACAAATGAAAATGGAAGCCATAAAAAGTGCAATATTTGTGCTCTTACCAAAAAAGAAAAAACAACAACATCGGATAAAGGAGAAAGGACTAAAAGTTTGAGTTTGTTAAAGATCATGTAATCAAAACCACTTTTATTGATTTTTTTTTTTTTCATTAAAAAAAACTACCTATTATTAAAATAATATTTTTTTAGGTAGCTTTATAACAACTATTGGTGAAAATATTAGCCTAACTAAGTTGGGGCGTTAAAACAACTATACGCATAATACTAATATCTGGTGGACTGGGTCCAGGCTTAACAATGAACGCCGTAGTCGCTTCAGAAAGCCTAATTTGTAACACATGATTGGAATGCAGGGTTCGAGTATAAAAAAAGAAAATGGCGAACTTCAAATGGCACCTGCAACGGGCTTATCTTTGAAGCAACGTAATTTTCACACAATACTGGCAATAAAGTTGCCTGTTATTTCCTATAAATGAAATTAAGACGCTCGAGTTAACAACAGCCATCACCTTCTCGTCATAATCATTGATTCAGTGCGAGGGCATTGGATAATCAAAGCGCGCTATTAAGTCTATTTTTCAAATTGTAAGCCGAGAGATACCACCCCGTAAACAAAAACTCCAAAAGTGAGCGCATAACCGTGATGTCTTGATGAATGAAAGAAGAGAAAAAAATGAGGCTGAAAGAAGAAGTCCTGTCCTGTCTTTTTGTCCTGTCTCGTGGAGATAGGACAAAAAGATAATATGCAACAACTGGAACTTGGAACTTGGAACTTTTACGTTACGTTAGGTACACCATTACGCTGATGACATCTGTTTTTTATCATCCGGACACTTATATTCTAATAATTTTTTTTAAACAACGTATTTATAATAAAAAAGGATATTGCGTACTTATTATTTTATATATAAAGTTGAATTTCCTTTTTTAGAATTAAGTTTTTGTAAAACCTCACACAAAAGTTGCTTATGGTGATGCTGCTTCTTGAATTCTTTGTTGTCATTGTTGTTGTTTTTTTTTTCTCATTTGTACCGTTTGTATTTCGCTTCGAAGTTCGAAGAACAAACTCTTTTTCAATCGTCTTTTTTTTACTTTAGAAGAGAAAAGATGAAATGAGATAGATGTTCAGGGAGCAACTTCATAATAAAAAAAAAATCCAATAGGACGTGCGCGTGCGAAGCCGTGGGTACCACTAGATTAAAATAAAATAGATGACCTTGTCTTGAAGTCGCATATTGACGGTTTGAAATCTGTACATCCTTAACCAAAAGCGTTCGGGAACGACATCATTTTTAAGACTGGCAGTGATAAAATCGAAAGCGTCAAGAGCTATACTTATCTACGAAGCATTTCTATGAAGGGTGGAAAGAAAGAGGCCAAAGTCAAAGCAAAATACGCATATACTCAGTTGAGCAAAGTCTTGATATCACAAGAGTGAAAATTCACATATTTATTCATTGTCAGAAAGCTTTTGACTCAGTGAATTTAAAAATAATGATTCGAAAACTAGCTGAGTTAGGCATATACGGAACAAATCTGAAATTGTTGGAAAGTTTTTTGGAAAACCGAGAGCAATACGTTCAAATTAATGAGACAAAAAGCTCGACACAAAGAGTTAAAACGGGTATACCACAAGGATCGAAGTTAGCAGCAACTTTATTCCTTATTCATATAAACAATGTACTTAAGCTAGATCTTAATGGAACTCCACAGATTTATGCTGACGACGATACCGTTATGTATGCAGCAGTTTCAATTGAAGATTTAATTTTAAATATTAAGTTAGACTTAGAAAAAATAAATCAATGGTTTGAAATAAGTTTATTGAAAATTAATTTAACTAAGACCAATTTCATGATTTTTAATAATTATAAATCATTACCAGATCTAAATGATCTACCAGGACTATTCTTCAATAATGTTATATTACTATAGTTACAGCAACGAAATATCCGGGAATATGGTTTGACACCAATTTAAACTGGAGTGAACATTTAAATAAACTGAAATCCAAGCTAATTCCTTTAAATTTTGCAATTTATAGGAATAGAAATAATATTCCAAAAAAACAATTGAGGGCCTCAGAAGCCAAGGGGCATAAGTGCACATTTTGAAAATTTTGAGCTGGGCCGTGCAAAGTACTCATAAAACCGTAGAAAACATGTAAAGGGTGTTTTTTTTAGAGGTTTGTTTTTCAAATAGAGATAAAACTGGCATTTTATGGTTAAATCTGGCAACTCTAATGTCATTTATGTTCAATTTGGTTTGCCATTTTATCATAAACAGGTTGACAAAAGAACAACGCTTGCAAATCGTGCAAATTTATTTCGAAAATAATGGTTCAGTTCGCGAAGCTTTCCGCAAGCTCCATCCATTTTATGGTCGACATAATCGTCCATCAGAGCAATTAATTCAGTTAACCATGGATCGTTTTCGCACTACGTTTACTCTATGTGATAATACGCATCCGCAGAGACGTCGAACAGTGCGCACCGAAGAAACAATTGCCGCTGTAGAGCAAAATGTTGAAGAGGACCCGAATGAATCGATTCGCCACCGTGCACAGCAATTGGAGCTTTGTCCATCAACTTTATGGAAGATTTTGCGCAAAGATCTTGGCTTGCGACCTTACAAGATCCAGCTTGTGCAAGAATTAAAGCCGCGAGACCATGCAATGCGTCGTGATTTTGGTGTATGGGCCGAAAATGAGATTGATCTCGATGCTGATTTTCATCGCAAAATTTTGTTCAGTGATGAGGCTCATTTTTGGTTGAATGGCTACGTCAACAAGCAAAATTGCCGCATTTGGAGTGAAGAGAATCCACATGAGACCCTTGAGACGCCATTACATCCACAAAAACTGACTGTTTGGTGTGCTCTATGGGCTGGTGGAGTCATTGGGCCATACTTCTTCCGAAATAATGCTGGAGAGTCAGTTACCGTTAATGGAGACCGGTATAGAGCCATGATAACCGACTATTTTCTTCCCGAATTGGATGGCATGAATGTGGATGAGTTGTGGTTCCAACAAGACGGCGCTACATGCCACACAGCGCACGTCACAATCGATTTATTGAAGGAAACATTCGATGAGCGCATAATTTCGCGGAATGGACCTGTCAATTGGCCACCAAGATCGTGTGATTTGACACCATTGGATTATTTTCTTTGGGGATATGTGAAGTCGCTCGTCTACGCCAACAAACCAGAAACGTTAGGGGACTTGGAAGCCAACATTCGTGGCGTTATTGCCGACATACGGCCCCATATGCTCGAAAAAGTGGTTCAAAATTGGACCTGTAGAATTGGCTTTATTCGAGCCAGCCGCGGCGGCCACATGCCCGAAATCATATTTAAACATTAATGGCATAAAATTATCCTTCCAATAAAGCCAAATTGATGGACATTAAAACGATTTTCTTGTGTTTTATTTCAATTCGAAGCTCTATACCTCTAAAAAAACACCCTTTATGTTTACTCAAAATTAACTTTTAAGCTCTCCCCGCGCCATCTCGTGCTTTCAAATTACGTTAAAAAATGTAAGTTGCTGTTACGTTGGAAGCCAAGGGGCATAAGTGGCACTTATGCCACTTGGCTTCCAAACAAAGTTCTAAAGACCTGTTTGCTCTGAACTGTACAGCTGTGACGCTTCACATTATTTCAATAATTGTAAATTGTATATATTTAAATAATTATTAAAGTAAATAACATAAATAAAAAAATTAATTTGCTTTAGTTATTTGATATACCTCAGTAAAATTGATATTTGTGCAATATATTTTTTTAAACTTAGTGTAAGCACTAAGTTTTTTTTTCTTATGATTTATTTTTTTTAATAAAGGCTTTAATAAGTTGAACATATCAAAACATAAACATATTTAATTCATCACATTTTAATATCTAGAAATAATAAATAAAAATTTATTTCATAGAAAATTTAATTTTTGTATTAATAATTACAAACCTCTTCAATAATTTTGTCCCTTTATTTGTATTGATGTATGATGTCGCTGCATTATTCAAAACTTAAATAAATCAATTTGCACAAATATCAATTTTCCATGAAACGCAGTGTTTACCGCGCTTCGTTAAGATAACGGTACCATAGATTCAAATTTGGTAAAAAGTGAACACGCGACAGAGAGAGATAAGGAATGAGAGAAGAAAAGTACAAACTCAAGAAAGAACTGTCGTTATTATTTATGTATATAATAATATTTAATGGTATATGTAATATTTTATATATAAATTATTAATGTTTGTACTAATAATACTTAAAAATAATAATTAAAAATGTACTTTAAAAATAATCTACTACTCCGTAATAAAAAATTACGGTTAATCAATAAATTTGTGTTTATTTTCTTATTTAATTAATAAAAAATTAATATATAAGAGATTATGTTTATTACTGAGTTATTAATTAAATTATAGTATTTAAATTAAATTTTTTCACAAAAAAAAAAAAATTTGGAAGCCAAGGGGCATAAGTGTTTCAAGTTTGGAAGCCAAAGGGCATAAGTGTTTCAAGTTTGGAAGCCAAGGGGCATAAGTGATCTAAAATTGTGGCATAAGTGCAAAAGTGTTTGGAAGCCAAGGGGCATAAGTGAAAACTACCTTCGTACCGCATGCTGGTACTCCGATATAACATATTGTAAAGGTTTTTCCACATAAGGATTACTTTTTTATAGTCTAATGATCAAAATAGGTGGGAAAAAAAAAATTTATTTACATGCAATGTTGATGTAGCGTGTTAACTTTAAACTTAAATATCTCGAAAATAGTTTTTTTGCACTTATGCCCCTTGGCTTCTGAGGCCCTCAATTATGGTTGCTATTTGATTCTTATTTTTTGTCTCAAGTAAACTATTTAAATTCTATATGGAATAAGTGTAATGAGAAGAAATTAAGTGAGCTACAAAGAATCCAAAATAAAATTGTAAAAAATATATTATTGCTTATAAGAAGAACACCCACTATAAATCTATATGAAACTATGTTAGACATTAAAAAACTTTGTAGTCTCCAAACGCTGATCACAATTCTTAAATTTAAAAATAACATGATCAAGCATAATTTAACCCTAAATTTGACAGATAATGCTTTTTACAGATTTAGAAATGCAGGAAATATTAGAACGTTTTTTTTTCAGAACCGAAAGAAGCACAAGATCTATTCGGAATGAGAATTTTTAATATGCTGCCTGAAGATATTAAAAGTAGTAATAATGTATTTATTTTCAAAAAATTAGTTAAAGCCCTGTTAATAGAAAACTATAACTTTGAACTACAATAATTAAGTAACAAAAAAAAAAAAAAAAAATTAAATGTATTCTTGAAAGTAAGTAGTCCTGTAATTTTTTTTGTTTTTTTTTTTAATGTACACATACGTTATCAATAAAGAAAAATCGGTATAGTTCAATAGGTTGTGAAGTTGATGAACAAACTGCAAACACTATCTCAAACGCATAGCTATATTGGGTGATTTCTTAAGCGTTTGGTTTTTGAAAATGGGAAAAAAGCAGAAAATTTCCAATAGTCACATTTATATGGAGCGATACATCAATACAATCATCCGTAAGCTCCAATTTCAACATACTTTGCCACCATTTCACAGGGTATCTCACCAATGGCAGCTGTAATGTTGTCTCTCAGGGCTGAAATTGTGGCTGGCTTCTCCCTGTACACGAGAGATTTCACGTAGTTCCACAAAAAAAAAGTCTAATGGTGTCAAATCACATAATCTTGGCGGCCAATAGACTGCTCCAAAACGTGAAATTAAGTGCTCAGCATACTCGCCTCTCAATAGCACCATGATATTACGTGCCATGTGGCACCGTCTTGCTAAAACCTCATGTCAACCAAGTCCAATTCATTCATTTTGGGCAAAAAAAAGTCGGTAATCATTGATCGGTACCGTGCTCAATTGACTGTAATGTTGCAATTTTCATTATTTTACAAAAAGTACCGGTCAATGATGCCGCCGGCCCACAAAGCGCACCAAACAATGCATTTTTTAGGGTGCATTGGCTGCTATTGAACTACCTCTGGCTGCTCTTAAGAACAAATTTGGCAAATCTGTTTGTTGACTGAACCGTGAAGACCAAAAATTAGACTCGTCACTGAAAAAAATATTTCGATAAACACATTTGCGAAACAAATTTCTCACAGAGCACGAATTTTGATAACAAATTTCAATAATTTGCAAGCGTTTTTCGTCTGGTAGTCTATTTATTATAAAATGGCAAGCTTTGTGAAGCATTTTTAGTGTAAGCACATGTTACGAATCACGCGTAAAGTGTCAAAAAATTTACACTAAAAAAACAAATAGCAAATAATCCCCCGTTACAATGAACGCAATTCAGTACATACAGCAAACTTGACCACGCTTGAAGATGTAGAAAGTGGACATACCTTCCAGCAACTGCCCAATTAAACTTGCCGCCAAGCCCTACAGTGCAATCCACATAGCACCTGGAAAATTGGTAGGCCATCATCTCATCATTTGATGAAAACACTTCAATTTGGCTTAATGTACCGTCAAGGAAGTTCAGTACATAAGGAGCAAAATAAGTTTTCGATGCACGACAAATACTCCAATTGCATGCTCAGCAAGGTATAAATTATAGTGACATTTCAATCCATAACAAATCACATCCAGCAAGTTAAAAAGTAGTGTTTGCACGTCATTACGCTACAGTTGATTAAAACTGCTACCAGATGCATTTGAGCGCAATGAAATTATTTGAATAATCTGCTTAAAGCAGGATAATGCGTATGCAGAAAGCATTCACATTTCAGCAAAAATGTGCGCAAGTATCTTTTAAATTTATGTTTTTTTTACGCACGCTGACACATGCGACGAAGCACATTACAATAAATAACGCAAGAATATATGTTCTTTCTTGCAACGCATTATTTTATCGGTAATAATTAATTTTTTTGCATTTAATTTGTGGATTTAACAACTTTTTGCAAACATGACGCAGCTGTGGTTTCGTTGTAATCCAGACATTTCCACATGCATACATAAGCCATTACGTGTTCACCCTGCGCGAAATAAAATAGCCAATGATTTGATTAAGCCCAGCAAACATTTGGTAGATTTTTACATCTCTACACGCAAAGCAATGAATTTCCAAGCTCTTCTGCTTTTGATTAGTGAATCTTTTGGAACAGAATAGATAGCAACAGAAATAAAAATGATTAATTTTGAAGCATTCATGCCATTATATGGCAACACTTCTATAAGATTATATTGTTCCATTTACCAAGCCCTGAATATATAACTCAACTAGAAAATCTAAATTGGATTCTTGGAATATTTTAAATTTTATTTTCATTGCAATGTTTTATGATTCGATACTATTTTTTAGGGTGATTTAATTTTTTTTGTTTTTTTTTAAGCTTATGATATGAAGAAATTTTCACGCTAAAGCAGCTTCGTAGCTCAATTTTAAAAAGTGCCGCCGAAGCATTTTATTTTTCCATATAAATTATATGAAAAACCATATTTTATTCAAAAGGTCTGTGAATGAAGAGATAATGGATATTGTTGGGCTGCTGAGTGTTGATTTTCGAAGTAACTTTCTACGCTGAATCCGAATCTGGCCTCAGATTTGATTAATCTCATCAGGATTTTGAAATATTTGAGTTTAAGTACTTACAAACTATTTCTTTTTTTGTTTACTTCCGAGGTTATGTATAGAACTCAAATAGAACTCAATTTTTTGTTTTAATTTGTCTTTTCATTATATTTAATTTCTTAGTTTGATTACAGACATACACAGCTAACTATATATATCATTTTATGCATGGAAGTCCAGCACTTTTACATGGACCTCAGATAGTGAAACTACAGATTTCTGGCATAATATATGAATGTTGATGAAATCCAAACTGAATTTGATGAGCAATACCTTAAGGGTCATCCTTCTACAAACCGCAAGCATTTCAGGGGAAAAAATTGCTTTTTTAAGTGCGATACAAACATTTTTTCCGCATCTATCAACAAATTTAGTTGATTTATATCAGGATTTTGCTGTAAACTATTGTTCTCGTAAATATCAAATATCTTTCAAGGCTCGAAAATGTTCTCAGTTTACGAAGCTTATACAGTTTTCGAGCCATCTCCGCTTTAGAGAATACCCTTATTACCTTTAATTGTACTGATCAGATCAATATCGGTTTATTTTTTATTTTATATATATTGTCATAGTACGTTAGCTTTCGAAAAGTATAAAAGAAAAGTTATTTTCAACAAAAGTTATTTTGTCATGCTAACTCTCCAAGTTAAATGAATTTATTAAATACCATTTTTATCTGTTTCTTTTTATCCTAAGAGTCGAATTTTTGAAAAAGTGGGGTCCATATTAGATCGGAAGTTATAACTTATAAATGAAATAAGGTGAACAAAAATAAATGAAATTTTCAGAGATGGTACTCCTGAATGTTCTGAAAATTTTAATCCTAAAGAGGCTGAAATCAATTCAAATTTTATTCTTTCGCTTTCATTCTCAATGTTTCAATTTACATTGCAAATCATAAATCTTAGCTTTAAATGCTTGTAAAATCAAATAGAGTGAAACAACATAGATAAGCTTTTCAGCGATGGTACTCCAGTATGTTCTAAATATTTCGAGCCTTAAAAGGCTGAAATCGGTGATGGAGTATTTGGGAAATTGATGTTTTTTCAGAAAGTAAATTTTTTTATCTTTTAGCACATAAAAACGTTTACGCCTTCATTTATTCAGATTTGCAGTTTTTTGTCATTTACTAGTACACAACTACCTAAAAATAATATAAAAGCTAATTTGGGTTGAGTTGGTTTGTTTATATTCATTAATGAATTTTTTTGTTTTACTTGTGAGCTTTTTTGAACACAATTTGAAACTTTTTTTTTAAGCAATAATATTGGTCAAAAAAATTTTATCGAATTCTTTTATATCTTCTACATGATAGACCAATCACTCAAAAAAGTTTCAGCCTATTTAAAAAACATGAGGGTAATGATAGGCACATTTTAGATGGAATGACCCATATGCCAATTGCCCCAGAACTTTTTAATTAGAAATATGAAGCTAATCCGATATCAGAAACCCGGCGCTTAAGCCACTCAAAATTGTAGAGCCAAAATTTTTGGTTGAAAATATGATTTTTTTGTATTAAAATTAATTAAAATTAAATCAATGACCTATTTGTGTTTTTTGCCATGGAAATACCTTTATAACAAGCTATAATACATCGAAAGCGCTTCATAGATAGCCTCATAACGGTATTTCATTTTATACTCTCTCTTCTCATATATTTTGAAACTCAAATTAAAATACTCGAATTCATCTAAAAGTAATTAGTTTTATTTTATTTACTGAATAGTAATATTGCCTTGACTGATGACTACTTTTCACGCTTTCTTATTTCCATAAAATATCCCTACGTAGTACGAATGCCTGTCTCTATTCACCTCTCTGTTCTCATTGTTTAGCGCGTGTTCCAAACACTTTCAAAATGACTGCTAGATAATGAAATAAAAATAGATATGTTCTGCTTCTCAAAAATGTCGGCCCAAACAGTAAAAACACGAGTGAAAGATGCTGGCTTTGATATTGACTTAATTGGCGCAATGGATTATGGGTTCACTCATCAGAACTGTTTAGAGATTCTGACAAGTAGTTGTATTCGGTTTAAAGGTGAACTTCAGGAGCACGTAAAAGTGCTTGTTTAGCACGATTCTGCCAGTTTCGACAGCGCTGACTGGCACAATTTCGCTGTCGTTCGTTGAAAGGAAAGGAAACGTGAAAAGGAGACGTCCAATATAACGAACCAAGGAATTCGTTATATCAAAGTGATTTATTAGTAAAAACAAATTGGCTTTTATTTATGTATATACTCATAGTAAAGTTAGATTTTGAATCACTTAGCGATAACTTTTACTCGTGTTCTTTTTTTGCCGTCTTCAATTACAAATTTTAACTTTATCGCTCAACGTAAAGTGCTTGCGTTGAATCATAATGATTTCAACACAAGAATCAATTTTATAATACAAATGACAAAGTAAACAAAAAACGACTCCAAAAAAGAGTCAAAGTACGTTAAGAACAGACATTCCTAGGAAAAAAAAACCAAAAATCACTTTTTGAATTAAACAACGTTCGATATTTTATCGTTATACGCTAACTAAAGGGTGTTTTTTTTAAGAGGTATAGAGCTTCGAATTGAAATAAAACACAAGAAAATCGTTTTAATGTCCATCAATTTGGCTTTATTGGAAGAATAATTTTATGCCATTAATGTTTAAATATGATTTCGGGCATGTGGCCGCCGCGGCTGGCTCGAATAAAGCCAATTCTACAGGTCCAATTTTGAACCACTTTTTCGAGCATATGGGGCCGTATGTCGGCAATAACGCCACGAATGTTGGCTTCCAAGTCCCCTAACGTTTCTGGTTTGTTGGCGTAGACGAGCGACTTCACATATCCCCAAAGAAAATAATCCAATGGTGTCAAATCACACGATCTTGGTGGCCAATTGACAGGTCCATTCCGCGAAATTATGCGCTCATCGAATGTTTCCTTCAATAAATCGATTGTGACGTGCGCTGTGTGGCATGTAGCGCCGTCTTGTTGGAACCACAACTCATCCACATTCATGCCATCCAATTCGGGAACAAAATAGTCGGTTATCATGGCTCTATACCGGTCTCCATTAACGGTAACTGACTCTCCAGCATTATTTCGGAAGAAGTATGGCCCAATGACTCCACCAGCCCATAGAGCACACCAAACAGTCAGTTTTTGTGGATGTAATGGCGTCTCACGGGTCTCATGTGGATTCTCTTCACTCCAAATGCGGCAATTTTGCTTGTTGACGTAGCCATTCAACCAAAAATGAGCCTCATCACTGAACAAAATTTTGCGATGAAAATCAGCATCGAGATCAATCTCATTTTCGGCCCATACACCAAAATCACGACGCATTGCATGGTCTCGCGGCTTTAATTCTTGCACAAGCTGGATCTTGTAAGGTCGCAAGCCAAGATCTTTGCGCAAAATCTTCCATAAAGTTGATGGACAAAGCTCCGATTGCTGTGCACGGTGGCGAATCGATTCATTCGGGTCCTCTTCAACATTTTGCTCTACAGCGGCAATTGTTTCTTGGGTGCGCACTGTTCGACGTCTTTGCGGATGCGTATTATCACATAGAGTAAACGTAGTGCGAAAACGATCCATGGTTAACCGAATTAATTGCTCTGATGGACGATTATGTCGACCATAAAATGGACGGAGCTTGCGGTAAACTTCGCGAACTGAACCATTATTTTCGAAATAAATTTGCACGATTTGCAAGCGTTGTTCTTTTGTCAACCTGTTCATGATGAAATGGCAAACCAAACTGAACATAAATGACATTAGAGTTGCCAGATTTGACCATAAAATGCTAGTTTTATCTCTATTCGAAAAACAAACCTCTAAAAAAAACACCCTGTATTAAGATTTCGACCCACAGGATCAATAATTCAAACTATGATTTAAAGCTCTTCGCTGTTGTTCTTGAAATTATGTATTTCAATTTTTAAATTTTCTTGAAACTTAGCCTAAGCCTTCAGTGAAATATTATGAAAGTTTTCTTGTAAAAAAAAATGTATTACAAGTGAAAACTTGAGTCAGCATTTTTAATTACTTTTCAGTCCTCAAAATAGTCCTAATTTTACCCCATTTTTATAAACTCCTTCATTTTATTTCCTAGCAGACATGAAAACTTGTACTTATGTTTATGTACATAAATACTCGTAATTGTAAGTGCATAAGTGTGTGTTATTTTTGCTTGTTTTTTGTAAATGTGTTTTTTTGTGCTAACAATATTTATGAGTTGCTGAAAAGTGACATTAAGTGAATGTAAACACGTTCGAATGTTTTACCCCTGAAAAATTAAATTCATTACGCAGCGTATGTTGGTGTCGGAGTCGGTGTCCTTAATGTGTTCCTTACATGTTAATAAAGCGCGGCAAGTAAGCGACTCGGTTACCTTGAGAAATGCATCGTATGGAAAAAATGATATACTTTATGGTTTTATTTTTTTATAAAATGAAAAACATTAACGTACGCGCAATTAGTAGGAAAATTTTCTTACATTGTTTTTTCTTTATTAAAGAAAAAAATGGAAATACTCAAAAAATTGAAACGTTTAAGGCTTCGTTTACGACTTTTACTCACATACTTGAAAGTACTGAAGTGCTCGTTGTGAGGACAATGTAAGTTAATTGAAATGTTTAACAACAAAAAAAGAAAAAAAGCCCAACAACAAGATAAACCATGAAAGAAAAATCCGAAAATTTGTCTCTGCAAAGCGCTGAGTTAATTAATTTGAATATTATCCTGGAAACAACTGCACAATGTTGCAGTTTCAGCTGCTTTAAAAAACATATATTTGTTAATTATATGGTAATTCCATACGTAACTTGTTTTATATTTGATGAAAACTTGAAGGACATAGGCTGAAAGTGTAAAAACATATCCGAAAGATGTAGCGCTACCACATCGATGGTACCAAGTTAGAGATAATTATATAACTACAACTCTTGTAAGCCAACTTTGACTACCAAATATAATCGCCCATCATATTTTCATTCCAGGATTTCTTAAAGCGTCGTTCTACGCATTGGATTTGTTGATGAAAAGTCGACAAGTTTCGGATGTAAAAAATCCAGGTGGGACAGCAAGAAGTGGATCTTCAATTTTTGCGTCAATTGGAAGAATGAAAACAAGGCATTGCAAACTTAGTTTTGCATAATTTCTGAGTAAATCACGAATTATGTTTTTGTATTCCGTGCTCCTATTGTTTCCCAACTAATCAGAATCAATTAAGCGGAACAATTTCTCATCGCTGCTTTCTCATCGTTTGACATTTCGAGCTCTTCATTACGGAGTAGTTTTATGATTTGTAGGTCGTCGAATATGCCGTACTTTATCTTTCCCTGCGTAGGAAATTGTTTTCTAATATGAGAACGCTTGGCCATCTTTGCCCAGTATTCTTAAGAAGTTTTTAACGAGTACCAGTTTGAAATACAGTGGTGGCACTGTTTCTGTTTCCACGAGCGTCACATCTTGACATTGTGCATGCCCACTATTTTGTTCGCTCTTTTCGGCCAGTCCTTTTTGATGTATTGGCCGTCACGGGCTCAAATGTCCCAGCGGCGGTGGTAACAGCAGTATTTCGTGTAACTACTTTGCAATCCACACTACATGGCGATGACTTTGAAGTCGCAATAAACTTTTCAGTCGTGCACTTCATATTAAATGCTAATGTCTCAAAAATTTGGCTATGGTCTCATGTGATGAATTCATATTGACAGCATGCGCGATGTGTATCGATGGTTTGTGCTTTCTTATTCTTCTGACTTTTTCAAAATATCGATTAATTGCAGTTCTCGAAAATTCTGGAAAAGATAGACATGTACTATGATACCATTTTGGTATTAATTAATGGCACCCCGAAATTCATGCAAGAAGTAATTTTGATGGAAATCGCAGGTTTTTAGTTAAAAATTTAAAATTTTTTATTAATTCATAAAGTAAACAGTATAGGGCAATGTATGAAATAGCATATCACATAAATCCACACTTTTTCATCAAAACTTTCCATGACCATATTGCAGAAATGCGTCTGAAATTCGCCTGTTTTGTCCGTGACAACCGTGGTCTCTTGCAAAATTCAACTGTTAGAGTTTCTTGAATAAAAAGAATAATTTGTGCGTCGTTGTGAATCCAAGCAAATGTAAATTCCTTGACGAAAATCATTTCTACTTCGTCAATCTTTATGAACATTTTGCCCATAGACATAATGAACTACGAGCTTATTTGTCGTTAGTAAAATGATATACCATTCAAATTAGAAAATTAGATCAACGTAATCGTACAGTTGACGGAGAAATATTGTAGTGCAGAAATTGAATTGAGTTTTGCATGAAATAGCCCTTTAATTTTTTTTTTTTCATTTTTCATTTTGATCTTTTTACTGCAACAAAATACAGTTTTTCGCATTTTCATTAAAGTCATTGTTGTTGTTATATTAATACTTTGTTGTTGTAAATTATTACATATTCTACAATGTTGTAGAAGCTCGAAGCCCCAAGCGGATGCCATTAACGATGCGTTTTTTTTTCGTTACGTTTTCTTTCATGCCTTCATTATCCACAATCCCAAAAGTATGCAATGCTTTTGCTTTCACATACATACGCCTGTGTATGCATGCGTGTACTTTTAAGTGTGAATGCACCCAGCAAACATTTTTAATCGCGGAAGAGTCATATATCAATTTCCGAGACGATAGTTTCGATGGTACGCATGCTCATATTCTGATGTCAGGCGATTCGCGTATGAAACAGAAGATAGCGTTTCAAGCAATTCTTCTTAAAGGGGAAAAACAAAAATTTTAATACGTCATCGTACTCTGAATTTATTCTTTTATCGTTTGCGTCTCTTGGACTGATTTCAGCCGTGTTTTTGTTATTTTCTTTTGACGCGGTAGCAATTGGCGCTTCTTTATTAAGCGTTAACAAAGCGTTAAGGTGTTCACAATAGAACTTGTCAATATTTTATTTGGCAGCACAGTCTCACAAGACTTCGCAGATTGGATTTTATTTGAAAAAGTTTCATCTGTAGACAACAAATATGTAAAAAATAAAGTATGTGTACATAGTTATTTGAGAATTCCTCATATTTCACTTATGTAGGGGAATGCGGAGCTGGTCTTAGCAGGAGTATGTTATGAGTTATGAGTAATATTCAGAAAACTTAGCTTAATCGCAAATTTCTTGTGAAAAATTTTACTTAAAATTTGCAGTGATATTGAAATTGTCCTGGCGTTTTTTCTATATCAACGTTTTGGAAAACAATAACTGTAAAATATTTAGATCTAAGTCTAAAGAAAGACATATTCTTAAAAATATCAGTTGACTTACATACAGGGCAAGTTTTCCAAAAAGTGCTAAAACCAGCCCCACCCTCTCCTACTTATTCTTATCCCTATCAAATATCAAAAATTCCAAGTTTATATAATTTTATGTGATTTCTATTGAATTTAATTGTGGTTTTTCCTTAGACAATTGTTCAACGGCAGTGCCGCCAAGTATGATTGACGAAAAACATTAAGCGACGAGATCCGTTATTACCACTGACATATCATGACACAGAAAACTAGCCGACCAACATATACACAATTCCTTAATTCAAATCATGCATCTACATTTCATGACGTAAATGTATATAGATAGCAAAAATACTATACTTTCCTGAAAAAATTATAAGTTCATTGTCATATCTGTATGCGGAAGTCTTAAGACTCTTCCAAATGTTTGCTGGGCATGAGTGCGCGTATGTGCAAGTGTGCAAAAGTCATTGCGATAAGTGCGTGAGAATTCTTCTGAGTATTGACCGCAATATAATGGCACCAACAATATCTACAACAGCAACAAAAACTACAAAGGAGTATTGTAGCTATATATATATATATATATATATATGTGTGTGTACATATTTATGTATATATAATGTACCTATATTGTACACATCTACATATATATCTGTTTTTGTTTATTTTTAATAAATTGCATGAAATTTTGCAAAAAAGAATGACAGCAACAACTACACATGCATTTACAACAACAATGTAAATGAAACACTTGTATTAATTAAATCGTTGAAAGCAATGAATATTTTTGTAATGGTTGCATGAGTGTACGATTACACAAATTTTTTAATGGTGAAAACGTGAAAAAATTTTTACGTCATATTAAATAATCTTAGTTTATAAGAAAGCCTTAAATATTTTCGCGGAAATACTCACTTACAGATAACTTTACCTTTGTTAACAATTGTAGCATCAATTTTCTTCGATTATCCTTTTCGTTGAAGGTGACAAACAAATATTTTTTCATCTTTTCCACTTTTTGAACCACTGGCGTCTGCAGTGCTGTTTTTGAAACACGAAATAAGCACACAACAAAAAATAGCTCAGTAAAAAAATTTCTATAAAATATTGTTTCTGTGCAGCTAACATTTAACTTTTAAGTATTCAAATATTTATTTTGTCACATCCGAATATTTTCCCCACCGATTACTGTTCACGCACAAAAATCCATGAAATATTCACTTATTCTGCTACTGTTTCGAGCTCAAAGCTTTTATCTTAATATTTTCTTTGAAATGGTGCCAAATTTTGTATTTTAACATTATGATTAAAAAATTCATGGTCATGTCCCAAGAAATTAAGTTAAAAAATGGCGTAGCTGCAACATTTATATTACATGTAAGAGCATGATCACGGTTAACCGCTCATAGTCTCCATGGAGGTTCGCTTGAAAACGGGCATAGTACTCAAAAACTAAGAAGAGTATTTACCCAAAACTTTGATATTCTTTCAGCAATATTTTTTGGTGATTTTTGCTAGACTAAGGGCAAAAAGGTCAAGTCCAACATATAATGGGACTATTGCTGACACCTATTGAATGAATGAACATGCTTTTTGTTTTATCAAAGTTGATTTTCTCAAAATTTTCCCCTGAATGTAACAATTTGAAAAGTCAAGAGGGTATCGTCCAGTACTATCTAAGCAAAAAGATTAATGACAACAGGCAACCTTGACGCACATCCGTCCCGGACTCAAAAGAGTTACAAAGTATCACGTTATGCAATATCTTATCCTTGCATTGGGTCGTAACAAGGTTAATGATCTTAGGTGGTATACCTTCTCTGTTCAATGCATTTCAGATGCAATTGGGCACTCTGCTATCAGCAGGGATATCGTATTCAATTAGTTTCATCAATACATGATATGTTCTGACAAAATCGTTCCTGTTGCTTCCGGGGTTTCCGTTTGAGCCTGTCTTCAAGACTAGCACACATGTAAATATCAAAGAGTTGTAAATCTTCGTCTGAGCGCAAATTTTCAAATTCTCTTAAAACTAGCTTGAAGTGTTGCAAGCCACAGATTAAATTACACTGAGGCGCCTACAATATTTTACACAATGGTAACGTAAAAGTGGACAATACGCACAAGCTTAGAATAAAGTCGCTCGGGAGAATGTATCATTAGAACTAGCTTGAAACTTCCAATGTATCAAAAACTTATGCCGATATTTAAAAAAATTTCCAACCGATTTTATAGCTCCAAAAATTCTTCTAACAGGTTGAATTTGAGATATCTATACTGTACGTACATATGTACATATATTCTTTTGCAACCCACTCCCAAGCTTTACCAAATAGCCATATCTGGTATTTTCAACTGGAGCGGATAGTAAAGAACCTTCACGTTATATAAATAGATTCCGCTCCACTCTTGTGATGGAATGTCAGTGATTTCAGTAGTCACTACAGAAAAAAATTACGCTGCACATCATGAACCAGCTGATTTTGTATAATCACCCCTCATAAGCCAATCAGCTCACTTTATATTATTGGGATTACAAATGTGACTTTGAGCATTATGCAATTCCTGCAAACTGGCACCAATTATTCCAGAGCTCCGCAGCATATTTTATGCAAGATCTGCACAACGCCCTTGGCTCTCATTCAATCGTATAGGCCAGCCATTTAAATTGTTCAAGCCAATACATGTGGAACTTATGTCCACTTTGGTCAGAAATCGGAGTTTGAATATTTTTCGGGCTTCTTTGGCGTATCCAATAATATTTGTTTCATAGCATCAATTCTACCTTTCGTTGCATCTTCTACTCGTGACTTTTAAAATATTTTGCAGTAGTAAGGTATCGGCTGTTGAAGCTGCCCAAACTAGTTATGGTTCCACCAGGATGGAGTTATTATTCGTATTGCCATCAGTTATAGACTTAAATGGGTGAAAACTATTTTTGCTGATTTTGATGAATTTTTACATTATGCTAGTATCTAACATTGCAAAAGCTATAAAACTTTTATTTTGGGTGCATATTTAGTATTTATATTTATTTATATTTATCACGGGTTAATCGATTCACATCGGATTACAACACTTAACTTTTAAAATGGAGGCATACCTTATGCATAGCTTAATTAGGGTGGCCCTCATACAATAAATATTTTTCAAATACAATTTTCACAAAAACCACTCCAACGAACTACATAGAATTTACACCATGTGTCTTTCATATTCAGACTTTTTTGAGGGTAAATACATAGGGTGGTCTTTATACAAAAATATTTTTAAAGTATCATTTTCACGAAGATCGGCTATTCTATTCACACCGAATCTGAGCCACGTAGCTTTTATATTATGAGGCAAGGCTACTAAGGCGACTATACACAACATTTATTTAAGGTGGCCCTCACACAAAAATATTTTTCAAATATCATATTGACGCCTAATCGATTCACACCAGTGTTGACATGTTCATATATGAAAAGGTAACAAAGCCTGATAGAAAAAGTACCAAAATCATTAAAATAGTACCAAATATCGGAAATAGAAGAAAAACACAAACAAAATGAATACATTTTTTTTCAAATTCAGTCTTGTGTATAAAAAATAAACTTCAAAACTAATACTGTTTATATACATTGAGTTTGAATCAGTGTCTCACTCATTATAATTTTACAAGTTACTTAAATTTATTTCTGTTGACTATTTATTACTAAAGCATTTACTTTTACTTTACTTGCTTTTTATAAATTCTTTGTCGGCATTACTTCCGAAACAGTTTCTAACTTCAGTCTATTTTGAAGATTTGAAATTAAGTGACGAAAATATTATTTCAACACTCGCTGAAGAATAGGGTTGGGTATGCATAAAAGCCCCTCAGCAATCCTCGAAACTTTTGGAGACAATTGCTCATGAAAACTATTAATTAACCTTCCTATTTTATGCCAACAATCGGTTATTCATAAATTTCGCATTTTATCTTACATCATCGTGGCAAGATAACTTTCGAAATTCCATGTTAATTTACTCTGCGAGATCAAATTATTTCTTTGAAAACAATTGAATATTGAATTCGTCTTACCTTGTAAGTTCCACATAGATTTTGAAGCAAACGAAAGTTTTTTAAAGAAATAGTACCAGAAATTTTTTTTGTTCCAACACTGACTCACACCGCATCTACACCACCTAGCTACCATATTATGAGGCACAGCTTAGACTATATAGGTTCTATATGGGGTGGCCTCACACAAAAATATTTTTAAAGTAGCATTTTCACAAAGTCCACTTTAAAAATTAGGACGAAATTTTCAATTTAAAGTGAAGCGAAGCGCACAGGGTAACGCTAGCTTATCATAAAAGTCGTTTTCATCCAGTGTAAGTCAAAATATTTCGTGGGATCTTTGGTCGTTCCATCCCTCCTATGTATGTATGTGGCCACAAGGAATAGCAGCTAAAGTCTATCTGTTATCATAAGGCAAAGCAACGTAAGTTTTTTACAAGGCATGTAACTTATACTGTTTTGCCTTGTCATTACAGATCGACTTTAGATGTAACATTAAAATAAACGAACATTGCCTTGAAAAAAACTGCCAAGGGGCAATGGAATGGTATGGGCAGAAATAGCAGCTTCTTCACAAGCAGGGTTTCCAAGTGGCCATTATTGTCGCAGCCAGGCCGATGCCAAAACCGTAAGCTGCGGAGGAGGCCGTTAAGCCGTTAATTGGAGGTAAAAACCGCTAATGGCCGTTAATTGGAGACAAAAATATTTTTATGCAAGCAAAAATAAAATAAAAGTCATAAACTTTTTTCGAAAAAATATTGGCTTTTTAAAAATTTTTTTGTCTTTTTGAAAGGCCATTAACAACTCATTTTTAACTTGGCAACCTTGCTTACAAGTTTGTACTCTTTTCTTGCTCTTAAGTACTTTGCCGCTTTACATATGACTAAGGATAGTAGACCTTTGGCAGAGTACAGAAAAAAGTTTGGTAATTTGTCGCAGAACCTAATTCTTTATAATGTACTAAGGAAATCAGCCTGTAATATTTATACAACTGTTTTGTAGTAATTCAGATTTGATTTTTTTTTTCAAAAATTCGCACAATTCCTGCGCTACAATATTTGAAGATTCACGACTCGTTCACGACTCACGACAACTCTATGAAAAGAATTGACAGACCATTAAATTTCAGAAACCAAAAAGGATTTTCCAGTGATGCTTTTAATTTTATATCAAGTTTGATGCAAATTTAAAAAAAGCATTATACGTTTCTCCTTTGACTATCTCACATATTATTAAGTTTGCTATTCCAAATATAAATTGAAAATATTTCACATGTAAGCGAACTCCCTCACCTCGGAATGACAGAATGATGCACAATCAGGAATACTTGCAGTCAAGTGAATACAAAGCTCAAACTTTAAAGACATGTCAATCCTGTCACTGAATTGTCGCATGCAAAATCATAGCGCAACCGAAAAAAAATTTGTTCTTTTACAAATCTTTTGAAGTGAAACTAATATTGCGAATTATTCAATGAAAATGACGAGCATAACGGCACGAAACGAAATGGAATGAAACGAATGGTTGCAGCTAAGTGCAGTGAAGAGGATTGCATCGGATGCATTTCCTCGTTTTTGCTCATGTGTGCGTGGCATGGTACGAGTGTAACGTATGCCACACGCCAATGTGAAATGCGCACTTGTCAGCTTTGCCGCAGATGAAAAAAGAGAAAGCGCACGTTGTGAAGGAAAACAAACGAAATCAAATCGAATTTGACGTTAGAGCTGAAGGCTAACCCAAGCTTGGAGACAATGTGTTTTGTTCGCTCCGCTAGTTTCTTGCAAATGCAATTTGGCAGCATTAGGGTGAAGTAAAAATTTTTGAAAAAAAAGTTATATATATCTTCTAGTGATTCGAAACCTATAAGATACACCAAATTACAAGCTTTACTCAAAAAACTTAAAGACTATCTTTTTGCCATGACTTTCACTGCATTGCATGTGTCCTCCATATTAACCTGATTTATTTTGGCAACACTCTAATTTTGCAAGCACTGCCAAATTGCACATAATGCAACCATTCACCAGGAACAAAAAGAAAAACGATCACCGTCGCCAAAAATACAAATTTTCAGCTGACAGCGCCATCTGCAGCAAAGCAACGCACACTTTGTCAATGTGTGGAGTTGACAGACAGACAGTTCAGCGCGTGGCAATGCATCCATCTATCAACTGCGAATGCTGTCAAATGTGAATAACGCATTGCTTTGTTAGACGCCGCGTGGGCAACAGCTTCAGAGCCAGCACCAGATAGACCAATCGCTGTCCAGTGGACCACGGTGAATCGTTTACCAAGGCGCTGTTTTCAGTGACAAAGTGTCGTTGTCGTTTTCGTCAACGTCTTCGACGACTTTTGCAAGCTCATGCTCGAGAACCGCAAATTGGAAACAATTTTTTTTTTTTTTTTCTATTTTTTAGTCAACATTATTGTCGTAGTCTTCGTTGTTTTCGTTGTCGGCATCCTTCGTGATGTCACACAGGCCAGGCAGCTCCGAAATTTGACAATTTGTTTGCTCAAGTCATCCGTGAAAATAGCACATGACAAAATATTTCCCTTTGCATTGCTGATGTCGCTTTGCATTTTGAATTCACTTTCGTGTGCATGGGGATGAATGCGAATACACACACTCACATTGTCAGTTTTGTACAGCTAACAGTTTTGGAAACGCTCTCAAGTGACAAGTGAATCATTTAGTTAAGAATTGAAAAAATATTTCTTTTGTGCTTTTGTGCAAAATCGAACAGATTACAAAATGGTATGTAGAAGCAATTTGTAGCAGTTTCATTCGTGGTGGATTAGGTAAAGTAGGAGTGGCAGTCATTGATCCATTGTGATACCACAGGGTGTCTGAATGTACCCTCTCATTGAACCAATCAGATATAACTAAATAGCTGTCATTCAGGTCGTCAACTAAAAACGATTCCAGTGTTTTGTGGCATATTCCAGCAAGTGCGTGGCAGGAGCAGAGAAAATTTTTAATGCTTTCCTCCTCCGCCATATCTCCACGTATTCTACAGAAGTCAAAAGATATTAAACCTAATCACTCCGCATGTCTGTTGACTGCAACAACTGACGAGACACTATGTCTAGTACGAAATATAAGTTCTGAAGAACGCGAAGCATCCCATTTCCGCCAGATTTGCCTAGATATATTGCAAGTTGTTCCTTGAGTCTTGCAGGTAGCAAGTGTCATGCCGACACCTTCTTTGTCCTGACGAATTTATTCAATGATCCCCTGCCTAGCAAGCTCATCAGCTTTGCAGTTGTCATCAACGTTCCTATGCCCACGGACAAAGATGATGTTAAAGTGCTGAGTCACCTCATTTAGAGACGAGTGGCATTGATGTTTATATCCTTTTTAGATACGACATTCATCTTCAGCCAAGATGTTCCGTGTTGTTGCATGAGTAGCTCAGTTCGTTAAGATGTGCGCATCTCGACAGTGGCTAACGTAGGAGACATAGGTTCGAATCTCGTTGGAGACAATATAAAAAGTTTTATTTCTCTATGAAATTTTTAAAATGTAACATAAATAAAGTTCCAATTAATAAGCAGTAAAAAAAGAGCGATAGAAAAAAAGCAAAAAAAAACATTCGGTTTCGTTTTTTGAGAAATTTCTGTAGCTAACCTGAGAACCAGGTTAGATAAACTAACAACAAGGGCCCTCAGGTTAGAAAATTTTAACCTGAGAATTGGTAAAAATTTGGTTACATTAACCAAATTTATTTTCTGAGTGTATGCAAAAGCTACTTTTTGTGAGCGCCAGATTTTACATGAAATACTCCATGTACCAAATATTACCATATGACAAATATTGTAACACATATGGAGTAAGATTCTTTGGAACTCGGTGAAATATTTTTATAATAGAACCATATTAGCATTTTCTGAATCCATTAAAAGAAGAATTTGGATGAGTGATGGCACTTTGGCTTTTTGGAAATGTACAGAATAGAGACTTAAAATGTGCTTATTTTTTTATGCTCAAAAAAATATTTTAAAATTTTCAAAAAAAAAAGGTCATTCGACTTTGTTTTACGCAAATTTTAGCAAATTACTGAAACAGCGTCATATGTAATGAAAAATCGTTCAAGGTACGGAATGTATTAAAAATTTGCAGAGCGTACTGATGTACAAGTGCACCGAAAGTGTTATTACTGAATTGAATTCTTCAGAGCACAAGAAAAAAATTGTTTTATATAATTGATATTTTCAAATGTTCTTGGAATCCGGGCTTAGGGCCCATGGTGGGGAGAACAATATTTCCTTTTATTTAAAGTGCATATTGCGTAAATGAAATTTAAATTACTATGTGCATGTTTCAGCTTTCTTAAACTGAATTTTTAAGTAAGCGGAAAAGTTATGGACAACCACAAACCGAATTTTCTTCTTAACCGTGGCTAATATTGTGGTTCGGTTCCATGTAGCTTGTGCCGCTGCTTCTGTTGTATCTCTTATTTTATCTTGTTGTCGCTTTAAAATTAAACTTTTTTTCATTGATTACCACTTTTGTCTGCTTCCTGTCTTTTTTTTATATTTGTGCAGCCTGAACCCCTTCAGTATCCCATGATATCCTACATTCTACGAATGTTAAGCTTAATGTTTTCTTTATTAACTGCGGCTATTTGTGGTGATTCATACAAAAGAACGAAGTAAAAGGGCGTTTTGTAAACCTTTCAAAGATGTGGGTTAAGTGATAAACAAAAGGCTATTGAAATGCTTTAATTAAAAAATGTATACTGAAATCGTTTTAGTACTCTACTGACTGAATTAAATTTAATTGGCAACATTTTGGTGTTATGGTTTTTCAGTCTGTGCTATATACATACACGTTAACTGGTTTTTATTATTATTTGATGTATTTAGGGTAGAACAGCAGAGTTATCTCAAAGTTTTTGATCACGTCTTCTGATTTCTTTCTTTGCAGACACAATTTCAAGAACGTTGTTCCCAATAGTTTCTTCATTTGGACGGACAAGAAATTAGACACTTCTTAATGGCTCGAAATCTATTTGCAATGAATTGTATTTTGAAAACTTCACACCTTTTCAAAAAAAAACTAGTAAAGGTGTTACCTTCGGCCAGGACGAAACTCACATACCCTACACTGCATTGAAAGAACTTTTTAAATAAATGTTAAAAAAATGTTGAAGAGGTTGAGTAAATCGAAAATAATGTAAAAAGGTTCAAAAATGCTGAAAAGTGTTGGAAAAAACTGAAAATGCTGAAAATATATAAAAACCATTGAAAAAAGTTGAAAGAAATTGAGTAACTGGAAAAATATGAAAAATGCTGAAAAACTAATAAAAGAGTCGAAGAAAATGTCGAATGAAATTGAATGGAAACAGGTAAAAGGTTGAAAATGTCAAAAGAATATAGGAAATGTTGAAAAAATTTGAATAGAAATGAAAAACACGAAATATGTCACGCCCACTTCTACAATTCCGCCCACTTTTGTTTCAATAAATGATATTCGTGATTGACATGCACAAACCAAATTTTAGCACAATAAATTGTATAGTTTGAGATATGTGCCGTAATTATTCTTAAAATTTAGGGCGGTGACACACCCACTGGTACAATCGATTTTGATCCAAAAATTGCCTTTCATAAACAAACCTTTTACACCAAATTTCAATATGATTGCTCATATATTTCGATAGTTATGCCACTTAAGATATTTTAATTGTATGAGAGGTGCCACGCCTACTGTTGCTATTTTAAAAGATTTTGATACATATCTAACTAATACCCAGTAAACCACTTACATCAAATTTCAGATCAATTGCTCCAATAGCTCACTTAAAATAGCACTTACAACTTTATGTTATTAAGGGGGGTGCCACACCCACTGTCATGTCATGTCATGTTTCATTTGATTTCAAAGCTTATAGTAGCTGACACCTCCACTCAAAATTTTATGAAGATTACTCTCATAGCACACTATCTATAGCATTAAACGTATTTTGTTCATATGGGAGGTGCCACACCCACCGGCACTATTGTGCCAATATTTAGCAAGAAGACACCTTTTAGCGAGTATATCTGCCTTATTAAAATTTCATAGCTATTGCGTTGTTGGTTCTCTTTTTATAACGTTTATAAATATTGTAGGCTGTGCCACGCGCTTCAACAAAATTTTCCAGAATATTGACGAAGCTTGTATTGATGACTACTTTAAGGATGATACCATCCTTAAAATTTTTATGAAAATCGTATGTGCCAATTTGGAGATATACGAAATAGAAATTTTCAATTGCTAAAAAGTGCCACGCCCACTTTTACAATTCCGGCCACTTAATGCGCAATTCAGGATTTATAAGATCTGTATATGTGTACCAAATTTCATCACAATATCTTGAACGGTTTACGAGCTATGGCGTTATAAAAGTTAAAATTTAGGGCTGTGCCATTCCCATTTAAGAGCCCTTGCAAACTTAAGACCTAGCCTTATCTTAATTTTGTTCATATCCTCACCAAATCACCAAGTTTCATCAAAATCGCAGCAACTTTTTTTCAAAATGGACTTGGGTATATTTACATAGAGTATAGGCGGAAGGCGTGGCTGTTAACCGATTTTGCTCATTTTTATATGCTAGCAGTTTGCAAGAAGGTTTGACCTGTGTGCCAAATTTCATTCAATTACCTTGCTTAGTTTTCGCGTAAACCTGATTTCAACAGACAGACACACAGACCAACAGGCGGACACAGCTACATCGACTCAGGTGGTGACGCTGACCAAGAATATGTACATTTTTCCATACCTGCCACGCCACCTTCTATGCGTTACAAACGGAATGACAAAGTGAACATACCAACGGTGTAGGGTATAAAAATTAGTTAAAAATAAAATGTCAATTAAATAACAAAACTTTTTTTGAAAATATCTTAACAATGTGTGTTGAATACAGAAAGTTATATTAGCGTTTTTGATATAAGTTCCAAAAAAGATTTTAAAACGTAAACAATTCTATTCTATCTAGGCCCAACTGTGAAATTAAATAATTTTCATTCAAATGTTTCAATAAATTCGATTTTAAAATTTTTGCTTAGATCGCTGATGACAAATATGCCAAGGAAAGTCCGCGACGTAATAAAACCCAATAATTGCCACATTTTAAGCACATTAATGATTACAAATAGAATAATTTTAGTTCATGTTTTTGAAGCACTGTTTAACAAGAATTAAAAAAAAAAATGTCTAGGCATTAATCATAATGAAATGAATAGTTTCAGTTATATCGTTTTTGAGTCACTGATTATCGGAATTTGCATGAAAAATCAATTAAACTACCCATAACTGTATAATGTGTAGTTGCTTGCGATGTTTTTTTTTCTTGAAAACATCATTTCAAAAATAGAACCATTTTATTGACTTTTGTCGGCCGTTTAGTAATTACACAAAAAATTATTCAATTTCAAGTTGTGTTCCTTTTTTTTGAGTGCTCATCACTAATAAATATTTTAGATCTTCGTAAATAACTAATAATAGCATGTGCGATTACATTAACTTAAAATTGTTTCTTTATGTTTATGTCATGCCAAGTGTGAATATATGCTCAAGCGAAAATGGAAAACTTAAATCTGCTTTTGGACGTACTGCTTAACCACAGTAAAAATAATTTTAGTTCGACTCTTGCAACCATTTTAACAATTAAGCCTTAACGTGGACCTTAACCTGCAGTTTGACATCAAATCTCATGCAAAATCTATCAGCTAAATATTCGATTAAGCATTCTGTTCTTTCTGATGGCGACAATTGGTGTCCAATAGGCACTTAGAAGGCACAGAGATATTAAGTTTTCGAATAAAATGGAGCTTTAATTTCTAATTTCTTTTTCAAAAATTGGAGCTACATATTCAGAGATTACATCTCATATGGTTTAGGAACACTGTGACGTATGAATAATTAAAGTTCTATCAAATATTAATTGCGTGTCGCTCATACGTCCTGTTGCACGAAAATTCAGGACAAGTGCCAGAAAATAATTTATAAAAACTGGATAGTTTTTTTACAAACTATGCCGAGTTATTAATTTTGACACCGTTTTAAAGGTAAAAGCTTCAATGGCACAAAAATATAAAATTAAAGAAATTGCTATTTACACCGAGTTCGCCGGAATATATCCATTATTACATTCTGCACTAATTCGATTTGAACTGCATTTGCAAACGATATTCACTTCTGTTGATTTTTCAACGAAACCGGTTGAATAAAGTGCCATTTTCGACCACTTGTCGACAATAATACACCAGAATTTCGCTTTTTAATGATCGCAATGGCTCATTTTGCTACAACTGGTGACAAAAATCATTTATAAGCTGGGTCAATGAAACAAATTTGGTATGTGTTTTGAATAGAAAATGTTAAGAGCTAAATGTTCAAAGCTTTCACACATTTAGACAAACTGTTTGATTTGTAGACTTAGTCAGAGTTCAATAATTTTTTTTAATATTGAAACATCAAACAGTGTGTTTTATGTTATGTGTTTTTTTTTTCTATAATTGTGCTGTCCTAAAATACTCTTTTGATCGAAGTTTCGTTACAACGATGAAATCCAAAAATTGGCTGTCATTATTAACCCACCCTTGTGATTAAGTTATTTTATCGAGAGGTTTTTGAACCTGATCTCCAATTTTTAACTTTTATCATCATAAATTTTACTGATCTGTGGACCCACGAATATTCCCGCATGAATTTCTTCCATAGACAATCTGCGAAAGTTTTTCTTTAAATATTAAAATGTTTTTAAAGAATGCTAAGCTGAGTTCCAGGCTGAATTAAGGAAGGCATTCGAAGAAGTTGTTCATCAATTTTTGGGCAATAATAGAAAAGTGAACGACCACCAAATGATCCAGAAAAATATGGATGCAGTTTATGCCATTGGTGCGTATGCCATTCAGTACATATGAGTTGTACAAATATTATATTGAACAAGAAAGTATCTTTCTAATTTAAGGTGTGCTCCTGTCATTTTTGGTTTTTTTTTTTTTTTTTTTTTAACTTTATTTCATAAAGCACAGTAATTCATAAAATAAAATCTTACATATAGTACTATACATAATTAAACGTGCTTAAAAAACGCATCTTCAATATTTCTCTCCGAAATTGTGTGCGAAGAGTGATGAATAAGGTAATCGTTTGCACCAAGTCATCGCAACAATCCAAAAGCGTTAAAAGAGCTTTTGCAATGAAGGCAAGTTGGCTGATTACTACTGGATACAAATTCGTGAAGAATGTAACGGTACAACGCAGAATCTCTAGCAAAAAGACGTATATTCGAGTAGAGTTTAGCTCAGATATTGATGAATATTTTCAAGAAAATTAAATTTTTTTACTGATCTTAAATACTTAAATGCTGCTATTATCTTAAGCTAAGTAAGATTAATAATTAAATAAAATACTGACAATATTGATTGTTTCAACACAATGAAAATAACTAACCGCTGTTAACTCATTCACATCACTAAAAATATTAAATCTTTCTAAAATTTTAAAAATCATAACTTAATTATATATATACTCGTAAAGTATGTGGCTTTTCCTCGCTATAGATAGCAATATTTTAACAACACAACTGTTGCACCCTGTTAAACTATACCATAAAAACTATTTGGCACTTTAGGTTGGTAACAAACAAATTTAATGTTGCCGACAATCTCGATGATTGAGACTTAAATTTAAGAAAATCAAAAAGTTATAGTTTTTCAAACAACTACAAAATTTTCGTCCTTTCATAACAGTTCGTTGGAACATTTCCTAAAATACACCACAAAAAATAACTGCAATCCAAAAAGAAGGCATATTTGAACGTATCTATTGCAAATCTTCAACATAATGTACTCAGGTCTTATAAAAAAAATAGTTTATGTCCTCAGACTTAACAAAAGTTAGAGCTTTCAGTTTGTAGCTAAACCGTATGAAATGGTTTAGCTCCATCAATGATGATTTATAGGGGCATATGGTAACATATATTTGCAAACTAATATGATATATTCATACAACGTGTTGTAGCTTTTGGCTTAACATATGCGTTGAACTGAATCCACTTAGCCATCAGATTGGCGAATTATCATAACTGCAGCTGTTGCAAAATTTTTATTTGAAATAATTCTAGTTGGAACTTTGTAAATTCTTCCATAAAAATGTAAGCGAAAGAAAAGTAAAGTAAAAAATTTAACTTACAACTAATTGTAAAGTAAAAATTCCGCTTTCTTCAGTAAGAAATGCAAAGTTTTCTTCATAAACGTTTTCCAGAAATTTTCCAACTGCTGAAGTTGCAATCGGGTATCAGAAAAAAAAACGCGTAGGCTACAACAATAACTTTTCAACGCTTAGGGGTGTGCTGTGTTAAGTTTTGATTATTTTCTTATCGCTTATACAATGCGCTGAAATGGACTTAGTTCGAAAAAGTTTGCCATTCTTGCTGGTTTCTACTATGTTTTGCCCGCAAAATTGTTTGCAATTTTTTTTTTTTTGCATTTTCCATAGTGGCTTATGCGTAACGCAGCTTGTTTATAATGTTTAGAACTTTTTTTTGGTTTTTTGTACTCAGTGTAGTGTTTCATAAGCTTGCTAGGTTTGTATATATAAGCCCTTGAGTATCAAAATAAAAGTACTCGTATCAAAAGTTAGAAAGTTTCTCATGCGTTCTTTAATACCAAAAACTCTTTTCTATTCGATAAAAGAATTTTGCCAACAGTTCTGATAACCTTTTTTAATCTAGATACCGCTTAGTACAGCATCTCATTAACGCATTTTGGCTGAACCATATGAAGCAACAAATGAACTTATTCTATAAATATATGAATGCGAATACTTAATGTAAATATGCTTTATAGATACAAACATATTATATGTAATAAATTTGTTTGGTTAACCTGCCCAGTAGACAAGGGGAGGAGCTAGCAGCGCTTCAAGAAGGCCTTCTTTGGTAGGTATATGGCCTTGCCACCTACTTTCAAGCGTAGTTCCTTTTTTGTATGAAATGAGGTGATAAAACAGGCTTTCCTAAGCCGGCCGACCCTTCTAAGACCGCTTGCCGTAGCAGGGCTCACAGAAGTACTCCAAAAATTTAAATTGTCGTCAGACTCTGAGTTTATTGATTTTTCAATCCGTGCAATTATCTCACTTGCATTGATACTTTTAATCTTTATTTTTTGTGACGTTTTCTAAATTTAAAATTTGACATTGAATGCACAATACCCCCACCACCTTAACATAACATGAAACAGAAGACCAGCCTGGCAACATACGCACCATTCTTTTCTTGTAACCATTTACAATGTATTTAGATGACAAAAAAGTAATGTCGAATCATAAAACATTGCAATATATGAAATAAAAAAAATACATAAAATGCCTAAGAAAATGGAGTCCTTCTTCTTCTTCTCATCTGCTATGGGGAGGCATAAGAGCATTTCATGAGTAAACACATTTTTATTTGCATGAAAATCTAGTTTTGAGAAGGCCTCTTTGCAGCACTGCTTGTAGGCCTTCTCCGAGGCAGACCTTGCTCAGTTGTCTGCTGGGTTTTAGGCCAAACTAGTTACCGTTAAGCCTGAAGATATGCAAATCTTAATCCAAAAGCACTGTGTCCAGTGAAGACTATGACAGTAGTAACGTAAAACAATAAAACTTATCAATTTCATTTTATGCTTGGAGTGTGGAAAGTGAGCTATTTCAAGAATACGACATAAACAAAACATAAGTTTTCTCGAAATTCACTTCCACTGAGATACGGCTTTTGCACATCTGAGGGTAGTACAGTACACTAAAATTTTTCATCGAAGCAAAAACCAATTACAATAATAATACACTGGGTGATCTGGATCCAAACACCAATACGGAAAAAATTGATTTACTGGTTTATTGTGAGTAAAAGCTTGTATGGCAGGGAGGTATATCTAGAATATCTTATGAGTTACAGGGTGTTTAACAAAGTGCTTTTAGAGTGGCACTTGTAAATATTTTATATCTTTCTAAGCAGCACTCTAAAAAGAAAATGTTCGCTCCAAGTAATTGTATTTGGTTTATGGATTTTTCAAATATTATAAATAATATTATATATATTAAATAATATTAACTATCAACAAATTTCGGTTGATATAAGATTGCCATTGATTGGATGTTAAAATGTTACTTGTTGGGTCAAACATAATATCTATTTGAATCGATTTAATATATTGACTTTGATCGAATATATATTTGGAAACCATAATATTATTTGATTTTAATCCACATTAATACGAATACTATAAAACAGTCAAAGCTCAGCAAAATTTTTACTTCTTTAGGTTAAAAAAAAAATAAAGTTTAGCAAAGCTTACCTCAGGCATATACGCAGTAAATTTACTAAAACAAATTCTACTTTCTAAAAACAGTCGAAATGTACTAAAAATGTTCTGAAAATTCGTTGAATGTACTGAAAATGGGCAAAATGTACCAAGATTTGGTATTCTTGAGTCTAAGTCTAACTTTTTTTGTGCTATTAACTTTTTAGCAATGAAACAAATCATTTGCAATGAAGATATATAGTAAAATTTTGCTTAGGAGTAATTTTAAATTTCCTACAAAATTTGATATTCTCAAACCATTTTGGTATTATATATTGCGTTTGATACTTTTTATTCTTATCTTCATTATCAAAACTCAACTATTTTTTCAGTTACCTTACATTCTAAGTTTCGTTTGTGTCGAGGGAAATCATTTGCGTTTTTTTTTTTTTTTTGCTACCGTGCTGTTTCAGCTGATGCTTCTTCCTTCTGTCTTATTTGTGTCACTTTGCTTTGTTTTCTTCTGGGTGATGTTCACCGCTCCTAAAGTTTGTTTGTAAAGTTACTTTTATATGGGCTTTTAAAAAAGGAGTATATTCCTTCTAAATTTTTCAATTTAATAATAAAACGTCCATTACTTCAACTTCTATTGTAAGACATCCTCAGGAGGTCTGTAAAATTTATATATTGCTTCCACTTATCGACAAGGAAAGTTCCATTTTTATAAATTGAATGTTTTCGATATCAAATTATTTTCACCTAACGAAACTTAAAAGTAATTAAGAAAACTAAAAGACATAAAATCGACGAGCAATTTTGAAAAGTCATTAGGCTCTAAATAGACCATAATCTCTATAATTTAATATAATTAGTAAGTTACTACAATCTACAAGGGTGTCAAAAATGACAGAATAAGACACTTAAGGTTAATTCATAACAAGCAAGGTAGGATTAGATTAGGTGTTCCATTGCTTTTCGTTTGGCTCTTGTTGGTTTTTGTACCAGTTAACTTCGAACTATTGCCCATATCAGCGATGGGCAACCGTTATACGACGCACAAACAACCAAAAAACAATTGGCATAATTTGAATGCTATCGACGCACAGCGTTGACTTGAGTTCAAATGAAAACAAAAACAGCACAAACAGGCATTACCAACGGCGCCACATTGTGTCTCGGCAATTAGTGAAATTTGGTTTTTTTTGTGCTGTTGGTGAATTTGGAAATAAAAGCACAAAATTTTGTTTGTTGTTGTTTGATGTTATTGTTGCGCCCTTTTATTAGATTTCCATGCCCGCCACTGGTCCATGTTATTGAGATCGTCATAGTTTGAAAAATTAAAAGGCCTCAACTCATAGGCTCTGTTGCAGCAAAGTACGCAACTGACAGCTTAGGTGAAATTTATGAGTTTGTATTAAGTGAACTTATAATTTCTAACTTACGAGTATGTTCAATACTTTGACAACTCTGACTTGTTGCTCGTCGTGTTGTAAATTGTATTTTTGAACAGTTTATAGTTTTATAAAATAAACTTACTAAAATTATGTAAGCTATTTAATGATTTTTAGATTATGTTGCAGACGTATTCATTGGGTCATATATTTTTGTCAATTTCATTACTGTCTGTTTTCAATTTGTTATGAGGATGTCCCAAATCATACTGATATATATATTTCTGCTACCAAATATATGATATGGTACTCAATATTTCCTGATTTTTTGCTGAAAAATTTACTTAAACCACAATATATAAATCTTTAATTTTTTTCCCAAAGTAAGTGGCTGAATTAATAAAATTATTAAAATATGCAGCATGTTAAGAAATATTAAATGTTTATTTCGGCTATTTTAAGTTTATCACTCATTAACAATTACCAATTCTCGATTTCTGTGATTTAATTATTTCTTCAGTGTAATATGCAATATACCCAACATACAGAGAGTATGAATACAAATTAAATTACTACAGTTATTGAATACGAACATCAACTTATTATGTGGTCATTTGTTATAAATGTTAATGTTGTTGTTGTTGTTGTAATATGTGTTACCACAAATGGAGCATTATAAACATGTTATGTTAGGGAGTTCAATCCCTGGATTTTCCAAGCTATTTCGAGATTTTCGTTTCGAGATCTTTGGGTTTGCTTATCTATAAGTCGAAAGCTAAGCCAGGCAGATCAGATTTGTTTTGACTAATGTGACCAACCATACTTTTTCTCGGATATAGAGTAGTCTTTTATTTTCGCCCATTGTATTGCGTACTTCAAAGTACAGGCATTTGCACTCCTTTGTACTTCTTTTTTAATACTTTTGTTCTTGATTTTACTACATTAAAATAACCACTCGAAAAAGATTTGCGAGATCATATTTAGATTATGCCAGCATTGATTCATATTTAAAGAAATGATCGTAACTAGTGAGACAAATAGCAAACCAGGACATATAAAAATTTACGTGATATCGTTAGCAATGATTCTAACGGGTGACTGTTTTTTCAGTATAAGTTTTTTGACACTTTAAAAATGCTCCAAAAAGTTTGCCATTATACTATAAAGAGACTAACAAACAAATAACGCACGCAAGTCATTGAATTTTATTATCAAAATTTGTGCTCAGTAAGATATGTGTTTCGCAAATTTCGTCCATTTTATGGTCGTTATAATCGATACACCGAACAGGATATTCAAGCTATTGTGACAAAATTTTACACCAGCTTCACTTCATTGGACATTAATCCACCAACCCATAATCGGAGAGTTCGTACCGAGGAGAATAATAATGAAGATCGCGATATGTTCTCGCCGTTGTCAACAATCGGGCTTGTCTTATTTTTTTTTTTTTTTTTCATTTTCATTTATTTTATCAATATAACAAACAGTATTTATATAAGTTAAGCATGAGACATGTCTAAAATAATTTATAATTCAATTTATAAAGTTACACTGATAAAGTACTATATTCTGTTATTCCTAAGAATAAGTGACGAATACAGTAACTCTCTAAAAATACAAAAATTCTTATAAGCGTGGGGATTTTATTGCAGATACATATCATGAATTTAAAAAATAAAAATAAAACAAGAAGCAAATATTTTTTCCATAAGAACAAAAAAAAAAAAGTAATTTATTCTGAATAATCCAAAATTACAAAATTGAAATAATACAAAAGATATAACTGAGAAAAACTATTCCTGAACACAAAGAAGATTTTACCGCATGTAAAAAAACATGTAATAAGCGTAAACTTCTGATAGAAACAGGAAGACAATTGAAGAGTCTGGGTGCAGCAGATAGGTAGTAACGTAAAAAATGTTGAGAGGTATGTATTGGCACTAAAGCAAAATTTAAACTATTTGTCATTAATTCATAAGCAGAGTACGTTCTATTCACTAAATAACCTGATCTTATGAAAAATATTCTTAATACTTTAAAAAAGTACAAATGCTTCAACGGCAGTACATTTAAATTACGGAACAACGGAAGACTGCTTGATAAGCGAGCTTGACCACCACTTGGAAGATTTTACAAAAGACCTCGGTATGAAACCATAAAAAATACAGCTGGTGCAAGAACTGAAGCCGGGTGACCTATCACAACGTCGGTAGTTTGGTGAATGGGCCTTAGAAAAGTTGGATGAAGATCCAAAAAACTTCCTTCAGCGATGAATCGTTTTTTTTTGCTCAATGGATATGGTCAATGGAGCAAGGTACCGTGCGATGATTACCGTAAATTTTTTTGCCCCAAATGGAAGAATTGGACATGGTTGATAGGTGGTTTCAACAAGACGGTGCCACACGCCACACAGCACGCGATACCATGGACCTATTGAGAGGTGAGTTTGGTGAGCAATGATCTCACGCCTTGGACGCCAACATCATGCGATCTGACCTCATTATACTATTTTTTGTGAAGCTACGTGAAGCTTCTTGCGTACAAGGACAAGCCAGCTACAATTGTAGGCCTGGAAGACAATATAACAGCTGCCGTTGGTGAGATACCGGCTGAAATGCTGAAAAATGTATTCCAAAATTGAAGCTTACGCATGAACCACCTCAGGGGTCGCTGCATGCAATATTTACAAAAAAATTATCATTAAAAAGTAAATGAAAGGAATTGATGTATTGCTTTAAATAAATAAAATCGCTTTGCATATTTTCTATTCTTTTTTAATTTTCAAAAATGAAACGATTAAGAAATCACTGTTTGAAGACATTTGTGCATATATTCTAAAAATTTTTCTTAAAACTATATCACCTAAAAATACGCTCAGTAGAAGTAACGAGTTGTAAGGAAAAATAGCTTAGGTCGACTTAAGACAAACGCAGTTAAGGCTAATTTTTTACTAGCTTTGAGTGAAATATCTCTTTTGCTATTGGGCAATTTCTTCGTGCTAATTCAGTTCTCAATAGTGCCCAAAATCGCAAAGCAAATTTCAACAACAGCTAATAGAAAATTGGACTTAACTCCAATTTTCTTAAGTCAACTTAAGCTATTTTTCCTTTCTGCCACAGTTACATTAGGTATTGAAAAAATACTCACTTATGGAATAAAACACTGTTGAGCTATTGGTGCCTTTTTCTTGAGAAATTTCCCAACAAATTTTTAAGGAACACACTAAAACTCTTCCATTTTACAGGTAGAAGCTTTGCCGATCAGTGAAATAGACTTGCATTTCAAATTCACCTGAAAACTCATAAGAAACCAAAACTCGAAAAAATACCAATATCGCTAATTTCGGTTTGCATGCGCTCACCTAGCTCATTTACAAATTCGCACCAGCTAATGGTTATGGTATTAGTTTAAGGCAGATGTTTTGAGTGAATTGAGCATTCTATCGAAATTTTCAAACGGCCACTAGCAAAAAACTTCGAGGTCCCATGCTCCGTGAAGAGTTGAAGGACACAATAAAAAGTAAAAATTGTCACTAGGTATAGAACCTCATCGAGCTTTATTTCTGGCACTAAGCCAAATATTCTCACCAAGTTTTAACCTTAACTAATTTGTTCCGATGTAAACTGTACCTTTATCTATCTAATAGGTCCGTCTGAAGCTAAATAGTCGTTTGTGATTCGGTCGGCTTAGCCTACATAAAAAAAGAATACCAAAATATTTTTAAGATGAGAATAAAAAATCAATGAACGTTTCAAAAATGGGTTTTTTTAATATATTTCAAAAGTCAGATCTATCCCAATAATTGTAAGATTCAAACTGTGTATCCCGACCAGCATGGGATTAAATATGGTAACCAGGATTAAGCTCCCTACTCGCAATATGTATGCACAATGTAACAGCATCACATCGAACTGTAGGTAAAATCAATGAAGACAACTCGAACAACGTGACGTACTGAATCGTAACGTACTCTAACGTAACGCAATGTTATATACGCAGTAATGTAATAATAAATGTAATTTAATGGCTTACAACAGCACGTGCATAGGAACATTGGCTGCAATAGAGGCTATAAAATGGCAGCAAAAAACGTTAGAATAATTTAATTGGCAGTTATTCCATTATAATGTTGAATATGGCAATCGTAAATAAAAGTGTTATCATTAAATCAGGGTTGGAGAGCGCTAAATTTTCGTGAAAGAGCTGAAATCCATTTAGACAAATGCAATGTTGACTTCCTTTTTTTTTTGTAACATAGAGTGTTTTGATAATGTGATTCTTGAAGAACATTTACGTCAGCAACTACTGGATGGGTATGAAATCAAAGATGCAACAAACGAAAAAAATCAGAGAAACTGACATGAATTATGTCATTAGAGAAAAATCAATAATTCAATCCATTGGCTAGATCGCACAAAGTCACAGTCAGGGTGGCACAATAAACAAAGTGACTTTGTGAAAATATTTCCTTTAATAACATCACCCGTAACATTTTTAATTTTTGTTTGCATATCATTTTTCAAAGCGTTAACCAAGTCGACAAATTATCGAAATTGTTTTCATAAGGTCATATTTGTTATAGTAGTCATTGAAGAACTGAATCAAATGTAATAATCCAAAACAAAAATATATATGGATGGAAAATTGGTCGGATTTCGATGCTCAATGATTTTGAAATTTATATGGCATAAAATTTCGTCAGTAAATCGAGATCTATTCATCGCATGTTCACTTATGGGGCTATGTGTCAGTGATGGCATTTTCGGTACATTTGTACTTTTTTCGGTATATTTGCGTCCTGAAAAATCGTGGTCAGTAAGTCCGACAAGATTTCAGTACATTTGGTACACTTGCCGCATATTTAGTACATTTGGCGAATTTTCAGCACATTTTCAGTACATTTTCAATACAGTTGGACAATTTATAATAACTA
Organism: Meiosimyza decipiens; assembly: GCA_963680825.1. Lineage (NCBI taxonomy): Eukaryota > Metazoa > Arthropoda > Insecta > Diptera > Lauxaniidae > Meiosimyza > Meiosimyza decipiens. Next base: position 52,158,219 of record OY804259.1, on the reverse strand, counting down.
CCCTTTGTTTTTGTTTTAGTAAATGAAAAACTGAAAATCAAATATGTAGTCACAGTGTGTAAATTTAGAAATTCAATGGGAAATATATCTCATTTTGCTAAGTCAAAAGTGAGGACCTATTTTTTTCATAACTAATTTTTTTCTGTGACAACTTATTAAAATTGGGTATTCAAGACAAAAAAAAAGTACATTCGGCCTCTAAAAAGTACATTTGAAGTCTCGATTCAATACATTTTCCCAAAACCCAAATGCCATCACTGCTACGTGTATGGCATTGTAGCTTAAACTACGAGAATAAATTTCGCTTTCCTCTGTACTAAATATTTCTTTATGATCAATTTTGAACTGATGTATCGATGTAGTGCTTCCATATAATTGGCGTTTAGCTAAATGGCGAATTGAATTTGCTTTAGCTTTGCTGTATTTGTTAGCAGCAGATCTACCATTTAAACCATTTTCAATTACCTCCTTTACCTAAATCTCCTTAACCTGTACCGTAACTTGTGCTCCGAGGAATATTTCTGAAAAACATTCCTAATACATTTCATGACACAGAAAAACAATGTAATTAGGGCCGGTTCGAGGTACATTTCATGGATTGGTCCAAGGTACACGTTAGGCACAAAATTTGCAAAATATTAAAAAACAATTTTGTTCTACGATATAATAAGATTTTAAAATAATTGACTTGAAGAGAAACATTTGGAACCGATATTTCGTCGTTGATCCTCAACACAGCAAAATTACACAGCTCATACGTCGACCTTGAAAATTTATATTAATTTTCGTCTTCCTCAGTTGAATAAACACCGTTAATTAAAACAGCTCTTGTGCAGCGTTGCTGAAATCTGTTACATGAAGACCTATGCCCTGGCAAACATGAAATATCGCTATTGCTCCTAGGTACAATTGGTCCAAGGTATTTCCACTTCCCCTATTTGGATTTCATAACGTATATAATAATTAAAATTTAAAAATTTTTTTGATGCAGTTTAACTTAATTCATATATCTAAGAATATTTGTTGGCCAATTTACGCCGGAACACGGAATTTGATTTAAAACAAAATTTTTTAAGTTTAGAAAAAAAAATAAACGAAACGTTTGCCTACCTAGTTGATCGCAAGATGTTAAAATTTATTAATCAATTAAAAAACATTTGTGACGAAGCTCAGTGCCACTCAACAGATTTATATTATTTGTTCAGTAGAAGAATTCAATTGAAGTGAAATTCGATGTTTCTAAAATAAACACTGCATTAAATAAAAGCTACATGCCATATTTGATTTGAATGTTCTCTAATGCATGGTGGGACAATGGGTTTTTTTATCATGAAAATATTATTTTAATATTTATGTTTAACAAATCATATGGAAAACTAGAAAGATCGATGAGCCACTAGTAGACATCAATATTATGAGCTCTAAATGCTCCAGAATTTTTCTTTCGTGTAACTGCTACTATGAAACCTGTTTGGAGCAAAACATGGATTTCAATCACCCTAACGTACATATATTACGGTCATGGAAAACTAAGATGCCGATATCTCGGAAAAAGGAGCAGCTCTGATTATAAACTTAAATAATTTTTAGTCATGATTTGATACAAAATCTGCGTGGTGGATTTTGGATCCAATTTAGTCGAACTTTTGCTCGGTTCAGGCACAGTGTGTGAAGCATTACCATATAAAATATATGCGGAATTAAAAGTGGATTTTGATGGTTTATTGAAAGTCAAATATCTAATTTTCCAAAAAATACGAAAAAATAATGACTTTATCTTCTTTAGCAGAGAGTAAAACTGTCTTGCAGCAAAAATTGTTGAGTACTCATTAATAAATACATCATTACTGGACTTTTACTTAAAGATTAAAAAAAAAATGTAAGTCCAATTTTGTCAAATGAATGTTTTTTCAGTAAAAAAAAATTTTTTTGCACATGAAAAGAAGAAGTAAGAAAATTTGAAGAAATTTTGTAGCATACCTTTGGGCTTTTAGCTAACATATCCAACATAAGAAATGAAATTGTGACATACTGTTTTGAACAAAGCGTAAAATTATACAAATCTAGAAATTATCGAAATATGGAAATGACCGCTAAAAAAGAAATGCACGTCGTGAATTACGAAATTTTGTTGGTGTTAAAATCGACCAACTGAGCGTAAAACATAAAGCATGCCCATCTACCCAACCAATAGCAGCATTAGTTCATGAAAGGTGACTCTACCATAGACTACTTGGGCAGCGTAATAACACCTGATGGTGGTACCAATATGGAACGATAAAATCAATAAGGCGAGAGGTAAGAACCTTTGCTCAGCTTCGAAATGTATGGCAGTCTTCTTTTTTGCTAGCCACAACGAAGATCAAAGTCCTTTACTTAAAGGCTAAGCCAGTTTTTCTATATGGCTGCGAAATCTGTTTAATAAACAGCACTCGACTACACAAATCGCAAGTTTTTGAATTTGGCCAAGGACGATTTCCAATGCCGTATAACTCACCAGAAGCCGTCAAGTTTGATTTCTATTAAAATCAAACAGCTGAAATTTAAATAGATTGGAATTATGGTGGGAAGCATTGGAGTGGAACTCAGCAGCAGAAAACGCTATGGTCCTAAATCATCGTAGAAACAACACTAGAAACACTTGAATCGATGAAATGTTGCAGAGACTTTGAAGGCACTTGCTACTGATCGTTTACGTTAGAAGGGTTTTGTGGAGGCACAATGTTCAATGAGGAGATAAAGAACACGAGGAATTAACCTCAGATAATAATTTTTTTCACTTGAGGCTACGAAAAATAGTTTTTCATTGGAAACTTAGTTTTTATTGATTCGTTTGAAAAATTCTGATTCTACGTGTATTCTGAAGCCAATATGATTCCACAGTATTGAATTCTGTGAATATATAAAACTGAGCAATTTAAATCCGCAAAGATAAAATCAAATCACATCAGTTAACCATGTCGTATGAGTAACGTTTATCTGATCAACATAGTTTACTCAATGACAAACAACTTCGTCGAAAGCATCTTAGGTAATGTAAAAATTTGAATAGATTTAAAACATAGATTTTTAAGCCAGAAAAAATATCTTACAATTTTCAAAATACAGTAACACTATGTCTATCGAAACAATTATTGTTCATACTTCTTATAAAATTTAGCATTTTGGGTAAGCTTTGTTATTTCCAAGTAATAACTACAAACAAACTACTCAACGATTGAGAAAATATGACTCCTCTGTAATTAAAAATATTTCCTGCTACATTAAGCATTTTGGATAGTTGAAATTTGTTTTGAAGCTGAAATCCACTTCCACTTTACAAATGTCAATCAAAATTTTTACAGTTTTTATTAAAAGTATTGATTTGAAATGAAATTTTGTGTATTGGCAGCAATTGGATTCATAGATGTACGCTAATATAGTAAAGCGATTATCACAATTAAAATTATACGCGCCTCGGCCTTATTGATGCAGATATCATTTACGAAGGACCACCCCACACTTATATACGCGCCAGTTGGACATAATCCCTTTTAATTACCTATTTCGTAAGTGACGTAACAATACGATTAGGCGCTGCAAATGAATAAGTTTGTGAAAGGATAAAATTAGTTTATCTTTAAATTCAATTGAACCGCTAGCATATGAGCATGTGTATATAAGGAGTGTCCTTATTTATCAAGTTGCTTTGATCCTCGCTCAAGGAGACTTAAAAGCTTATATTGTATCTAAGAATGTCTGACACAAAATTCGGAGCCGATCGGATAAGTCTAGATGGTGCCGAAAAGAGGTAAAAAAATTAAAACTTAAGTTACAGGGAAGAAATCACTTTTTGTTCATTTTAATTAAAACTAAGCAAATTAAATCTTAAATTTATAATATAATTAGCATTGCATTAATTTTTAAATTGAATCACATTTTCAACGAGATAGAAAACGATTACAAAACAAGAAAGTAACAACATTTCATTCATAACCTCAGATCTGATTTCTTATATGATGAGTATTATTTCCGGTAAGCTTTGACTGTTTGCAGCAATATTTGTTTTTTATCTCTGCGACATTATTAACGACAAGTAAGTCATGACAAACGGCTCGAGCTATTTGCAATTCGTTAGTGGATTCCCATTCGGATGTGTCGAGCTCCAAAAACTCGGAAGACAAACCGAATTTAGCAAAAAAAAAATTTTATCCTGTGAAGTACAAAATCATTCGTAAAATTTCTGGCATTTTAAATTTTCGACCATGCAAGAGATTTATAATTGTATCCCTGAACTGAAGCCGTGCAACATTTTCTCGCTTCTGTTTTAGAGTAACATTTACATCATGGAACTCTTTCCAGCACCATCTAGACTTATCCGATCGGCTTCAAATTATGTGTCAGACATCCTTAGATACAATATAAACTTTTCAAACTCCTGGAGCAAGGATCAAAACAATTTCCGAATTCTCCATTTTCGCTAAAACACCCTTATATACAGTAGGACGTGCGATTTTTTTTCAAACCTCATATGAATGTGCTGCGAAAAATGTGTGTGCTGATTGTACTTTACAAAAAACATTCATCATATTTAATGAATGCAATGAATTTTCATTGGCTTTTGATTTGTCAATGACCAGATTATTTGAGGGTACTTACGAGAATACTTCAAATGAAAATCATAATTGCTCCAAAAATTTACATTGCCAATCGATTAAAACAAGCGAATGTAACGCAATTCAAGTCAAGCAAACAAATCAATTCAATGGAAATCATATAATCAGTGTCAAAAACACATTCGTGCATTTAGTTGTCATATTTTTGTATGCAATTTGTAGCTTAGCAGACATACTCATCTCTCATGGCTTTTATAGTTTTTGCTAGTTTACACATTGCAACATATGTTGCAATCGCTAAAAACATTGGCAACCTGCGGCGAATGTTGTCATAATTGTTATGCATGACGATTACAGATGGCGCACCAGCGATATGCAACTAATTGTAACAAGTTTCACGCACTTTGTAGACTTACACTCCCATTGATAAACTTCATGATTATGTTATGAAAAACATTGTTGTAAACTTATTAAGTGCCTGGTCTGCTTAAATCGACTGCAAGTCGGTAATTGTTCAACTTTATGAGTGCTTATTTCAAATAAGAGTTTTTGATCAATTTTTAAGTATTGGTAAGTGAATTTCTATAAGATAAAAATATTTAAAACGAATTTAGCGTTTCGAACTAATGCTCAATGCATTAGAATAATTTTCATCTGACAGTATCACTTGTCCCGAAAAAATAAGATACTTTAAGTGTACAGGTATGAAGGTCGCTGTTAAATTAAGGAAGCAAGACCCTCAGTGGCGTGTCGTGGCTTTTTCAGCAGGGTGTTCAACGTGTATATGTTGTTTAAATATGAATGCCTATCCTAAGTTTTTTGCAAGACTACGACGGGTACGTGATAGACTGAGATCCCATTTTTATTTTTTATATATTTTGTTTGTTCTTTTTCTGCCTTTTTAATATTTTTTATAATTTGTTTAAAGTTTTTACTATTATTTCTTTTTTATTCCAAAAAATTTTACTGGTATGTCAGTTCAATACGACGTGGTTTTTTTTTTAAAAATTCCTGAACCTCATCATAAAAGCTGTTTTTGCTTTTTATTTCTTTAAGAAATACTTTTTATATGGAAATTAAAGCCAGTTCCGACAATCTCTGTTCACACATAGTGTTTCTCGAAAAAGTCTTTATACGCTTGAGTGTAGAGAATAATCTTTCAACTGAGCTACTTGAAGTTGGAATTGTCAAAACTAAGGAACTTAGCTTTAAAATTTCTGAAAACGTATCTTTCAATTCCAAATTCAAAAGAATTTCGAGTATATCTTCGATGAAAATAGTATATACTATAATACACTCAACTCATTTCTTACCTTAACAAATTCGAAGAAGGAGGCATATGAATTTTTAAGGCTTTCAATAGCCTCATCTGGAAAACTTTTTCGAAATTGAGAAACTTTTTTGAATTCAACAATTCCAAACATTTTAATCTTTTAAATCTTATATCCATTTGTGTTGACAAAGTATCAATTATTTCAAAAAATACACATTTGTATCGCAACTCAAACATTAAAATTTCAATAAATTCAGAGCACATATCGCAGTTTTCTCTGTCATACATTTTTAAACAGCACTGTGCTGCAGTATTGAAGTGCGAATTTTTCGGCAAACGTATATTTGTTTTTTTTTTTTTTGTTGGAGGGCAGAGATTCTCTGCCCGAGAAGCGGCCGCTGTTCGTTGCGTGTGCGCTAATATCCTCCGCACGTAGATTATTGTTTCTCATGCGCATTTCATTAGAATGTTTATGTAGTAGTTACTTTTTTTACTATAGGTTTTTGCTTTGACTTGGTGCGACATCAAAAGCGCACACTCAAGACGGTTGGATGGAATTCAACATCGTCAAATAATGTTGCGTTTCATATATTTGATTTGATACGATGAGCTAGAACAATTGTACTACAATTAATTGTAGTCGTATGAAGTACATACATATATTGTACGGTTAGGGGAGAGAACTATGATATGATGGATATGGTATGCTGCAGCGTGCCAGCAGCAACAGTGTCAAATTATTGACAAATATGAAAGCCTATGATAGAGATTAAAAAAAATGCATCGGATTTTGGTTGGGTGTGCGGAGAACACCTGCGCACCTTAGAGTAAACGCCACTAAAGACCCTGACCAACTGAACCATATCACAAACTTATCTTACAATACCTGCCATAAGGCTGCTACTGTTGCTTTAACTTTTGATACTGCAAAAATTGAAGTAATATTCACAAGAAAGATATCCTTAAACTTTCATATGTACGGGAATAACATTGATTGCAACACGTCTATCTGCTATTAAGGTGGTACCATCTTAAACATTGCAGCAATAATTCACAAAGCCAAACTTGTCATTGAAGCTCATCATCCATCATATTTCGAAATTTAACACCATCTCAATCAGAGCCTCTCCTAAAAAAGTAAATTCCCAAAAAATAAATACCCTACTCTAGGCCGGGTCAAATTATATAATTATATGGAGCAAAATAAAGTCAGCCCAACGGGGTTTGAAAGCTTAGAGGCATTTACAAAAACGATTTGTGGATATATTACAAAAAAAATTTTTTTTTTATCGGAGAAAAATTCATGAATCGGAATTGGTTTTTCTGAAATTTATTTTTAGCAAAAATCCGATTTCCAGGACCTGATACTGAGTATAAGAATAAATAATTTTATACTTTTTTTGTAGCCAAAGTCTTTGTAAAAACAAAATATTCAATGTTTTAGCAAGTTTGGGTATGCATTTCATGAAGAACAAAAAGTTACAAGCAAAAACCTGTTTTTTTTTTGGCAAAAATCAACTTTATGGGAACCGAAAATGTTTTATGAACTTTACACTGATCAAAAAAAAAATTATGCAGAAATCATTTTTAAGACTCTCTTTTTCAGGCAATGTCAGGCTGTATCTAATTTTCGACCACGTCTACCCTACACTGTATTAGGAGTGAAAATGCTCAAAAACTATAAAGTTTTATAGAAAGAATTTATTTTCCATTTTTCCGTTTGTTATGCGTATAAAAGGTGCGATAGATAATGGAACTGTGTATATATCGGACATTCTTTTGCAAGTTGCACTGGAACTTAAATTTGACACTTAAGAATCGTCCGAATAGACCTTACACATTTATCAGGATTTTGATCAAAAGTTTTTTTTTCGAATATATTCCCATATGAATTTTCGATAATATGCTTAATTTTTTTAGTTCTTCTCATGCTGGAAATTTATTATCTTCAGTCGGATCAATGAGGGTTTTATGTTTCTTATTTTACACTTTGCTACGTAGGCTTTCAAGTTGTGTTAGAAAAATTTTACTGTCAACGAATGGAAAATAATATCAATTTAATTGTTCAAATAGTTCTAAAAAGCTGTTCCCCCCAACGAAAATCTATTTGAAAAATAAAATCTTGTTCCCTATCGTTTTATCTAAAAAACCCATTTTACAAAAAACTGAAGTCTCTACTACACATACACAAGCAATATTTTAAAAAAATTTACTTTTGTCGAGCTGCAGCGATTTATTGAAAAATAAAAAATAATTTTTTTCACCTTTGATTTGCAATAATAAAAACGAAAAGTTGTTTTTAAAAATTGAGCTCCGACAATTTGTTCGCATTTTTGTTGTCTTTAATTTAAAAAAAAAAGTTCTTTATTTTCAACAAGATTGGCGCTCTCTAGAAGTTTTTGAACCATAAAACTCAATTTGGAACCAGTTTGCGTTCGTCAGAAATCTCAGTAAAAAAGAAATATTTTTAAATTATCTAAATGTCATACAGAAATATTGATAAGTTTCTTCACACACGTCTTCCGCCGGGACAGGTGCTCGCAAAGGAATAATAATTTTTTGCCATTTAAACACAACCTTCTGATATACGACAATTTAAATTTATGTAGTGCGTCGATGATTTCTCGACGGTCAATCTTTTTCCACACAATTCACGTTCTCTCGTTTTGTGTGGATGAAGAAATCGTTTGTTTTAAGCTGATCTACTTATATTTAGTACAAGTTTTGCTGATTTTTTATATTATTTAAAAATAAGCCTTGCATAAATATTTCAAATGCTGGCAATTAAGAACTTAAAATTGTTTTCAGATATTTCAAGAAATTTTTTGTACATTTCACTACTTAGAGAAATAAAAAATATCGATCGAAAATGGTACCATTTTTACTTAAAAATTCCAAAAATTTTATGATATGGATCGGTACAAAGTAAATGATTTCTAAATTCACTCAAAGAGAAAGTTTGCACCAATAACTCTGATAGTAATATCAACTAGTATTTTTTATATATTGATCTAAATAAAAAAAAACAGTTGTATATGGAAAAAACTCGACCATCGAAAAATCATTGGCACACATTAGAAATTTTGGTGCAAGTGCAAGTTATGAAGTACAATTTGGAAGTTGTAAGTGGCCTTCAAATTAAGCCAAAAGCTGTACAATTAATTAATTGCCTATAATTTATAAATCCTTAAATATTTCGAAAACTGAGAATATGAGACCCTTCATGCACACTGCCATTTATTTATATCCTTAAAGTTTTACCGATATGGAGTAACATAGATAAAAGCCAACATGGAAAATAACACAACATAAAAACCATCAACAACTACATTAAAAACCAAATCAAGATGAAGCGCTGAACTAACTGATTTACGAACGCATAGACAATCAAGGGGACGCACAGGCAAACACCGGTTGCGTTTGCCAAAATTGAAAAGCGCCCTACATTTTCGCAATAATTTCTAAGCGAATTGAAAGTTTCACCTAATGTGCCACCTATCAATTCAGTCCGACCCATAAGCAACTCCTTCAATAGAAACTTTAACAGTGGGCGAAAGGAACATTGAACAAAAAGATACACTTGAGCTAAATGAACACGACTTCTTCGACATAAATAATTATTTACATATATCGGTCATTCTTTTTATAACTCCAAACTTTTTCGATTTTAGCTTTTTTAAACATTTTTTGGAATGGCATGGAATTCAAAAATTGACATAATTTTTGCTTTAAAATGCTTTGATTTTATAAAAAAAAAGATATTAAAAACTTTAAAAACTTTTGTAAAAACGTTAAGTTTTTATTTAAGGAATGAACGATATATGTACATTAGGGTGATTCAAATATTTTTTTTTGTTTTATGCTTAAGTAGCAAGCTTATGATATGAACAAAAATCTCACTGAAATTCTGGTCTGTACCTCAATTTTATAAGGTGGCACCGAAGCCGGTTAGTTTTATATGCAAAGTATATGGAAAACCTATGTATATTTTATTCAAAAATTATGTAAATGAATAGGTGATGAATGGTGTCGGGCTGCTGAAAGTCGATTTTCGAAGTAATCTTTTACGGTGAATCAGAATTGACCGAACACGTCAGAGTTGTGAAATGTTTGAAGTTAAGTACCCAAAACACGATTTTCTTGTCTACTTTTGAGGTCATATATAGGATTCCAAAAAAGTATTTCTGTTTCTTTTTAGCAAAATCATTATTTAGTATCGTCCTTGTCCCTTAAAATGAGCTTTCTTATGGAGATCTGTGATGTTTCCTTGCAAAGTTGACATGCATTTGATCCCCTAGGACCCAAAAACATTAACCAACCGGTTTCAAAATTCATTTCACCTTAAAATGGCTGTAACTTTGCGAAGAAACATCATAGATGATCATTTGAAAGTTCGTTTTGAAGAGAGAAGACGGTATTAAAATTAAAACTAAGCTGAAATTTTTTTTTTAATTTTATACATGGCCTCGAAAGTGTACACGGAGTGCCTAGCTTCAAACCACAGTGGATGTATGTATGTATATTTATTCACATTTCTTCAAAAATAGTACAATTTAAAAGTTTAAAAAAAAAAACAGAAATTGATAAGTTAAAAAATAAATCAAACAAAATTTACAATATTTTAGGAAAAAAATACAACTTATGAGAAATGATATGAGATATTATTTGTATAAAATACAGTATTTAATGCCACGTTGATGCGCAATAAATTAAATTTTGAATTAAATGCTTCCGAAGAAGCACATCTGGCATGCTCCCCATGGAAGCTGCTTCCAGTTTTTCCGTTGGGTAATTAAAAAGAAAGAAAAAATAATTTTATGAATATACTTTAGGCTTTGCCAAGAGTTAACTTTCGAAACTTTCTTTCGATGATACGATATTTTGGATTCGAATTTACATATATATTTTTTGTTAACTTTTAAGCATTACATTTTCGAAGCATACCAGCAAAATGAAAGTTAAACAAAACATTTTATATATAATATTATAATTTTAATTGATCCGATTCAGCATCATCTAATCATGAGGTAGCTTAAAAATATTACAATTTATTGATGTAATTCTTAAGCTTTACATATATCACGTTTATCAACGACTTAGTTTTCTGCCTCAGAGCAAGATCAGTCATTGTCAAAACTTATGTTGTATTTTATTGCAGCTATTACACATTATTGTTCCATCCCCCTTTCCTAAGTATGTGCTCTTTGAATTCAGTGCATGGCACTTGATGTCCTTCTCTGAGAGATGCCTTCTTTTACTTGTCTAACCTTTACCACCTCCTTCTGTATTTGTTCCTTTGAAAAGTTTTTTAATATGGACATTTAATTTGTATTTTCTATGGCTATCGTTACTCTGACTTCATTAGTTATTGTGATTAAAATTTTCTTCCAGACTGTCCTTATGTTCTTCTACCAAATTGGATAAAATTACTTCGGATAGCTATTTCAAACATTAATTTACAGTTTTCGCATAAATATTAGTGGTGACACGCCCACTTGTCGTGATGTCTTGATTCATACATTCGGCTTTTTCATTTGATTTTTATTTTAAATAAGAAGTTTTGCCGCCTCATAAGCTACCATTATTTTTCGACAAAACAACAAAAAAAATTATTTTTACTTAGATCAAGCTATACAAAGGAATCGGCCGTAAGCTACATAGCTCTAAAGATTAAGCAAATGTGCTAATTTTTGGCAATCTCAATTTTTTAGCACAAATTAACTTTTTATGTTGCAAGCGAATAAAATTATTGTAACCCCGCAATACATCAACCGTACCGGGGATAACTTAAATGTTGGTTTCTTTTTTTAAATATTTTATTTCGAGCTTTCCCATGTAAATATGTTTTTCAAATTTTGTAATCTTATTAATTTATTTATTTGGCATTTTCGAATTAACTTTTGAAGTTCAATACATTAACTAAAGAAGATATTTTAATGGCATTACTTAATATGAACTTATAATTGTTTTGGGGTTATTTTTATTATTTTTCACGCTATAAGATTCAATTTTCATAATTCAAAGGAGATAAATGAATATTTTGACATTCCCACACCAGTTAAGTCGATTTCCGCGGGAAATTTACCAACTGAACATGTTAATTGATGATAAGTTCCAGCTCCATTTTCTTATTTTTTTTGACGGCGCTGTTAGTTTCTTTTAAATTTTGACAAAATGCAGTATTAGGCAGTGCAAAAGTAACTACGAGTATTAGCGTGTTATTCAATGATAATGAGCAATTATTTAATATTACACAATGGTTTTTCGTATTGCCACGCGATTCGGACAAGGCCAAGATTTCCGCGCTAACGAGTTAATTCACTGATTTTTTTTTTTAATTTTTCCGGTTGAACCTAAATTTTTTGGCAAAGAATTGGACAATAACTGCAAGCTATTAAATTTTATTGTAGTTTGTCTTGATCTGAAAATATTTTGCAAACTTTCAAAGTGAAGTTTCACGAAAACATAAAAAGTGTATTAACTAATTAAAAATATAGTAATAACCAAAATATCTTATGAAAAGTAATGTAAATGATAAAAAAATATTACTACTTACCAGCAAATAATTTCAAATTAATACGACTTTGCCTTAAGACTTTACCAGATACATCCAAAACAAATGGGACCGCGGCATAAGTTTGAATTTTTAAAAAGACAGCAAATGTTCGAATTCATACCACAGTACAAAGAACTTTTTATCAGCAACGCATCGACAAAGTAACTTTGTGGGGCGCGTTTTTTAAGCCGATGAAAGGCCGCTAAAACGCGTGTCGACCAAACACGCAAAAAGTTTGATATGTTGTTATTGTTTTTGTTGCTATTAACCATTGTTAGCAACAACAATTGCTTCGTTTGTATTAGTATTTGTGGCAACAGCAACAAAAACTACAAATTGTTTCCTAATGTACTTCGAGAGGTTTCAATGATTTCCTAAAGTGTTTCGTGCATTGCTGTACTATGACTAATATTTATGTATGTGTAAGTATATTAGACTGTCCGTTCTATCCGTTTCTTTAATCAAGAGAGATCGATATATTCAATTTTAATTATTACTATATAAGATTTTAAGAAAAAATAAAATATGTTTGTATACTGTGAAAAAAATATGTCACTAAAAGTTAGTTTTTTCTTAAAAGTGCCCGGTGGAAAGCTACACTGTGCGAAAGTACAAATTTTTTTTAGTTCAAGAACTCTTTTTATTAACAAAAAACATTAAAACAGCGAGAAGCTTTACGGTTGAAGGTTTCAGTATAAAATTAATATCTTTCAATTATTCATATATAGTAAATCCAAAGGTAAATCGTACAGATTCTTTACCTTGCGACGTTACACAATTTTATATGAGTTTTTTTTAAACTGAAAAGTGTAGAATAAGTTTATGGGTTGACGTATAAAGTCTAAGTATTTTATAGTAAGAATATATATTCAATAATTTCGATAATGAAAAAAATTTAAATTTATGTCGGTGGTTAGAACGTTTGTCTAAGACGCTCATGCACGGGTTCAAACCCTAGCACACTTTTACTATACTTTACTTTTAAAATGGTTTGAAAAACTTGATTCGACTGAGGTTTGAACCTGCAAAGTTTGAATGCAACCCCGTTCCTTAGCTAGTTTGGCTACAGAATGTTAATATTTTATTGGGCAAAATTAAATAAATAAATAATTGTCCATATATATGTTGTTTGAAAAGTTATTAAATATATAATACATAAATTCATATAAAAAGACAATTAAACTGATGTTCGTATAAAAATTTATTGTTACTTCTTCAAGCGAGTTGGAAACAGATTGACGAAATAACGTACAGTCTAACGTACATACGTATGCATGTGTGTGTGTGTATACGCATATTTTATTTTAGTATTTGCTTTTACAATTTGTGTGTGGAAGTGAAAGTAGGCTTAAATGTGTAGCTGGTAGCGTACCCATTAATAAAAGACAACAAATGAGTAATCACCCGCCGAAATGTTTAAGACAATGAATTCATTTTTAGATTTATCACTGCAGCAAATTGTAATGTTGATGCTATGGGTGTAATATGTTTTCTATGTGTGCATGTTCTCGTAATCGTATGTGTGCGTATGCATATGATTTGCATGCAAAACTGCCCAGCCAACCAGGGAACGACGTTTAGAAATTGAATCCCAAAAGAGCATTTTTGGCGTGCGTTTAAAGTTTATCGCTAACCTTCTGCGAATGCACAACGTGCCGAAGAGTTTTTGAGTCTTAGCATTTTTGTACTCCTGCTTTAGCAAAAATGGAGATTTTGACTTATGCTCTTAGAAGCAATATAAACAATAAAGTCAAAATTAAGCAAAAAAAATTCAAAACTTCCGATATATTATGGATCAAAGTTGGGAGAAAAAGTGGTTTTGAGAAAATCGAGTTTAAGCTTTGAAAACTTTTAAGATTCCAATACACGGCTAAAAAATAATTACCAAACGCTCAAATATAACTACCAAAATATGTAATTCTCTATTGTAAATAAGTCAAAAATAGTCTCATAACTTATTAAAATTGAACTATACGGATTAACTTGAAGGATTATTTATAGAGTTCCCTCCTTAAAGGTTCATTTCTGAGACCGAGAAGAGCCCGTTCAAGAGTAAAATGCTAGAAAATAGGTTTTTTGTCTTTTAAGAGCTTTTCGGTAGGCTGGGTAATTGTGGGTATGTATGTATGTATCAGCTAATTTGTCAATCTGGTATTCATTCAAATTGAAAAATTACAATGTTTAATTGAATTAAGTGAATGTTTACTAGTTGCAGTTTCTAAGTTTGTTCCGCTTCGTAGATTTTGACGTATAAGAAACTTTTGTTACTTGCACATATCGTTTATGTGAGTCTGTTTGAATTTAAAGAATATGTTTGTTAGAACTATATTTATAAGAAATTAAATCGTGCAAAACTTATAAGACTTTAAAAGGAAGCCTTTAATATTAATTACGTTTAACGCTTTACTACCAAAATGATCTAAAAGATCTCGAAAACCAGTAAGCATAACTGTTTCTGATTATGCACACAACTAAAATGGGAAAGTACTGGGATAGCATACTACATTCTTAAAATTGAAGAATATTTTGAATAAAAAGGAGCTGCGTCAAACTACATTTTTTAGAATTAAAGGCATTTTTAGAACATTTGCCATTAATGTAAATCTGTTCTAACTATTTTTATCCTAAAATAGGTAATTTATAGGGAAGTTCTTTATATTATACTTAAGCTGCCACCTACAGCGACCCATAAAAAACATTTTTGCGGGAGGTGCTATCAATGCATGCTATACATTCTTAGCTTTTGAAACAGTTGGATCTGTTTATATCATGAAATTCGCACCTCCAAGACCCGATGCTCACGTTACACGCTACCGCACCAGGTGAATTTATTTTTGTGCTACTTAAAGCCACTTACTAAAGAATAAATATGGGTGCGTTGATAAGCAACTAGTCTTAATTGAATAAAGTTGCCATTATGAAATTATGTAATTAATTTCAATATGATGCTTATGACAAGTATCCTCGTTCTGTATTTTTAATAACCCTTAAAACCTTGACTTTTCTTTTGACCTCAAAAAAATGTATGTTGTAGATTCTGCGATCTGGACAACTTTTTTTCCATCCTTTTTTTACTGGTGACAGACACGCCCCCTAGGTACATATTACCACCAGGATACCGAACTTCAAAATCAATTTTACAAGAATACATTTTTTTGTAGACATTCAGGAAAATGACACAAGACTTCTATCAGCACCTTCTAATAGTATGCATTATATACCCCTGCGGCAAGACGCCGCACATATACACAACGCCCTAACTATGGAAGTAAAAGCCTCCTGCAAAAGGAATATGCGAGATCAAGAACCTATGTACGGTTTATAAAATATCATACAAGATAGCAGGCAACAAATTTATGCAAAATCGGACAGTAAAATATCAAACCGGGAGCCCACTAACGACTACAAATGCCCAGCATATCCGTTGGAAATATTATTTTTTGGAGACCATAAACCATTCAACTCCACCTTAAGCGTTTCCAATATGCTTCTTTTTGCGTGAAGACCACAACGACTGACCTCGTTTCAGTCATTACTGACGGAGGCCATAGCGGGAAGCTTTCTGACCCTTATGAGGTTGTAAAAACCCGATTTTCATTTAAATCAAAAGACTAAGGTGGAAATGGATTAAGCACACGTTGCGAAAATCACCAATTGAAGTTTTGGATTGGAACCCTCAGCCTAGCAGAAAACGCGACCGTCCTAGATCATCGTGGAAATGTTATCTAGAGAAGGAAATACGAGAGTCGGGGAAGTGATAGAGAGATACTCGCTACTGATCATGCAAGAGTTGGAAGAGTTTTGTGAAATAAAGGACACAAGAAGACATTCTTATTAAGTAATAAAGAGTAAAAATGTTTGAGTAATAATGCACTAGCTCTGAAAGCTTAACAAATTACGCGTCTCATGAACTTCGCCAAGTGCCGGTATCTTAGTTCAAACACATAAAAAATTTAAAGAATATGACACAAAGAAAACATAAATTTTCTCCAAACTTGCTTCTACTGAGATACGGACTTTGCGCTTCTGAGGACAGAGTGTTGAATTAAAGTAGACTCCGCTCTAAAATTGGATATTGGAATCGTCATCAGCTGCGTCTATGGACGAATTGACATGAACCTGTTGATGGTGTGAGCATTTATTTTTGCCAGTAATTTTAAGGTGCCCGTAGAGTTTATATTAACTTATTATAATACATTTTATTGAGAAATAAGATTTTATGGCTGATCTTTATTTTATTAAGTTATTTATTATAATTTGCAAAAGTAATAAATTACAAATAATAAATGAAAGATTACTAGTTGCCAGGGATTTCGACTCTGCTTAAAACCTATGTATGGGCTTAGTGATATTTATATACATACGTAAAAGATGAGATATCTATAAAACTTTTGAAATTTTCTCAATACTTTCTGTATGGAGAACTTTAAGAAGATCAGTTAACTCAGTGTTGCCGAAAATTATTGTTTTTATTAGGTTCAAGTTGATACATTCATCAAGTAGGTGGCTAACAGTTAGTTTGCTAAAACAAAAAGGACATTTCAGTGCAGCCTCATTACGTGGTAGATGGTAATGAGAAATGATCGTGTGCACGATAAGTACACAGTAAAAAATGATAGTTTACTTTTGATTCCCTTTAGTATTGATTTCAAACTATTTTGGTATTAAACTCAAAATTTATTCCAAAAAAGTTTACAACTAATACTAGCAGGAGTTAATTTTAACACAAACAAGAATTACTTTTAAACCATGTAATTTTTTTAAAGTTTTTAATGCCAAAGTGGTTTAAAAACAATACTAATATAAATTTTTAACGCTTTAAATTCAAAAAACTCATCACTTTTAGCTTTGAAATAAAACCAAGAAAAGTTTTAAAATATGCTCTGAGTCAATTTTAATAATTTTGGTTTAAAAAAACTGCTAAAAATGCTCTCATTTCCAACTTCAATACTTTTGGTTTAAAAATAATGCCAACAAAGCATTAAAATGCTCTCTCATTTCCAACTTCAAAACATTTGGTTTCAAAATAATGCCAGCAAAGTATTAAAATACGAATTTTTCTCAATCGTCACACGTGCTTTGAAATAACAGGATTGAATAAATTGCGTGTTAAAAAATGTTTATTAAAGTAAAAGTTTCCAATAAAGTGCATTTTGTGAAAATTGCGGAGCCAGGAAGTGAATAATTTAACATAAATGAAATACTTGATTCAGGTAAGTTAAAATAATCATAATCAGTTTGTCCGAAAAAGAAAGTTGAAAAATTTTACCGACTGTGTGTTATTTGTTTCAGTTTTGCAACAGCTGAACATTAAAACCGAAAGTGTCATTTTACTCCAAGATCGCGACGGTGCTTCAATTCATGTTGACGATTTTTTAGGAATGTTGAAGCAATTCAAAGGCAGTAGCTGCTTTTTTGTGGAAACTTGTTGCGAAAAAGACTCCGCACAAAATAAACAGCCAGTCACAGTAAAATCGGTGAGAAACCGCAAGGTAAGTTTCTAGCTCGTTTTTACAATAATTGACTTTTCCTATAAGATGATTTTTTGAAGGCCCTCGAAGATTACCTCAAAATTGGAGATTATTCATGTATCCTAAAGGAATATCAGAACAACAATTCCCTAAGTGACAATTCAAGGCGTTGCTTAGTGCGTGAATGCACAAATTTTTTACGCAAGCTCTGCGGGAACCACCCCAAGCGTGAAGAAAAAATTGCATTGGCTGAGTCAATAATATATCTTTTTCCATCCTTTAAGGTGTCAAACAGCAAGTTTGATGGAATTGTAAGTTTAATATTACGTTGAGGATATTTTCAACAAAGCCCGTCGTAGTATGTACACGTTTTAGTGAACTCATGTATTTCAGGACCCGTTTTACAATCCGGAATTTAACAATTTAATTTGGTTGCGAAGCTAAAAAATTTAAATACAAAACTAGCGAAACTTGGCAACATAAGCAGCAAAAAGTTAAAATTGTCAGAAGAGGTGGACAACGAAGAAAACGGCGAACTCACCCAAGAAGATCTTTACTTTTTTAAAAATTGTAGTATTGCAGAAGGTCTGAGGGAAGTGAAAAATAAACTGCAAGAAACATTGAAAGCAAGAATTAATTTTTTCGCACACGAAACAAATGAGTGTTTTCCAATATTTTTATATGATTCGTCATTGGTAATGTACTAAAAGTTTTCATTTAATTTTATTTTTAAATCTATCTTTTACAGATTACATTCGACTTTACACTGCGATATGGAGAGACAACATCTAATGAACTTTTGAAAAACTGGAGTAAATATGAAAGTTGCATGAACGAAATTTCAAGTGAAGCAAGTGGGGGAAGTAATTTAGGTTTATTGGCTGATTGGGCTTCTGATGTTTTGCCTTTTTTTAACCTATTAAAACTTTTGCCATCTGCTGGCATTGGACGAGAGCATAAAAAAGTGACTTTTCAAAAATCTGCAGATAGCTTAATATCATTTGAAAATGTACTTTACTTCTAAATTGATCTGTATAAGAATCGGTAAATAACATTTTTCTCTTTATAGCTCAATACGCCAACAGTAGAGTATAAATCTGGGTCTAGTCAACCGACCATTATTGCAGTTGGAAAAAGTAAATCCAGTTTGTGTCAGTATTTTCTATCTTTTGATGGGAAGATGATAAATATTCCAAATGAATTCAGGTTCATCGATGTATTTGACCTATACTGTAAGTGTTTTTATGTATTCAACATACAATTCGATGCAACTTTGGTAAGCTTCTTGTATTTCTTTGCCAAATTTATTTACAAAATTGAAGACAATAAGAAACCAAGCACTAGACTAATCGAAGTGCACTCCAAGTTTGAAAACAAATTTAACAAAAAAAAAAATTAATTACGCTTAACCATGGCAAAATTTTGCTTTTTATGTGAAAGACAATTCGACACATTTGTGATATTTCATTTAAAAAATGAGCACTTTTTGGCAGAGGCTCAAGGTTTAAAGTTAAGATGTGTTTCATCTCAAACATGTGAAAAAGTATTCTGTACATTTAGTTCATTAAGAAGACATTCCAAATCTAGTGTTCCTTTAGAAATACCAAATAACATAACCGCAATAAAAAAACACATCGAACAAATTGCAACAAATAATAATGCAATCACTCAATGTTTTTTTATTGATAATGATGATTTATCTTGCAACTTGCGTCCAAATGAAAATGTTGACGATTTTTCAGTAGCTTCATCACTTTTAAAAACATTTATATCGTGCGGTATTTCAGAAACAAATATAGGCTTAATGCTTACAACATTTGAAACTCTATGGAAAAAAAGTTTTGAGAAGTTTGAACGTTATCTTTTAGAAAAAAATCCTGAAATCAATGAGATCCGCTTTAAACAAAACTTTCGAAATTTTCGCAATATGTTAAGTGGTGACTTCAAGCAATATTCCACTAAATTCAAAAGAGAAAAGGAATGTAGGAAGGCAGATTTTTATGTTTGCCCAAAGGTCAATACTTTAGGAGGCCATTGGACTGTCAAAAGAAAAAAGAACAATTTATACCCTACTAAACATTTCGTTCAATCTACATTCCAGTACGTGCCCATTCTTGCAACTTTAGAAACCTTATTCAAAAACCAATCTTTCAAGGAGTTGTATTTTAGAAGCAATCATGTTTGCAATGAAAAAACAGTTTTCTGTGTCAGAATTTTTTCAGAATGAAACTAACGCTTTACAAATACAAATATTTTACGATGACTTCGAAGTTACTAATCCTTTAGGAAGCAAAACCGGTATTCATAAAGTTGGCTCATTGTACTTCACAATCAGAAACCTTCCTTTTGAATACAATTCAAAATGCGTCAACATTCATTTGATAGCACTTTCTTATGTAGGGATCTCAAAAACGAAATAATTGATTTTAATAAGATATTGCATCCACTTGTAAATGATATTCGAGCACTCGAAAAAATTGGAGTGAAAGTAGATGATACGTTTCTAAAAGGTACCTTGGTGTCCGTTGCTCATGACAATTTAGGGGCAAATTTTTGTTTCGGCATTGTAACATCCTTTAGAGCTGATTATTACTGCAGGTTTTGCAAAATTCATCGTGAAGGAGCTAAACACACATTTGTACAAAATGATACGCTTTTAAGAACCCAAGCAGAATACGACGAAATATTTTCCATTAATCCCACCATATCAATTTTAGATCCCAAAATAACCAAGGGAATCAGAAATACTTGTGAAATCAATAAATTATTGCACTATAAAATTTTTGAAAGTCTCAATGTTGATGTCATGCACGATATCTTGGAAGGCGCTGTTCCTTTTATTTTAAAACTATTTTTTCAAAAACTTGCAGAAGGCAAATACCTTTCAGTTACCGAAATAAATGATAAAATAAAAAACTTTGGTTTTGGCCAGTTACAATCTACCTGGATACCCCCAAAAATTACTCTAGAAAAAAAATGCCGCACTTTCATAGGACTATCAGCTTCTCAAAACTTATGCCTGATTTTACACTTCCCATTTATATTCTACAAATTTTCTGATATTCTGTCACTTTTCTGGAATGGGGTCACCTCTCTTATTCGTATAATTAGAACCACATTATCTAATGCTGTTAAAAAAGACATACAGAAGATCTTAAGACTAACATAAGAATACATTTAAAGTGCATTGTCGA
Organism: Meiosimyza decipiens; assembly: GCA_963680825.1. Taxonomy (NCBI): domain Eukaryota; kingdom Metazoa; phylum Arthropoda; class Insecta; order Diptera; family Lauxaniidae; genus Meiosimyza; species Meiosimyza decipiens. Next base: position 52,137,130 of record OY804259.1, on the reverse strand, counting down.
AGATTATAAAGAAAGCCTACTTCCAAAACATCACTTCTTGACCAACTATCCTTCAGTTATGTATAAAATGGGACCATTGGTTCATATGTGGGCCATGAGATACGAATCTAAGCATCGAGAATTTATTAAAGATGTTTCAATAATAAATAATTACAAAAATATATGCAAAACGCTGGCTAACAGATATCAGAGAAAAATGAGTATTGCGTGGGAAAGCATTACATTCGAGAATGAATATATTTTTCACAAATTATACCAAAATTTGAAAGACTGCGATTTGAACGCTCAAAACTTTTTTGCAAGTGTCTTTGGTCAAAATAATATGCCTAAAATATTTTCGACAAATAAATTTGAATGTAAATACGGTTATATATATAGGCCTGAATTCATTTTGTATTTGAAAATGAAGACTGAATTTCTTGTGTTTGGTAAAATCAAACAAATATATGTTATTAATAAAGAAGTTTATTTGCAATTAGAGATTTTTATAAGTAAAGAATTCAATGATATTTTAAGTTGTTACGAAATTGTTCCAAAAAATGAATATAAAATACTTAATTTCAATAATTTAAAAAATGTACGACCATATGAATATCACCTAATTGAAAATAAAATGTTTTTGTTAATGCCTAATGTATTTATTAATAGATTGAAAACAAACTATGTATATTGTTGCAAATAAAATGTGAATCTTATAAAACCTTTCGTTTTATTTTTAGCTCTTAGAAAAAATCTTTAAGTCTTGTTTTCATGTAAATAAAACCACACATGGTTAGAAAATCTCTTAAAGGCCAGGAAATTACAGGGGATTTCATATGAAGTTTAGTAAACATTCCATAATTAAAATATAAAACTTATACTAAATAGTTACTTTGTAATTTTGTTCAACAGTGTTCACATTCAAACTGAACTTTTAAGGTTTACATCTAATTCCAAGTAAATACAAAATCTATTCCAATTTCGGGCATAATTTAATGCCTGAATGATATAAATTCTAATCTAATTTTGGATTTCATTTAATAATAACGAGGTTTACTTTTTAAACCAAAAAACAATTAAAATTCATTCTAGTTATAGTTTAAAATTAAAGCCAAAAAATATAACTCTCCGCATTCTCACTCTCTCTCTTTACTTATTCCAAAATAGTTTAAAATTTATACTTTTTTTGTCATTGTTCTATATGAATACTTTTTTGGTATTAAAATTAAACTAAAATTTTAACTGTGCAGCCTTACAAATATTTTGAAAGATATCTAGAACAAAAGTAGAAAAGTATGCTATAGATCTATCAGTGTTAATAAGTCTGTACCTGAGATTATACTCTAACCATTCTTATTTTTTGTTTCGTTTTGTAGATACTCCTTGATTATTCGATTAATGTAGTCACCAGTCGGTGGATGAAATATGTAGCGTGGCGAGTTGTGTGTGCTAGTGGCATCTTTATCAAAAAATTTATTGCCTATTAGACTTACGTAACTTGGAACTCACATAGGGTTGCCTAAGCCATGCCGTTAATTGGATGCCAAAGCCGTAGGCCGCGTAGGAAAGCATTAAGCCCTTAAGTGGAGGTAAAAGCCGTTAATAGGAGATAAAATGTGATTTTACAAGCAAACAAAAAAAATGTTACACATTTCTTCTCAAAAATGAAGTACTACATTGAACACTGAAACAAAAAAAATAAGGTCATCAGTTTTTTTCGAAAAAATATTTCGCTTTTCAACAAATTTTTTGCAATTGAAGGCCGTTAAATACTCATATTCAACTTGGCAACCTTGGATCCACAAGATTTTTATTTTTTTTTTAGGTTATCTCTTACATCGTAAATAATAAAAATCATGTTTCTTATGTTTCTGACGGCATTGATAGAAGATTTGCTATCAGAGCAGATGATGAATTTACCTATATTTTTACTTGTAAAGTCAACTGCGCTCTTAGTAGCGAATGCCTCGATCCATTTTGGAGCCGTCGGTGCATAAAAAAGTTAATTTTTTGAATAAATTTTTCTGCTTAGAAAAAACTTTGCGAAAATCATAAGGACTTGTATTTTTTTTATTGAGTGCAGATTTAACAGAAAAGTATTCACATTAAGTTTCCATGAGTTGAGACCTTTTCGTAGCTGCGTTTTTGTTTCATCATGGAATCGCTTTGGAATAAGCTTAAGTGACGAAGTCTTAATGTGTTTGGATATAGAAGGAAAACCAGATTCGGTGAGAATAGCTTGAATTGGTGATGCTGGAAAGGCGTTTATGGTTCTGTGAACCACTGCATGATCAGGACCTTCAAGTTTTGCCACATGTGTCTTAGCACGCCATCGGCAAATTGGCAAAGCATATTCCAGCATAGAAAAAATGAGAACTCTGGTAATATTAGCTAAAGGGGCAATATGGACTAGGCAATGTTATGATGAAAGATATTTTACAATGTAAAGCCTGGATACTAGACTCTTCCTAACTCAATAAAACTTTAATCAAATATCAATCCAAGAATTCTTAGAAAAATTACATTTTCTACTTCAACATTTTTGTTCCTTTTCATATCAATTCAGTGCAACTTTTTTATTGCAAATGGGCGTGATGTTAAATTTTCTAATGGCTAACACAGCTCAAGAATATTTAGCCCATTCATAGATATCGTTCAGAATATTTGTGTTGGTGGATTTTGCTGCGTTCACATCAGCAAAATGGTTAAAATCGGCATACTTAGCAAGAATTTTACTCAACAGAGAGTGAAAAAAATTAAAAAATTGTAAAAGAAAGAAAGGACTGTAAACCGTGTTCGAAAACGTTTTTAAATACGTCTTCGTAACAGTGATGGTATTTTCGGTACCATTAAAAACTAAATTTGATCCATTCTTACGTGCGAGAAGAAGAAATAATATTCAATTTTCAGACGCTTCATATTCTTTCAACAATGAATTTGAACACTTTGTAAGTCTACGTAAGACTATGTAAACCTCATTAGGTTCTCTCATATGAGAGATATGTCTTTTTGTTAATTTTTTGAAAGTGCTCCATTAATGGCAAATAAGCTTTGCAGCTCAACACTTTACCCTACCCTACCTCACCCTCTGTCTATGTCAAAATCACATTATTTGAGTTGGCTGAAACTAAGCGTCAACTTTCTATTTACGAGATAATTAAATTGATATCATCTTTGCAAACGTTTCCTCGCTGATACATTGCAGTTGAATTATTAGTTAGATTATCAATTGCAATGACCAATTAGAAATTTTCAATTGCCTCACGTAACTTTAAAGCCATCGAAGATATTCATATTAATAAACCGCTTGAAGCGTCACGTACCAATTGCACCAATTAAATTTGACAATAGAAAATGTCACGTTAATTGGCATGAGAGGGAATGCACAAATGTAATGCAAATATGCGTGGTCACTTCACCTCAATATAAAACTAAGCACGTTGATAGGAAGTCATCATTTTAAAGTTGCGCCTTAACTCTTATGAAAATTCACATAAATTCTGCTCGATGAGGTAGAAATACATACATGCTATGTTTGTTGAACACCGAACACATTATCATATAGGATCTTATTTAAATGACACGTCCACCTCTTATACATGTGGCTAAGTTAGCAGACAGGGAGCGGGGACCATTGCTCTGAACGCAAATGCTTGGGGTAGCAAAGTGCTGTCCAGTATTCACTGAGCTTAAATTTTATTAATCTTTGATGCGATGATACGCTTTTCAATATTTAATGAAACTTTTTTCTTAAGTTTCCAAAGTATGTCACTGAGTATTTAGTGCCTTTGTTTCATTTAAGAAGTGTTCGAGTGCGCTTTTGAAAATCCACACTCACAAATGGTTAAAAAATATAAATATTCGCAGGACATGTGTCGGTTTGCCGGAAAAACTCCACTTTGCTATTAATAAAGTATGACAGCTGTTGATTTTCTGAAGTGCCTGAGATTGAAATTAATTGAAGTTTAATATAATGGACTCGATTCCATCAAAAAAACTGAAAACGACCGACCATGGATTCATTTGTTTGAGTATGTTACAGTTTCAAAACAAATCTATAGAATGACTCTAAATTGAATGGGTATCAAAGTTTTGATCGGAACTTAGCAAACAAAATACTATTCCACTCAAATATGTACACCTTCAAAAATTATTATTGAAATCAACCTTTGGGCATTTTAAAGAAACGGATCCAAATGTAAAAATTACAATCTGACGCCGTGAATAAACAAAAATTGTTAAGCGTTCAACACCAGAAATATACTCCTAATGTGGAAGGTTCTTTTCAGTAGCATAATTTCTTATGAGTCATAATGGTCATAAGAATATGCTTATATGTATAGTTATATTATGCACCAATTATATTTACTGGCAAATGTAAATTGTGTTTTCACTATCACTGATATGTAACTTCACATATATCCAAATATCATTTAACATCTGTTGTAACCATCAGATGGCATAATATTTCCTTGGTTTCTTTGACTGATATCTAATGTTATTTATAGCTTTGTAAAGAATAAAGAGCTGAGACCTTTCATGCCGCTGAAAGCGAAAACATAATGTGCATTCCTTCTTGTATCCCTTATCTCCTCACGAAGCATAGCGCTTCCACAAGACTCTTCCAACGTGCACGATCACTGCCTTCAATTCTCTCCAACATTTCTCCGATTCACGTATTTCCTGATCTGGATAAGGTCTACCTAATTCTTCCGAAAATCTGACAGCAGTGAATGTTTCTTGCTTGTCTGACTGCTTATGGCTAGGAGACAGATGTCGTCGGCATAAGCGATGTCTTCCAGATGAAACTTTCATTTGCTTGACAATTAATATAAATGCTATAGAAAATCATCAGCATTTATTTTGGCGCTTTCAAAGTAGACCCCGCCGCTTGCAATAGAATTAAGCAAGCGCTAAATCCAGTCCTTCAAGCAGTTTTCCCTTACTGATTTATGTGAGCCCTTCAGCTCTTTCAGCGAATTTGCTTGGATGGCTTCAGCCGACCCAAATCACGTTACTCAAAGCTTCGGGAATAGGAAAATGTCAGACGGGCCCATATTAGATGAATACGGTACTGGGTATATGACATCCGTTGAGTTTTTGGCGAAAGTCTCTTGCACAATGTTGGCTTAATGTGATGATGCATTGTCGTGCTGCAAAATCTATGAGTTGTCCTTCCACAAATCTTTCCGTTTTTGGCATACATTCTCAAGCATGCGCTTACCGTTTAAAGGTGAGCAAGTAAGATTTAATGCATAAATAAATGTTGTTTCGTTTTATTTAAGAATTATGTATACTTTTTACACCACATGACTCATACATACATACTTTCCTATGTTTTGACCTCTTATGACGATATCTTTGGGGACCAATATTTCACATTTTGACCTGTTGTGTTTTAACAGTGTCCTTCATTTTACCCTCTCTTGAACACCGTGTAGGAATTAAAAAGTAAGTTTGTGCTATGTGCTTGTGTTGGTTATATGTATGTGTTTATGTAAACACAACAATATTATTAAGCTTTAGTCTAAAATATAATTTAAGCCCTTACATGCATAGATACAAAAACAACATATAAGCCAATAAAATACGTACACGACGCGTGAAAATCCTACTTTTAAAGCCGCACAGCTAATGCGCACGCAAAATATTGAATATTTCGTACTAATTGAATTAAATCTACCGTTTCATAAATATTTTCAGCGTATTTATTTCTCATTCAAATATATGGCAATACAGCTAATTGTACGCATTTCAGAAATTTCCATGAAGTTTGTTGGATAATTTGCAATTGTGGGATTAAAGTAATGATGTACCTATTTCATAAATTAATTTTTTAAATTTTGTAGTTGCGTTTATTTCATTAATAGCTCAGTTAGTAGAGAATGTTGACATGCAAAAGGTGGAAAAAGGAGGTTGAATTTTTGATTTTAAGCGTATGCAAATTCCCAGTTATTCAAAACTACATAAAACTGTGTATTTCCTTAAAAATTCTAAGCCTGCGACCAGCTTTAAGTGCTGATACGAAGAGCTGGAGACTTCTAAGAAATATTCGGGGGCCAGTTTTCAAGTGACATTTCATGAGGTGGGACGTACTGCCATAATCACCAGAAAGGATGAAACTATACAATTCACAGTTGTAATCACAATTTATTGTTCAAAACATTACGAAATTTTGGTTATGACAATGTTTTACGTCTAATTGCACACCGTTCTATTAATTCATTCGGGATCTCGTTAAGATCTACATTCAATGCATCTTCGGAATGTTCATGCAAAATGCTTCAGGAGTTAAGCTTCGTCAGGTAACTAATTAACCTGATAGGTTTTTCTATGGAATTCGATTTAATTTAAAAACAACCATTTTTTTCTTGCATTTAGTGAGCGCCGAACCTTGGCATTCCGTGTTTTAACATGCGCTGTAGTAATATAATTTTAGTTTAGCGAAATATAATAATATGAGAAGCTCAGTTGGTTCAGATGTGTGCAATTTTGAACTGTTGCATAGCGTAGGAGACCAAGGTTCAAAGCTCGTCGATGACATATAAAAAGTTGCAGTTTTCCTTAAAGTCTTTAAAATGCTATATAAATATATTAAGTTTCAATTATCAAACAAGTCACGTAAGATAAGAAAATAGCCAAAAAAAAAAATTCCTGCTCGTTTTTTGAGAAAGTTCTGTAGATCACCTGATTTCCAGGTTAGTGTGCCTTGACAAGAAGTGGGGCATCAGTTTAAAAAATTCTAACCTGAGATTTGGACACATTACCCAAATTTATATTCTGAGTGTGAACGACCTCTAAATGATTAGCCTTCGTGGTGATCAAATAAAAAAACAGATATAACATGTGATTGTAGCCTTGTTGCGCACCTCAGAGAGATATGAAAATAGACCACAGTAATCAATGTCATTGGTTGAACGGCATGCTGATTTGAACTCTTTTTTGTGGTAAGTCACCCATAACATGCGTCAGCAATCATGATATCACTCGAAAACGTAAGATACATTTACTTAGTTTAGTCAAAAGCCGATAGCCCTGGCAGCTATGCTTTCTAAGATATAATTTTAAATTGTAATTAATGTAAATAAATAAATTCTGCAACGCAGACGAATTGATGCCAACGTTGCCTGTGGACCAGAGTGCAGTTTTCTATGGAAAAATTCAATGATAGATAGCGTTATGGGATGTTTCTTCTGCATCAGAATCCAAACACGGAATTAAATTATATAAATTTCTAGATTTCTCGAAAGGCCCCTAACTTATCTCCAAAACACTATACTCAGAGAGTATTTAAGGTAATTTCACTCAAATACTAAGAAAGACTTGGACAATGCTCGCAAGACAGAAAAATAGCACATTTTGACGAAGAGTGTAGCACCTCCCCTGAAAGCAAAGTTCTTAGAACGTTGTTGAGAAAGTCGTAGTATTTTGGATAACGCAAGTTGCAATGCGTAAAAGCAATGTATTCAGAAATTAAAATACGATCAATTAATAGATGTGCATTTAGTGAGACAAGCAATTAGAGGATGATTTAATATACAGCACGCCCCTTCCACAAAACCAACTAAAAAATTCTATTTTTATAAAACATTAAGACTTTTACTGTTGATGCCGCAGTGGCATAGTGTGGGGGGGTCATTAGGATTAATTAAATAAGACAAATAGATTTATTTTTCATTCAACTCGCATATTGTTTAAATATTCATATGACACATATGTCAGCTCGTCAACTTTTTTGCTCGACTTTCAAATGCAGCCCCATGTCATCTATGCAAATTTGTAATTAGTAAATTGCTAGAAACGGAGTTTCTTTTGCGCTGCTGCCTTGTCGGGTAGAGTATTTAATTTATGGCAATTCCAACGCTCATTATTTATAATATATGTAATTGTGTCCGTTTAATAAAATCAATTTATTTTTGTGTTCAGCAGTCATAAAAAAGCGAATGATTATTCAGTTAGTAAGTATTTAATAAAATTAAAAAAAAAGAACACTTCATCATTGGAAATTTTTTCCTTTCATCATTACATATTTTTTATGACCTCATTTCGTTACAATTGCAAGCGTCAAAGACACTGATGATGCTGATTAGAAAGTTGACACCAATGACTTTGTAGTTGTCATTAGGACCATCATCAACGCCATCGCCATCGCCATCGCCATCGCCTTGGCTTTAACATAAACTTTATTGCCGTTAAGCAGTTTCGCCTCTGCAGTGAATAATGCCAATTTTTTATTTGTTGTGTCGTTGCTGCTGTCGCTGTTTTTATTTAAACTTCTATTATTGTTATTGGCCATAACTGTCATTGCAATAAATTTTCCATTTTGCTCGAGCACCACTTCCATTACTTGCGCTCGAGTTGCAGTTGAACCGAGGAAGAAAACTCGCGCTACCATGCTGTAGTGCAGCACTTGAAAGTGATATAAGGAGTCCCCTATTCTATTGTTGTTGTTGTTATTCTTGTTGTTGCCCGATAGTTGACTAATGTTTGCGCAAGAACCAGAGTTGGGAATAGTTGAGCAATATCATACCACAAGATACGGCAGTTGTGTCATCCTCGACGCTGCATATTAAAGAGCGTTCTTTGTTCTTGGTTTTTATAATAAAAAACAAAATTTTTACTAAATAACAGACAATGCAAATGAATAAATAAAAATGATTTTTGGAGAAAAATTCTACGAGCAACTTACTAAATGCACATCTTGAAATAAAAATAAACGTTTGACAGTTTGCACACTTAAGTGTTGGAGGACTTAAGTGTTGACACTTTAGTCCTTTCAGTTATTTAAATAAAACGGCAGAGTTAAAATATCATTTTTTTTTTTTTGACTGGTCATTAGCGGATACAAAATCACATTGCTAAGCACTTTTATTTTAATTAATTGATGGCTCAATATTTGCAACTATAAGCACTATTGTATGTAGAAGTATAACTAACTTGAAGTATATATATACATATATATATATGTATTAGGGTGGGTCTAATAAATCAAATGTTTTTTTTTTTGAATCCGACACACGGAAACTAGTTCCTAGGTACCTCTAAGAAGTACTTACCAAATCTGAGCTTTTAATATTTACGGGAAGATTATGCTCATCATAGTTTTCCATTTTTAATTTTGTCTCATATAAAAATGGTTATATCTTGTCACCAATAGATTGTTAAACCAGTTTCATTGTCAAAATTTATAGGAAATTAAACGCTCTAAAAAAATGATCTCAAACACTTTTTTCATTAATCTTACCATTTGAAAGATATTCAAGGTCAAAGATTGAAGTATTTTAAGGAAAATTTATTTTTTTTGTTTTGAGTTTTGTAACTTACTAATAAATAATTATTGTCAAATGATCTTCAGTTATTTCTATAGGAAATTGAACGTTCTACAAAAAAGGTCTCAAGTAGTTAATCAATTACTTTAACCATTTAGAAGATATTTGCAGTAGAATCTCAATGACTATTGATTTTAATAGTTTTTCAATAAATATTTCATCTGGAGCTAGCTCATTTCAGTTAAGTAGGCTGAGAGCAGTACTGTCAGATGATCGGATTTTCCAATATGCGCTAAGGAATTTGTCTTTTTTTACGGTTATATGCATAGATTTATAGAAAAAGAGCACAAGATATAAAAAGCTTTGATGCATCATTTCATTTAAAAACACGTGTACTTATGGAGTAAGGCACATAAAAAGTGTGTATGTATGCATGCTTCAATAAGCTTGCCTGAAGTTGACAAACTTTCAACTTTCTCTCTCTTTTTATTGAACGTAAAGAGATTAACAAGGATAACATGACCGGGGCACGCCAGTCTGGCATCGCCAGATCCGCCAGACGCTTACACTTATTTCAATACCATGTAGTGTCTGCATTGTTACACGTACACATTCACTACAACACACTAACGAAATACTGTACAAAAAATAAAATACTTTGTTGCTTTTGAATTATTGAATTTTTGATTTATAACTTTTTGTTAGTTCTCAAAAATTGTTCAAGAAAATTATATTAAAATTTTTTAAAATATAAACGATATTGTAAAAAAATAAATTGGAATTGCTTTTAAATTAAAACAAATATTTTTTTGCATTCGGGCAATTGCACCTTATGCATTACTAAAACCACGTAATTGAATATCCGTTGCGTCTGTTTTTGTTGTTGTTTTGAGGCTGTTGTTGAACCTGAACCGCCTAAATTTTGTTGAGCATGTGTGAGCCGGTACTCAAAAATCAAAATGGATTTTCCAGAAGAAACCGATCGAACCCCACCAAAGAAGTAAGTAGTCTAATTCGGCTTGAATTTGAATGTTGGCGACGGTTATGATATTTTGTAATTCTAACCTCAAAAATATAAAATTTTATTTTCAGAAGAAAAGTTAAAAAGCTTAACGAAAGCAAACCAGAATTCTTAAAATCTGGTTTTGTGATAAAAAAATGAGAGAGTTTCGTTAGCTTAAAAGTGATTTGTAAAATGACAATACTCTGGGCTTGACGGAATTCAACGGATTTTCGAACTCTTCTTCCCTCCCTTACTTCTGACAATTACGGATTTACCGCCATACAGACATGGCAGTACTGTCTGAGAGATTTTGTATCGACAATCAGAGTGCTGACGGCAGTAAAGTGCAGTTAGATATCAACGATCCATATGCCTCTAAGCACGCATAACAACAAAGCACTTCAGCACATTATTTCACCTAATAACCATGTACAGGGTGTTTTTTTTAGAGGTTTGTTTTTCGAATAGAGATAAAACTGGCATTTTATGGTCAAATTTGGCAACTCTAATGTCGTTTATGTTCAATTTGGTTTGCCATTTCATCATGAACAAATTGACAAAAGAACAACGCTTGCAAATCGTGCAAATTTATTTCGAAAATAATGGTTCAGTTCGCGAAGTTTACCGCAAGCTCCGTCCATTTTATGGTCGACATAATCGTCCATCAGAGCAATTAATTCGGTTAACCATGGATCGTTTTCGCACTACGTTTACTCTATGTGATAATACGCATCCGCAGAGACGTCGAACAGTGCGCACCGAAGAAACAATTGCCGCTGTAGAGCAAAATGTTGAAGAGGACCCGAATGAATCGATTCGCCACCGTGCACAGCAATTGGAGCTTTGTCCATCAACTTTATGGAAGATTTTGCGCAAAGATCTTGGCTTGCGACCTTACAAGATCCAGCTTGTGCAAGAATTAAAGCCGCGAGACCATGCAATGCGTCGTGATTTTGGTGTATGGGCCGAAAATGAGATTGATCTCGATGCTGATTTTCATCGCAAAATTTTATTCAGTGATGAGGCTCATTTTTGGTTGAATGGCTACGTCAACAAGCAAAATTGCCGCATTTGGAGTGAAGAGAATCCACATGAGACCCTTGAGACGCCATTACATCCACAAAAACTGACTGTTTGGTGTGCTCTATGGGCTGGTGGAGTCATTGGGCCATACTTCTTCCGAAATAATGCTGGAGAGTCAGTTACCGTTAATGGAGACCGGTATAGAGCCATGATAACCGACTATTTTGTTCCCGAATTGGATGGCATGAATGTGGATGAGTTGTGGTTCCAACAAGACGGCGCTACATGCCCCACAGCGCACGTCACAATCGATTTATTGAAGGAAACATTCGATGAGCGCATAATTTCGCGGAATGGACCTGTCAATTGGCCACCAAGATCGTGTGATTTGACACCATTGGATTATTTTCTTTGGGGATATGTGAAGTCGCTCGTCTACGCCAACAAACCAGAAACGTTAGGGGACTTGGAAGCCAACATTCGTGGCGTTATTGCCGACATACGGCCCCATATGCTCGAAAAAGTGGTTCAAAATTGGACCTGTAGAATTGGCTTTATTCGAGCCAGCCGCGGCGGCCACATGCCCGAAATCATATTTAAACATTAATGGCATAAAATTATCCTTCCAATAAAGCCAAATTGATGGACATTAAAACGATTTTCTTGTGTTTTATTTCAATTCAAAGCTCTATACCTCTAAAAAAAACACCCTTTACTAGGATCTACGATCGTCAGAAACAGTTTTAATTGTTGATGCGCAAAACATTTACATTGAAATTCTTAATAACAATGCAGAACCGATAAAGTTCCAACAAATCCAAATTTGTTTTAAAAATACACGAACTATGATGCATTGTGCACTTCACACCAGTTAGACTCAATTTTTAGAACCTGTAATGTAATAACCTCCCTCGTAAGCCAGCTTATACCACGTTCTCTCTGCGCCATGTTTCTTTCATTAAAACATTGCGAACATCAAAGTTTTGTCATTACTACGATCACAGACGACAGAGCTACCAAGTTGTACAGAAGCAAGACCGAGCCTTCTGGAATCAAAATATCCGAAAAGTGGTCCTTTTTTTGAGAAAAAGTTGCTAACCTTTTTTTTTGTTTTTTCTGTGGGAATTTTTTTTTTGTTGTGAGAAAAATTTTTAGGAGTATAAAATAAATCACATCAGAAACGGCTTTTATATGAAATTCTGGATCACTTGGTAGACCTGATCACACTCTTGCATAGTGACTCGTGCATTATAAAGGGTGATCCAAAACAATGTCCTTTTTCCAACTAGGTTGTTTTCACGGCTGTCATGTGTCAAATGGTTTGTCTATATAGAGTTTGTGTGCAGTATTTAATACGACTCAACCATGAATAGACTTACTCCTAAACAACGATTATTAATTGTGGAAACTTACTACCAAAATCAGTCATCAGTTAGAGAATGTTATAGAGTTCTTCAACATCATTTTGGTCGTTATGAGCGCATATTCGTAACAACATCACCGAATTTCGAACCATTTCTACACTATTGGACATTCATCATTCAACCGGAGTGCATACAGCCCGTAATTTTCGGAATATTTCTGCAGTAGCAGAGAGTGTTCGTGAAAACCGTCAACAATTGATTCGTCGCGGATCTCAGGCTTTGGGCATCTCTTATGGATCATTGTGATCTTGGTCTGAAGGCCTATCAAATACAGCTCGTACAAGAATTGAAGCCGGCTAATATTGGTTTACGTTTTATTTTCGGTTTATGGGCCTTACAATAACTTCAAATTGATCCATTTTTTTATCGAAAAATTGTGTTTAGCGATGAAGCTCATTTCTGGTTAAACGGCTACGTTAATAAGCAAAATTACCGTATTTGGGCCGATGAACAACCAGAACCAATCCAAGAGCTTCCAATGTATCCCGATACATCTACTGTTTGGTGTGGTTTATGGGCAGGAGGTGTCATCGGTCCGTAGTTCTTCGAAAATACGGATGGAGAGGGATCAAGATGAAGAGCAATGATCAATGAATTTTTGTTGCCAAAAATTCAGGATATTGGTGTAGCCGACCTCTGGATTCAACATGATGACATAACATGGCATACAGCTGGAGAAACATTCGCTTTATTGAGGGAAACGTTCGATGAAAACATTATCTCAAGCAATGGTCCTATTAATTGACCACCAAGATCATGTGATTTGACGCCATTGGACGGCTTATTCATAATTTTTTTTTTTTTTTTGCTGCATCCTGTTTGGCATCTTTAACTGAGAAATATTTGTACAATTTTGAATTATACAATTTTCTAATAGTAACAGTTCCCATCGATACTCCGTCCATAGGCAAATGTTAACATCGTTTTTATACAACGTTGTGTACTTCATTTAAAAGGTGTTTTTAGTACTGTATACACTTTTTAATCAAAATTTTATATAACATATGGATCAAAGGTCTCAGAGGTCGAAACATTGGTTTATTTTGCTTTACATTTGTAATATATAAACTACGCTTTCATCGTCAATGACATTAAGTGCATGTGTATTGTCAGAAATGCATTGCTTTGTACTTTAGATTTTACTACAGATCATTGAACATCAGTGGTCACCCGATTCACAAACGAGGAATCTAGATTCTAAGGTCCCCACATCCCTGAAATTAACTTTAATTTAAAGAAATACTTAACCTCTTCGAATAGCAACATACTATCTTTAAACTTCAACCAAATTCGAACTGAATCCCAGATCCGTAAAAAAAGGCCTGGAACAAGCGTCAAGAGCCATATTGGTCGAAATTGTTTCCTAACTACAACTTTTTAAAGTTTGCTTTTTATTCCTAAAGACAGACTGTTTATCGTAAAATGCTGAAGTAAATACATACATTAATGCTCAACAGGTTTTTTTCTTGGATCCTTCCCAAGCCATATTGTGTGGAGCTGATTATATTTTATTGGTCTCTCTGGGATTTCTTGTACTTTTCCTATGAATTATATAAATTTTTCTGTCAAATATTTAATTGACAGCCTATACCTTAATGAAGTTTTGTCATTCCAAATAGAAACTCCATTGCCATATTCAATATATCACTACCAATTTTCATTACTGTTAAGAATGCGTAATGATTGTCTTAAAATCACAATGAGTGCGTGATTACATTATAAAAGATTTTATTTTTCTTTTTTTTTTCAGTTTGCCAGAAATACTATCCAAGCGTTAATTCCATTGTATAGTAAGCTTTTTATAAATAAATAGAAGCCTAACATTGGAGTAAATGATATATTTCTGAAGGCCAGTTTTACCTTTTAGTTATTATGTTATACTTCCTATAATTTATAGTAAGTGCTCGTACACTGTACATAAATTATATATTTAATGTATATTAAAAAGACTTCAACTCTTGCTAAAAAGTTTCATAAATTGTTCAAATGTAAAGTAATTTTTTTATGACAGAACTTGAGGTTGCTAGTCATACCGCTATTAAGGTCTTAAATCCTTTTTGAACAGAAAATTAATTTAAATTATACTTACAGTCATTATGAAAGGCAGATATTCTTTTACACTTACAAATCGGGCAAGGCTTTTCCCAAATGAAAACTTTGAAAATTCGCCAAAGAAATTTTTTTTCCCCTTAAATGTACCAATTTTTGAAAATGTTTCGCAAAAAACTTTTCACAGTAACTAAATTTTTTTTGGCAGATATGAACTTTGGTATATTCATAATTTCATCTTTTACAAAATTTATTTTTCTCCAAACTGTACCAATTTCCCCGCAAATAAAACAATTTTTTGTATATGTCATTCATTCCATAAATGACTGCACATATTTTTTTTTACTTTTTAGTCCGATGTTTTTAATTTTTATTTATTGCTTAGTGCTTATCTATAGGTGAATTTTGAATATTCTGTAACTTCAAAAAAATTTGTTATTTATAAAAAGTTATGAGCACCAGAACCGTAATGTACCAAGTCTCATTCATCTGCATCGAAGTGTTGGTGTCATATGATGAATTTGATTTCTCTCCTGCATGGTGGCATTTTTTTTAAAGCAAATTATCCTTATTATCCCATCACAGACCATCAGAACCATTTTTTAAAAAACAGGCAAACGGCATTCAATTTTTATATATAGAAGTGAACATCTTCCAACTTAAATTTTCTTATCATGTTTTGCGTTTGCTCACATTTAATGCAGCAGTCTTTTTTTATAATGTATCTTACTCTCTTCTTACGTAAGTCAATTCCTTAAATAAGTTTTAACGATGTTCATCATTAAAAAAGCTTCCTTAACGCTTTATTTGAGAATGGGAGACTTCAAACACTTTTTACAAATTTGCTTTATAATAGGAATTCATAGCCCGCAGCAGCATTTTTATGCAAACATACAAACAATATATTTGAATATAACAGCAATCAAATATTTATTTGAGCGAAACATATTGTATTTGGATCAAATAGTGTTAAGTGTCGGCTGAAGAATTTTATGTTTGACTCAATCAAATATTTAAGCTCTCTATACATTTGTTATATTCAAACATATTGTTTTCTGAGTGTGAGTAATAGAGCAATAGAAATAAAATAAGAGAGCTTTCATTAGGGAATTAACTCGCATATCTTTCAGTAGCATCAGTTTTAATTGAAGAAATAGAATAGAAAAAATAAGTTCAATATTAATTAATATTAAGTTTACATCAAAATTTTTTGCACATGTAGAAATTATATTTTTTTAAAGTTAAAGTGATATTACCCATATTGTACGGAATTATTAAACGGATATCAGTTTAACATTGTTCATATCATAGCCACTATCAACAATAAATTTATTTCATATCAATTTCATGTTCTTAATATCAAACCGTCGCACAATGATTCGTCCCATAGACAAAAGTCAAGAAAATTTTTTACGGATCGAACTCAATATATACCACCAAAATAGTCTTAGCATTTCAATTATTAAGTCAGGCTTATTGGTTAGTCCCCAAAAAAAATTTATTTGGGTATGCATGTATATGTTACCTAGCCTAAACATATGCAATGAAATTTTAATGCAAAAGCATTGTGGCTAGTGAAGATTAAGATAGTAGCAAAGTAAGACAATAAAAATTTCATTGGGCGTTCTAGGGCCGTGGCTCAGGATGTACATCCTCCAATATGTCCAATACTGGCTTTGCGGCCGCGGCTCAGTCTTTAATATGTGCAGCACCGACTTTGCTATTCCCAGTGACTTTTGCATTAAAAATAAATTGCATACTGTTAGGCGTAGAAATCAACTAGTTTGACCTTGGATAAACTATTTTACCCTAAAATCTAGTTTGGCCAGTAGCATATATATTATGCAATTCACACTTCGTTGTAAATTAGGCTGGTAAAATTACAATGTTGTAATCTTGCAATATTTTACGAGGTGCTAACTTGTTTAGTTCTTGTTAGTCATATAAATGCCAATTACCACTATTTGATAAATTTAGACATGCCCTTACGCATGTTATCTTGGGCTCTAAGCACAAATACTTGCTAGAACTGTGGAGCAATATGTTCACATATCTTTCCATCCCAATTTAATCTTTTATTCTCAAATTAATACGTCAAAAAAGGTGCATTCACAGTTGTTTATTTTGACAAATTGTAATTTTGTCACATTGCAATTTTGCAACGAAGTATGAATTGCATAAATGCAATTAATTTTAAAATTTATTCGGTCAACAAAAAGCTGTACTTTAAGTGGGGCAATTTTACCTAAAATACCTTTTAGTCGATCGGTCGACTTCCAGTCAATCGTTATATGAACATCATATGGTAAATGATTTTATGTACAAACGTGTGATTCAGTACGTACCAATGGTGATATATATATACTTTTTTATTTCAAACTAACTATTCCTACGGCTTTGCCTGCTACTTCCCTGTTGTACAACCTAGCTTACATTTTACCCAGTCCTTACGGCAGAGTTATTGGGTCGATGTGCCAAATTTTACTACTTGGTATGTTTACCAAGAATAGCAATATAAGTGTTGCTGTTGTATAGGAGCTGCCATGTCCCAATGTTCAAACTTGTTCACATTTTCCAAGTTGCGATCGCATTTATGGTCGATTGCGGATAATTTTTTCAAATCCAAATGATTCCACAAAATGTTCCACACCCGTTCGTCTGACGTCCGTCTACGGCTTCAACAATCACGCGCACTTTTACTCTGCGATCGGCCAACACAATATCGTGAATTGTAGTGACCATTTCTGGTGGGGTGACCTCATTTGGGCACACAGAACGTTCGACATCACTTACGACCGCATCGAAAATCAGTAAACCACTTGTGAATCATTCCAATCGATTGTGCAGGGTCCTCATAGTATTTGTCAAGCCTTTCATTCTTTTGGCTGATGGTTTTTTTGCGCAAAATGTAATGATTGATGAGCACACGAAATTCACTTTTTTCCATTTTCGCAAAATTTCACAAGATCGTCTGCTGTCAATGGCTGCCAAACACAAACTCACCGTTGCAGTGAGCTGAAATTTTGACAGTGTTCTATTAATAGATGGCAGTTGACAGGATCAGTGTTACATTTAAAGTTACTACGCCGGAAATCAAAAAATTCATTAACTTCTCAAATTGCCGTAGATGCCAAGATATGGCGTTCAAAGTATTTTTGTTGCTAGGAAGGTTCCACGTCCCACGCAATTTTTGAAAAACATGGTAAAAGTTATTTTACTGATTTTCACAATCAGCTTATTATTTTTTATACTAAATAGCTATTTTTTCACTTAGATCATTTAAGCTTTGAAGTAGTTTAATTTTAAATTAAGTAATTAAATTATTAATGTAAAAAATAAAATCGGTTGCTCCCCAATGCCCCCTATTTTTTTTATTAAGACACGTTTCTGAATGCAAACAAAAAATTTTATTTGTTCTTCGTTTCTATCTCAAGGCTACAGTAATTCCAATATTTGTTTTATTTTAGTCAAAAAATCACTACTCACTGCTTCTGAACGTTAAGAAGCATCTCACAGTTTTTTAAACTCACTAAATTTATTTATGAAATATTTTTGTTGGTGGAACTGTGTAAACGATTTATGAAGGTGTTTGCCACGAAAGTGAGAGCGCTTCCGTAATGAAGCTTTGAATTTGTTGTTTTATTTAAGACGCTGTATCTCTTATTTAATAAATAAATTCAAACAAAAGTAGGCCGTTAGATCAACGGCTTAAT
Organism: Meiosimyza decipiens; assembly: GCA_963680825.1. Classification (NCBI taxonomy): domain Eukaryota; kingdom Metazoa; phylum Arthropoda; class Insecta; order Diptera; family Lauxaniidae; genus Meiosimyza; species Meiosimyza decipiens. The sequence goes on along the minus strand of OY804259.1, from coordinate 52,118,670 downwards.
AAAGGGTGTTGCATTAAGCATGATACAATGTTAAATTGAAATAAAACAAAAAAAATAACTGGTCTTTTCACGAATACTCCTAAACAATATATTTGCAAGATTATTTCAATCATACGACCACCAACACTATTTTCGATAGAGCTTATTGGATTCACCCAATTTTCGCAAAATTTTTCATATAAAGCCGGACGATTATCATGGAGTACATCAAGTGTTCCTGATATAAAATAGTCTAACGGTGTTAAATTATTCGATTTTGGCAGCCAATTATCATCGTTATTGCAAAATATTATGTGAATCTGAAGTGAATTTCAAGTCAGTTGCGTACCGTGAACACTCGATACCCGGGCCAAAATTGCACATTAATATTTCCGCCCCCAAAACGTTGTTCCCGGGTATATATCTAATGTAATAAGTGTAAATTAATTAGCGACTAAAGAAAAAGATCCTACAGGTGAGACCCCAGATGTCAACATATGGCCCTACGTTACACCTAATGATGTTGATGTTTTAATATTATTTTTAAAATATTGCTGAAATTATTCCTTGCACTGTACTTTTTATGCGTATGTATATAATGTGAGCCAAGTATTACTGCAAAACATGTTAAAACAGACAAGAGAACAAAAGGCTTATCTAAAATATATAAGAAAAGGCTTATCTTATTTATATATCTTTGTGAGATAAAGTGTTGATAGTAAGTTTTTTTTTTTAGTTAGCAACAGGAAATATATAAAAAAATCTCGTAAACAATGTTTGCACAATTTTTTTGGAATTGCACCATACAAATATTTCTGTACAATGAAGTGAAGAGTTACCATACCGTGAGAGAGGACACTAAGCGGACCATTTCTACTGAATAAAGATATAGAAAAGCACATCCCAGTGTTATTCTTTTTTTATTTCAAAAATTAGTATATCAATTTGAAGAACTGGATTTTTGATTTCTGTGACGAACTTTTTCCAAAATTGAAAATTTTTTACATTTTGCATTAATACCCGACACCTGTCCTTGCCAGAATTGTCGGGGACTTTTAGTTGGTCTTTTAAAAAAATTTTATGATATTATTCATTTTGAGTTCATTTAAAATTTTGACATCTATTTTTATTCATTCCGATTATTTTCATTGCAGTGTTAAGTAAATGGTGATTCATTTAGATCCAATCCCAAAATTCCATTTTAAAGGATTTTTACTATCATATACTGCTTCACATATTGTCCTCATAGTGACACCAAGCATATCGTCTCGTACTCGTTCTCGCACGAGAAATTTTCAATCTGTATCGTGATCGTCTCGTTATCGCTGATAATTTTCGGTTTTTGTCGTTCACATTTTTATATACATAGAACTAGCCAGACCAACGGCTTTCTCACGCACTGTCAGTTGTACAACCCCATCTACATTTTACGCAGTCTTTACTCCAGACAATTGGGTCCATGTACGAAATTTATGTATGGGAGGAGCTATGACCCATTAGCCAACCCTGTTAACATTTAGTGAGTTGCTTAGCACAAACAATTTTCATTTACGTATCAGGTTTCACAACTGTAGCTGCGATAGATGCCAAGATATGGCCTTTTAAGTAGTTTTATAAAGGTGCCACGCCAGTTTTTCTAATCTCGTTCAGATTTCGTGAGATAATTTCAAAACGCCTGCTACCATAGGGGCCAAGATATTGCGTTTTAAGTATTTTTGTATGATGGAAGTTCTGGCGGAATTTCAATCTCGGCGATAATTTAGTGCCTATCGTACGATAAACATTACATTACCGGTGAGAACGAGGTATCGGGCAGACCACTCTTGTTCTCGTCCTCGATCGCACGAGCACTAATTTGTTCATATCTATTCATCGGTTCTCGGTAAAGCACTACTATCATACAAAAGAACCATGAAATAAAATTCATCAATACGCGAGTAGTGTTGGCTTCTAGTTCCTCAATCGTAACCGGCTTGTGCATGTTGATTTTGGATATTAAACGATCTAGGCGGCCAAGTCGCATCATTGAGTCATTCAAAGTTGAAACTCTAATGATTTTAGTAAATTCCCACAGTTGCAAGCGTTGACATAATTTTTAATGACTTATGCTGACATATCAAACAATACTCAACAAAAGTAACATGACAGCTAGACATGACTCACGCGTAATCTGTCACAAAAACCCTACTGGAAAAGTACCTCCAAATAAACCACCCTGTCTAGGAAATAATTTTTGGCACTTCATTTGTGTTTTGTAATAACAATACTTGCAAGTAATTCAGCAACCTCTTTCAGCTTTTTTTACATGTGAACTGCGAACACTTGGCGTTGCTTTACGTACGTTCCGACAAAGCTTTTACCGCATCCAAGAATAATGGTCGAAGAACATATGTTGGGCTTCGCTCACTGTAAAGTTTTTCTTTCCGGAACATTGCCTCCCCTTATGACGATGTTCGTGAGTGAGGCTGTCTTAGAGACACAGAAAACAAAAATATTTTGTATATTCACTTTGCATACCACATAATAAGTCCGCCACTTTTAAATTGGAACATTTTTTTTCAGGCCTGCTCTTCCCCAGCACCATTTAGTATACACAGTATGTGCATTGCGGGTCAATGGTTTTTCGGGAAAGTCGATATGAAAGCAGGATTTATTCATCTTACATTTTAGAATGCTTTGCATAGCTTTTACTTGCGATTTTTTAGTCTTTCAATTTGATCAAAATTACATTACACACTTCTAAGGCTTTCTTTTGAAAGACCAAATTTATATATTTTTTTTCCATTTACTTACAAGCCAAACTTTCAACATAACCGCCCATTATTTAATTGTATCTACCTTTTGTTCGTTTATTTGAACGTTTTCGTCACATTTCTTGTCAATTCATTTAGTTTTTATTTATTAATTTTAACTTCAAATATGCATTCATCTACCTTCAGCATACACTGAGAAAGAAATCAACTAGGACCTGGTTAATTCAACTAGGAGGCATAATGTTTTGGTGCCAAGATAGTTAATTTAACCAGAAGTCTGATTGAAAATAACAAATATGATTCTAGTTCATTCAAAGCTACGTATATATATTTAAACTCAATTGAGGCTTGTTAATAATATTAACCAGGAATCTATTTAAATTGACAAAGAAATTGCAAAAATTACGAAAAAATCATTTTATTGAAAGTTTATATGACCCATCGATTGACACCGCTCTTGTCCAGATCGTGCTTACTCGTTTCCACCCAAGCGCTTCTTCATATTGGCATATTGACCTTTTGTTGTACATTATCCTACGACCCATCGATTGACACACACCACCGCTTTGGACCAACTTTAATTTTCCATACATATTTGGCCCAAAATTCTCTTATAACCCTGTGATTCTGCACCACACAAAGGCGCAAGATTTCACACGTCTTGTTCTATATATCTACATTTGATGTCGTATATATACAATTCTGAAAGCAAAAAAGTATTAACGAACAATGAAACATTATTTAGATTTCATTCATTACAATTTTCTATCATTGATTTAGATAACTAAGTATACTATAAGTGTGCTTAAAATTTACCCTTATGGGAATCCAGTTTCTCCACATAAATAATCTATCTCACCGACCACTTTTGCTCCCTGCATCCTTTATCTTAAATATGACTCAAACGCCTGGTATGACTCGCCGTATACCTATACAATGCACTAGAGCCCCGTTTTGCGTCGTTTCGATTTGCATCGCTACATACGATTGGATTTTTTCACTGAAAACACATGTGAAGAGTTTTTTAATTTGAGTGCAAAAAGGGGAATTCCCATTTTATTCTGTTTGGTGAATTATTTTAAGCATAAAGGATTTAAGAATTTAGTTCTCAATAAGAAGTGCTGTGGTTGCGTCAATAGAATAACCATCGATATAATTTTTTTTAACAAAAATATTATCTTTTTCTCTAAATATTTCAATTTTTGAACCAATCATTTATACAGAAAAAAAAAATGATTCAATTTGCTACTAACGACGAAAATCGGGACTCTGGTGTGCACTTAAAGTAACTGTATTACTCTGTTGTAATAAGTACTTGGAGCCAAAAAGTTTGAAAGCTCACCCAGTTAATCAATTCTGTCTCAAATCTCGCATCGAAATTGCTGACATTGGATTTTTCAATACCATCTGATAAATCTGAACAATTTGTGGGCTTAGATGAATATTGATACTTCGGAATGGGAAATGAATTTCAACTCGGAGTTAGAAACATGATCGATTTTATATTTTCATAAGCTCATAGCATACTTATCCAATTACCAGTTTGTTTACTTTGAGATATGGTTCGGTCTACCGGAAAAATGAAACCATGTTCAAAATTAAAATGCACCCAGTAAAAAGAAAAAATTATAATACGACTTTCGAGTAAACAAGAAGTATCACTCAGTGCACAAATTGGCTAAAAACCAAAGCATAAATTTTATGGATAAATCATCTAAGTTGCTAATGATGTGTCATTACGATTTCTTATAAAAAAAATGTATAACTTTAAAGTTAATGCAAAGTTTTAAGTTTTGTAATGGTATTATGTTTCGAATTTTCAAGGCAGGGTTATACCATCACAATGTTACTAAAACGCAACTTCATATAGTCGTACTAAATAATTAAGGGCTATGTAGACAATAGCTGATTGTGATCTTAAACTTGTAGGTTGTAGGTAAACAATGCAATGCAACAGAACATGATAAAATGTTATATCTGTAAGAAGATACAGCAATTGTAATGAAAGAATGTAACACATAAATGTAATAATGCGCAGACGACAAAATAAAAACAAAACCTACTATTTTTCATCATAACGATGATGGCGTTTATGGCTGTGATGTTTTTAATACTGTGCTATGATTTTAGTCTCTAGGTTGTTCGTTCGAATCTAACTTTAAAAGTATCTGTCCTCTCTTCTCATGTCGTTCTATTGCAAGGAGAATTGCTGAGTATTTAAGCTCTTTGTACTTAAAGAACTCGTAGCTTATAATGAGACAAGCATTCCAATTCCATTTCTCTGTAGGGTAAAAAGGGATAAAACGGAATATCCAAAATTTGCAAAGGCAGAGTTCGATTCCACTTTTAGCTGATCTTAAGACCAACGACATGGTTCATTTGGAAATATGATTTATAGCAATCACCACAATGACCATTGTGTCATCTATACACCATATGAAGCAAACCACGAAGGTGGTATGGAAAAGTTGATATCAAATTACATGTAGTGACATGAAAGCCATGGACAAAAAGATTTAAAGTGAACAATTCGCTCTGATTTCTGTTACGTAACACATCTAAATAGTGGAAATATGCACTTGATTACGTAATCTTTAATTATGTATGATTTGAAAAAAACAAAACACTTGAGGGAATATGCTTATTAGCGCATAGTCTTAATCAAAGAAATTCAAAATTTTTTTGCTGATCTACTTAAAAAAGTTTAAAAAAATTACCTAATTGTATTAGTACGTATAAAAAGGATGGATATCTCAACTTAACACCTATAGTAGTTATCTAGTTTTCTATTTTGAGTGGGTCGAAATTTAAAAATGAATATTTATTTAGCTAAATTTTATTGAATCAAATATTTCGTCCCACATTGCGTGAGTTGTGCGAGGTCAAAGGTCGCTAAAACCAGTTTTTTGCACATATCTCGATGGTTTTGCTCTGAATAGCATTTGGAGTTACGAGGAAAGTAGTAGGGCATAAAACTCTTTGCAAGTTTGGTCAGTATATTATACATTTGAGCGTTTTTGAGCAACATCGAATCAAATTTTTCGATAGTTCCACGCCCATTTTTCCCATTCCGCTGGGAACTACTTTTTCTCAGAGCCAAGTTGCTTTTTACTGAAGTAAGTTAAGCATTTTACATAGACTCCCCCTTCATAAACAGTGTTACCATTTTTGTGTTTTTAGGATTAATCAAACTTTGCATTAATCCATGACACAATTTTTGATCGAAGAATCGAATTCTTTAAGTGTTTTAATCTTGTTGTTGTTTCATACATTTCTAGTTTCATACTCAATCCTTAAAAGTCCGAACTATATTTTAAACACATACTCTCTCTGAAAAATTTTATTTAAATTTTTCCTTCAATTTTGTCAATTGGGACATGCCACGGTAAAGGCATTATAACTAAAAATATTCATCCGAGGTATTTTTAAATATGCAGTATGTACAAACACTCCAAAATAGATATGAGAACATTGGTTTCAAGTGTAAATTAACTTAATAGTTATGACTCCAACACAAAAACCGGGGATCTTTAACAATCACCATTATAAAAATTGTTTTAAGAATTTGTATGTTTTCGGAAATTCGGATCACCCCTGCTTCCTTGGTGAGACCCCACCTCACGTGAGACTCACGCTTTAATTTTTAATACCGATATCGTCTACCTACTCAGCATGTAACGTTTCAGAAACAGTACGTAACGTACCTTAAATTTTCTTTTGAGATATTGCAAACGGAACGTTACAGTAATCTATCGTAAGTATTTAAAAAGTAATGTTTCACACGCAATCATTATGAAAGGTTAAAGATGCAATGTTTACTGAACCTTTCAAAGGGAATCTTTGAGACGCGTTATAAGCGAAATGTTTCATATGTAAGTAATAATTCTAAAATGTTTCTGAAAGGTTCCAGATGATGTTTACTGAATTTTTTTAATGAAATCTAAATAATGCTTTATGATTCTCTATTAAATGCGATGTTAAGTATAGTTTACTATGAATTATAAATTAAAGAACGTCACAAGAAATATCTGCATATTAAGTATCAACGCATGTGATGACGTGGATAAAACGAAGCAATAGTTTAGAGTACCAAAAAAATCACGGAAGTGACGCAGAAGAGTCCTATGTTGTAAATAAGTTTATGTTTTTCCTCTTAATCTTACAAGATTTCTGTAACGTTTCAAATAAAATCAAAAGGCGGACATTAAGATAAAGACGAAAGCTTTTTGAAATGGAAATGTAAGATTTCTGTAACTAAAGCTATGTAAGGTTGCATCTGGAAGATTTCAGAAGGTTAACGAATAGTTGCATGTTTAGTGGGTATGTACTACATTTTTTCTTTGAAATAAGTAGAGAAAAACTATGCTACGTTTAAGGCAACGTAATAGGCTGCGACACCACCTTCAATAATTCTTCACTCACTTTATGAGCTCAGCATGTCGACAAGGCGAATAAACGTGCAAGCAAGGATTGATTTTTTCATACAAAATGTTATCTGTTATAATTATAACTGTTGCCATGACGGCATGAAAGCTTACCAGTTACCCATGGACTTAGCCGGATAGTGGGACAACCCCGTTGCCCACCGTCACCACGTGGAGGTGCCCTGGGTGCAGCCACGCAATAATTTGCTATTGACATCTGTTTTTTTTTTTGGATAATTGAGATTCATAAGCAAATTTGGACTACGGAATCTTTTTTTGCGTTAAAAATTTTTCGGAAACGATATATCTAGAGATAACGGTACAAAAAGTATAATTTGACATATTGTTGGTCAATTTTGATCCAAAATTATAATATTTTTTGTGATAATGAAGAGATTGATGTAAATGATAACTACGGAATCCTTTTCCGCGGTCAAAAATAGTCCGGAAATGAAATGTCTGGAGTAAATGTTGCAAAAAATAGACTTTAGTATTTTCTTGGGCAATTTCTACCCGGACTTCGGGTTTTTTTGGAAAACCAGTGGGTGATGGAGCAAAACGAACATCAAATTCCTGTTCAGTGCATTAAAATACATAAGAACTGTCATGTCAGACTTCGGGATCAGAAAAAATTGTTTTTTTGTGTGCCTGTGAATTCAAAAATTGACTTGAGATTTTCATTGACCCCCTCCAGTTTGGTGAGATTTGCTCATATTTTGACTCACGTATTAAATGGACCCCCCCCCCTTTATTACACTGTACCGTAATTACGTAAGATGCTTTGGGGGACAATCATTTTTTTTTTCCTTTTTCGTGCCGTTACATGTCAATCGACCTTAAGGCATTTTTAAAAAAAATTGTCTGAAATGTAATTTGAAAAAAATTGAGATCAAACTTCCCCATATTCCCCTAAAGTTGTAGGTTAATTCATATTTAGTTTATCATTAAATGGCATAACAAACCGAGATAGTGAGAGCTGGGCTGCTGACTGGTGGTTGTCTTTTTTTCAGTTTTATTCTTTAATTTCATATCGCATTGTAGTCGCTGGAAGTCGGTAGTAGAGTTGAATATTTCGAGTGTGTCTCCACTCATTTCCTTTTTTTTTAATTATTTATCTTGAATTTTTAATTTTATTAATTTTAATTGTGTTTTAATTTGAGCAAAGGGCGCCAAAAGTTCAACAGTGTTGTCGGCTGCGATATTGTAACCTACAAATAACGCATCTTGAGTGACATTCAAATATAAAAATTCATAGTTCTAATTGATAAAGGCTTAAGTTAAAATAATAAAAAAATAATTGCTAAAAGAAACCAAAGGTTATCTTTAAAAATACATAAGTAGAATAAATAAATTACAGCGCAATTCAGAAAATTATGAAATAAAGTGATAAATTCATTTAGCGAATATGTTGGTGATTACAAGTGCAGCAGCAAAAGCAACTCCGCCTTCGTCTTACTTTGCATTACACTCAAAGAAAAGGAATTATCGATCATGGCAATATGTATTAGCGATTCTGTTGATCCTTTATAATGTTCAGTGTGCATTTTGCAGTGGTAAGTTGGGCATAGGATATAAGCCAATTTTTTATTTTGTTTCTGGATGGTAGGGAATTAAGATAATTTTAAATATTTGAAATTCATTTTAGCAACTACATACGAATTAAAATATGAATGCCATAAATTTTGTACTTGTAAAGTTCGAAATATGTCCTTAATTCGTATATCTCGGTGCGATTCTATGAATAATATTGCATGAAAATAATATTTTCGATTACTGTTGGCAAGCGTGCACTCTCCCGGGACGCACGAGCAAAGTGGTGCAAGTGAAAATTTTTAAAAAATCATGATTAACTGCATAACTAGTGCGAACATTAATCTAATTGGGATATCATGAATTAGAAAATTATCGAATCTCCAACACGAACAATTTGGCAATCTAATTGAAATTTTTGGGCGGCTTTTCCCTCACAATTTTCTAAAAAATATATCATAATGTTGTGGCAGACCTATGTCACATTGTGCTGCATTGGATTGCATTGCATATATAACCACTATGTAAAATTTAGCACACTTATTAAAATTCTGTAGCTTAAATTTGGTTCCGCCATTTTCAAAAAGGAGATTAAATAAAGTTTGTGCTGAATTTTGCTAGATTTGTGCCAAATTGTGTCGTATTGATAAATTTTTAGACACAATACGTAAAGTTTAACATAATTATTGGGGTGGAAGTTAGCCCCCCAAAAATGATATATATATAAGTACGTATTTAATTGTTTGTTTTTGTGATGCAGACAGGATTTTTTTGGAGGTATATTTAATATAAAAACGTACATATAAGTAGTTATTTAAATAAGTTAATACTTAAATAAATTAAATTACTTGAATTTAATTATGCAAACCTTGCTCGATATGGTAGATAATTTTTATCAAGCACAGAAAAATTAATGTTGGTGGTCTTCTCTCCAAAATAAGCCCTTCGATGGCGCGGCTGCTTATTTTAAGATTTCAACAATCAATGCAAATGTTCAACTTGGCAACCTTGTGCACGGATTATATATAAAAAATAGTTTCGGTTACCCTTTATCATGCTAAAAGGTATATTCGAAAAAAGCTCTTGAAAAGGATGCTTCATTAATAGTTAGGTGCTCTCACAAACGGTTCCTCTTACAATGCATATAGAATTGATTTCATTAGCTATAGAGAACGAAAAAGTTACTCGGATATCTCGTCGCCCCCATAAAGGTTGAAAGAGCCAACTTTTTTTTTCTAATAACACCTATATGAAGATTTCTTAAAAGCTTGAAGAAAACAGTTATACACATTATTCAAAGATATTTAACCTTGAAGTGCCGAAAGTTATAATTTTTGCTCATGTAAATATTCAACCTACTTATCAACAATCTGTTTAAAAGATATAATTTCTTATAAATTTTGCAGTGCTGAATCCAAATCTGTCTATGGAAGTTTATTAAAATTTATGGTCATTTTTTAATATATAACGCAGTTATGCAAAATATTCATTATATTCAGTGGTAAATTGAGAAATCTCAAAAAATAAAAAAATTTCAAATTTTAAATATGCATTGAAATGCCCATTAAAAATTAAGCCTTTTATTAAGATTGCCGGAGGGCAACAAAACAGAAATAGCATTTTGGCACTTATGGGTTAAGTATCTCAATCTAAATTCGGTTTAAGCAGCCCAAAATCGCAACTCTTTATTGCTGGCACACTGATTGCAGTGAAAATGTTTAGTTTTCAAGTAAATGCTATATCGTTTTGATTTTAATAATTCTATATGCGGCTTTTTTATACTAATTAGGACCAAATAGAAGGAACTAAGTACAACTCCGGCAAATTTCAATCAAATCAGCGGAATGGAAAATTTTTGTAGAATGCTGTACAAATTTTACTCAAGTTCCTCGTGTAAAAGACTGCCTTAGGACTTAAAAATGGTGGCACATTTCAAATCGTAGAACTTTTTTTTTTAGTTTTGTGAAAATTTTTATAAATATATTGGAAAAATTTATACAAACACAAATAATTTTCATTTAAAACAATATTAAAATCTGTTTATTTATCTATCTCTCATACCGGCGACAAGACCTCAAAACAAAATAAACGATGAAATTTTGCAACATGCCACCAAGGTTGTTTTATAGAATCCATATTGCTGTAATGTGGTCAAGACGTGTTGACATTGACGAACCGCACTATCTTTATAAAAACAAAACTCCTTATGATAGCATTGCCTTATCACACACTAACACGCCTCGTTAAGTTATTCGCAAAGCGATATGTACTCCAACGAATTTCGAGGTATAGCCGACGAAGAAACTCTGAGCTGTGCTGTTAATATTCGCCTTTTTCGAAAAAATACGGTTTTTATTGAAAGTTTTAAAGTAGCACTTTTCGCCAAAAATAACAAGTTTTTGTTCAAATGTTCTGTATTTATTGGACATTTTAAAATGGTGAAAGTTGGGTTAAGTCTTGTCATATGGCCGTTTTTTTAGAGTATGGAATCGATATGCTTTTATATCCCCTACAACATTGTTCTGAAAATATTTCACTATTTGTGCCTTACTTTCCGAGTAATTGATGTACAATTTTTTTACGACCTCTCGCTAAAGCAGCTGACGCTTAAATTATAATATCACTACCCGAAAGGAATAATTCAAAATTGGAATCAAACGGAATGAAATTAATATCATTATCTATGCTGTCTCTCAGACTGTGCCATAATGCTGCCAACTCTTTAAAGCCAAATTGAATTGACGCGTGCGTTGACGCATTTCAAGGATCATTTACATTTATCACTTTGATTGCTCATCATAAGTACCACAAATTTGTCAAATATTCTTAAAAAAATATTTTGTGAAATACTGATTCGCAAAATTCAATACTTACAACTTTCTATGTCTCTTGGAATCATCAAAGGGTAATCCCCAAGTGGAATACACATATTAGTTGGCTTCACTGGAGCTCAGTGGCTATTTTGAAAAGAACGTACTATCAAATATCTCGTCAAAGTTTCTTGACATTGCTGTTCTCGGATTTTCGTTCACCGGTTTTGTCTCTTCCTACCTTTTAATCATACACCTAATTGTTTTTCCTGTGCGTGAGCTATTAATTTTTTAAAGGAGCATTTACCCCTTATCCATTCAATTTCTACTTTATATTTAACTTAGTTTCACTCTATTTACATACATACGTACTTTGATTCTCTGAGCATTATTTATTCAAAGTTTTACTCTAGAAGTGTCCAATGTGTCACAATGTGACTTATACTTAATTTTTAATAACGTTCTTGGTCCAAACGAATAAGGTGCTTCTGTCGAATATTGTTACTAAAAATAAAAACTAAGTGTAGGTACCGCTGACTATTTACCTTTTCGAACTTCTCGTATTGTTTTATGTTTTTTTTTTTAATAATTTCTTTGGACTTAAAAGATTTATATATTATTACAGCGTAACTTCGTACCAAACACTGTGTATTTTGTTGCATGTCTTCAATCCCAAACTATTTTTCTGTTAGCTTTTTAGCTTTCGACTTAAGCAATAAATAAAAAACCAACTTTGAGTGCATGGTGGCATAGTTACAATATCGGACAAAAATACAAATTTTACTTAAATAAACATTTTATTTTAGAGCAATACTATTTTTCGATTATGTCGAGTTCCTGGATTAAAGAAACTTAGCAAGTAGCGAATAAAATAACTTAGTATGTGTAACTAAATGTGTACACCATATGTCTTAATTTAAGAAAAAAATGTTATGGCATCAAGTAAGGCGTGACATCTACTGATCACTTAGCGTTGGTTTGACTTTTTGCTGTTAACTATATGATTAGTTTTAAGGAAACAAATAAAATTAAATTAGAAGTGCAACTTTTATAGTGGTCTAAAAGAATGATGTATCTAAAAATTCCAAGAATTCCTGATAACATACATACTCATATATTGATGTACCGATCTCGTCCACGGACAGTTTAATGTACATGATTGTGCCTATAAAAGAAAATAAAAGTCTCACATATGCAAAAGAAGGTTCCCATTATCTCTTATCAACATTGTCGCTATTTTATCTAAAATTTTAATCTACGTGACATTATTTGCATACCTGGTACTTTTAGAAACGGCGCATGTGAAAGATAAAATTTAAGTAAATAAAATTCAACTCTTGAGATAACAGCAAGGTTCAATGCCCAGCGTAAATTCTGTTATATAACCAAGGTATGAGTAGCGATTTTGCAAGGGCTAATAATTTGCAAGCGCAGTAGAAGTGAAAGATTTTGTGTTATTCAATTTGGCGCATGCCTCAAAAATGTAGGATTTTCTATTCATCGTTCGCTCTCTTTTGCAAAAACAAGACGTGCAATCACTGCAGTGCACGATACTCGGCCAATTTTTGTAAAAATGCAAAAGTGATTCGCTTTCAACGCCTGCCAAGCTTACAATGAATATCCAACTGAAAACTTGACTGCTGTATCTAACCTAGGCCTACGCTCTTTGGTCAAATGATGAGACTTTTAAGCCACTTTAAGAGACAATCATCCTTCAAGTGCTTAGGAAAATCTTAGAGAGAGCTTACAAACATAACTTTGAACGAGATGAACCACAATAGGTATTAGGACAAGGACGAGGCAATCCTTGCAGAAGACTTGGAAAGGACTGATGACAGTGAAACAACAATTGAAAGAAAAATTGGAGAAGCACATACTAGTTGAAATCAGTTGGTATTGAAAAGGCCGTGAAAAAAGCGATGACAGCTTTCGAGCAGGGAATAAAAAAAAAACCGCACCTTATCGTAACGTTTAAATCGCAAAACGCAAACTTTACTTCTCACATTCTTTGTTTTGCTCTTTGATTCAAACACCAACCCGTACTAAAGCATGCAGATATAAAAGAGAAGAACAGAACTCTACGTACAAAAAACTTTATTCGCGTTGTTGTGGTTTTGACTCGCGGTTGCTACCCGAACTCGTACCAAATGTAGTGATATTTTTGTCATTAGAACCGTGTTAGTGATGCCATGTTTTGGAAGTAAAAAACGGGTACCATGGTAAGGGGACCCATTTTCGGGTCAAAAACGCTTCTTTTTAGGGTCCCGAGCCTCCCTTAGTGTGCTATCTTTATTTTGAAAAAAAAAATGTTTTCCTCATACGAATCCAATGACAAAACCGGTCACTACATTTGGTACGGGTTCAGTTAGCAATCGCGAGTCAAAACCACAACAACTTGAATTAAGTTTTCTGTACGTAGAGCAGAACGTTACCATTCTGTTGCGCTCTCTCATATCGCTTGCTATTGTTTGTGTTAGTGTTTCAATCAATGAGTGAAGTACGGAATGCAGAGGGAAAAAGTTAACGCTCACAGGACAGAACGAAATCGAACCATACGATAGAGTTTTTTTTCATTCTCTGCTTTCGAGTCAGATATTGAAAACGAGAAACCCTTTTACTTGGGTCTCGATTATCTGATGACAAGCAGAGAGTCATTCTAGAAATCATATATGCAACCACACTAGAATATTTCTTAGGCATGCCTAAGTATACTTTCGGCCCTAACTGGAAGATAATGAGGTTAGTCTAAATTATAAATGTGTACTAGCAGCCTAATTAGGCAATTCTAAGGAATTACTAAATAAGGTTTACCTATCAACTGCCTGATTAGGCCTCACTACGGGTAGGAAAAGGCATTCCTATGTTATGTTTGCCTAAAATCAGTATTGTGACAGTCGTAACTAAGTTCGAAATTACTTCTGAATTGTAAGAAATAGTCGCTGAGAAAACTAACAAGGTATCATTAGGACAAGTTTTCTTACGACCTTACGACCCTCAGATCTCTTTCTATTGCAAGAGTATTGAGACACATCAATCCTTTTGCTTTTTTGACATTTGCGTTTTTGCTTACCTTAAGAATACACCTACATACTTGTCCTGCTGTGGGCCAATATACGGTCGCCATTCATTGCGTTGTAGTGGATGGTAATGAGGAATGTCGTCAATCACACACAACCATTTGTGTTATAGATCAGCACTCGGACTGCAGGGACTAGGATGGCGGCTCTCTGCACGCAAAAATAGGAATTTAGAACCAAGTGCGTAGCTTTTAGAAAATGTCGTTAGGCGTAAATTAGGTCCCTATTGGGTTTGCTTTACCAAAACGTTAGGGCCTTGTGCAAAATCCCAACGAGAGTCTAGGGAGGCGGGTGTTGGACAATCCTATTTACCGTCACAATCCAACCTAGGGTTCCACATTTGGCCCTAACGCTCTGGCTAGCCAAACCAAAAGCGATTTCCAGTCGGAAAAGTGAAAATAATTAATCTGGCAGTGAAGATGTTAAGAAGTTATGGTTTCGTCTGTAAGCATGATACATCTCCTGGAGGTTCTTTATTTACAAGTATATATGTATGTAGCTGTATATTTGTCGCTGTCGCAACTATTAAGTAACCCACTTTATTGGTTATATCTAAATTTTTTTAGATTTTTAAGAGTTTATTGATAAAGTATATAACATAATGTCGTTTAACAGTAGAGAAGAAATTTAATTATGTATGTTTTGGTTCGTAGTAGTCTATTGAAACTGCATACATATGCAGGAGTCTATTGGTTTTCATTCAAAATAAACATGTTGAAATTATTTAATAGAGTACTTACTTCATAATTTAAGAGTCAAAACAAATGATTTCAAGATGATTTTGTTCGGCTTAAGTATTTTTTAAACGATTTTTGAAAATCCATTGCAGAATCGAAATTTTAATCAATTATAAATTATATCTAAGCTGAAACTGCATCGAACTTGCATTGGCCCTTTAAATTACTCTCTCAATTGGACGAAGCTCTGGGCACTTGGGCGAATTTATTATTTTTGGTACAAAATTGATCTCTTTACTTTGATACCGTGCCACCGTAGCTTTAGAGAAATGAGAGATTGCTGAGTCAGGCCAAAGCATCACTGTACCCTCATGTGCACGAATAAATGGTAGAACACGTTTTTCGAGGCACTCGTCTATATAAGCCTTGGTATTGATTGTGCCTTGCATAATAAAGAAGCTGCTACTGAGGCCACAGGCCTGCCAAACCATATATTGCTTCGAAGATTTCGAAATCTTTTTCACATGCCCTTTCTTCGGTGACTTATAATATTTGTGCTCAGGTACCTGCTTAAAATCTGCTTTAACGTAAGCTTCGTCGTCCATAACGCAGCAAAAAAATGTAGTCAGGTACATGTCATAAAATTTTGGGGCTCGTCTGGCATTTTTTGAACTCTATAGGTCTGTTTAATCGGGGACTGGGATAAAAGTTGAAACACTAAATGCAATTTTGAGAGGGCTTATTATAATATAATATTATAATTCAAAAGCAATATATACCTACTTAATACAAACATTACTTATACAATACGTACGTGTTTTGTTTGGAGTTTTTTTTTTTTTGTCCTTCGTTAAGTTGCTGTTTGTAGATGGTGGTTGTTAAGAGTTGATTCGCTGTTCTGGTGTTAGTTGTTTGCGGTATATAGCAAAGACGAGCAGATGTGTAGGCTACACACTAACTTACGTTGTGCGTAAACAATGTTGTTAGCTGACTTTTCTACTTTATCCTTTGTACAGTAGATTTTATGATACCTGCTCTAGCCGTCATATCTCGCACTGAGGTGTTGGGATTCTGCCTGAAAAAACGTTTCACTTTCACCGCTACATTTGGGTTAGAAATTGTTGGCTTTCTGTCTGAATCTTTTTTCGGGAACAGGTAGACCCTTCTTGAATTTAGAAATAACCGTAAAGACATTTTGCCTGATGCACCAACTATTTTTGCTGCAGCTGAATATTTTAACTCTGGATTTTCCACCTGGAAATGTGGGCAAAATCAATTCGCGGACTTTTTCTTGTTTGCTGGACAACTTTGTCGTTAGAAATACTGTCTTCAAGTGTTATACATCATATCAAATATAAAACAAGTATTGTGTCATTTTAGACGTATAAAATTACAAGGTGGAGTATAATCTTAAATAATAAAAAAACGTAAGTTTTTTCTGGGACATTCTTTCAATATATGTACATATAAAAAATGAAAACTCGAAAAAGAAATAGATCCCATGGTTCACACATAAGAATAGACTATGAAATGTTCGATAATTTTTATGAAAAGTACGCAGAAAATAAAAATTTTGAAATGAAAAATATGCAGTTTGGTTAGTTATTAGCGGAGTAATGATCGTGTAAAAACCAAAAAACGTACAAAAACTTTTAAAAAAAATTTAAAATATTATGAATATAAAATTGCTAGTGTAACTAGGAAATTAAGGACCTTTTGTTTGTTTTTTTTTTTTTAATTAAAATTGGAAATAGTAAATATCAATTTGGAAGTGCCCCTTCAGATTTTCTATATATAGAATATGTCATGTCAAACGGACAACAAAAATAAAGTGAGGTCGTGAAATTTGTTTATATTCCCAGTTACACTTCTAGTAGACATAACATGTGTACACAACATGATTTTTTTTTTAATTATGAGGTATAATTGCCGAGCTTCTGAGGAATTGACGATGTTTGACGACCGTCATTTTTAATCGCTGCTATTCGAATCAAGGAATTATTAATAAACAATATTGCTTGAACTAGCAAAACGGATGATTTTTATAATTTTATAGACAAATTTGAATTTTAAATTGTTAATGAATAGAAATCCTGAAGTATAAATCAGATTTTCAGTAGCACTTGTACTTGACGATGAAGCGACGATCATGAGTCGTGTGCGAACTTCTTCCGACTTGTACGTGCTTGGCACGCTCTCGTACTGCATGCAACATACGCCCTGTGTACGCTACGATGTCGCGACGACTTTTGTGCGAAAGGCACAAAACTATATAGAAAACAATCGTATAGTTATGAGCAAGTAAGTTATTAAAGGCAACGGAAAGAAAAGTTTCCCAATAACATAAGAGAAACCTTGGTCAGCGAACAATGCAAAAGGCATGTGAAGTACATGAATTTGGGTCTGCATATGTATACATATTATAGTGTTGGGGCTCCTTCCCAATCCAGAAGTAAATTTCGCCCAGAATGCTTATCTTAATTTCCATGCCTAGCCTAGAAATATTTAATCAACCACTTGTCTCCCAAAATCTTGAATGAATTTGAAACATTTACATATGATAAAAGTGTTAACTTAAAAAAGTTTCGGTACATTTTTTCGGAATATTTGGCGAAAAAAAAAACTTAAACTTTCAAGTGGCAACTATGCATGTGCGTTAAAAGCCAACTTTGTATCAATCATTCTGCTAAATAACAAAAACATCCTAATCGTCATTAGTAGAGGCCAATCTTAGACACGAACCTTTAACTAAAAGCTGAAAGAGCTTTTAATCTCATAACCGCGTACACAAATTTATTGGCAATTTAGTGAATACGGAAACACCCTACGATTGCAAGAATGGGGTAAAAACCCCAGAAATATTTTTATCCAGATTATTATTGATTTTTTTTCCAGATTTGGAAACTGCTATAAAATTTTAAATAGTTGTATTTTCTATTATGGTCTACGATCCGCAGAGCTGCCAAAAATCTTTTAAGTTAAATGACACAGCCTACCGGGGACCAAGACTAAGGTCCAGCAGACCCAGGCTAAGCCCAGGCCTTGGAATATACCACAGTGGTTTGTCTTAAACTAAGAGTTGGCAATGTTCTTTGTTATGCGTTAAAAATGGAATGACTGGTTGCGAGCTGTGTGTATAAGTTTTGGGATAGTACAGCACTGCACTCATTAGAGCAAAAGCCATATCTCAAAAAAAATCCGTTTCAAGATAATTGATGTTTTACATGTTGAAATATCTCTAAAATTGAGATGGAGGAAATTCTCTTAGGAGATTTTTTATAGATTTGAACTAAGATACCGGCATTTGGCGTAATTTATTAGATGCTTAATTGTTTAAGCTATTCGATGGCATAAAAAACTAGAATATACAATTTTTTGAAATACGCCTTGTGCTCTTCTGAAAAACCCGACTGGTTTATTTTTCAAAATGTTCATCTCTTTGAGCAGCTGAATTTTTGTTCGAAAACACACTTACAGATATTTTTAAGACAACATACATAATGGCAAAATAACAAGAGCTCAATTTATTTCAATTAATACTAAGCAAATATTTTAAAAATATATCAGCATTATATTGCTTGTTGTATGTTCTCTTAAGTTTAAAAAAAGCCAAAATATCAAAAGTAAGCATCTCGGAAACGCGAAGGAAATGAAAAATAATTTCACATTAAACTGAAAAATCTCCACCTACACATTGGAATTTAGTATCTTCAATTATTTTCATTTACTATAAATAAAGGTCTACAACATTTTCAAAATTTCGTTTTATGCTAAAAATAAAATTTTAATTTCATAATTCGTTGACCAAGCAGTTGCGTCGGGGGCTTCCGCCCCTTCGGCTCCCTCCCCAAGTGCGCTACTGTTGATGTCTGAAATGCTTCGGTTGGTCAGTGGCGTAGCGTCAACATTTCTCGCCCGGGGAGAAGATCAAATTCTCTTTTTCCATAAAATAACTTTCAATTACTAAAACCACAAGGTGCTTGAAACATTTTTATTGAACTTGAAATTAATTGATGGAAACTAGATTTTAATTTTACAGATTTAATGATACAAAGCCCGTTTTGCCGCCTCTTCACCCCACCTCCCTACTGCGACAATATTTAAAGATGTAATTTCAATTACACTATCATCAGAAGAAACAAGGGTATCCTCAACATCTGAAGACTCAAAAACCACATCTTCAACCCACTCTTTTATATCTTAATCAAATTTATTAAAGAGCATCTAAGACTGTCTGTTGTAAACTCCTCCAGAAAACTAGCTCGCAACATATTCAAAGCTTTACTATAGTTTTGGTTACTCCGTCAAATCTCATTCGCCACTGTAGTTGAGGAAGTTGTACCATATCTCATTTCCAGAAATAGGCTCAAAAAGTTTATGCTAAAACTTCTCAATTACTGGCGTTATTGTTTATACCGAGCTCTATGGAGACATAATAGCGACAAGTAATGTAGGCATTTTCAAAATTTTTCCATCGCTTAGGCCCCTGAAAACTAATGCTTCACCGATACGAGAACGTTACGTTAATTCAAAAATTATCGCATCATGCTCGTAGTGGCACCAATCTTATCTTATTCTCGTTTACATTTTTATATATATAAAACTAGCTGGACCAGCGGCTTTCCCGCGCATTGTCCTTTGTACAACCCCATCTACATTTTACGCAGTCTTTACTCCAGACAATTGGGTCCATGTACGAAATTTATGTATGGGAGGAGCTATGACCCATTAGCCAACCCTGTTAACATTTAGTGAGTTGCTTAGCACAAACAATTTTCATTTACGTATCAGGTTTCACAACTGTAGCTGCGATAGCTGCCAAGATATGGCGATTTAAGTAATTTTGTTCTATAACGCTACAACGCTCTGTTGTCTAATCTCGTTCCGATTTAGTGAGGTACTTAGCATAGACAATATAGTACCTCCTATCACCAAATTTCAAAACGCCTGCTACTATAGATGCCTTGATATTGCGTTTTATGTGCTTTAGTACTATGGAAGTTCTGGCTGAATCTCGTTCTCGGCGATAATTTAGTGCCTTTCATACGATAAACATTCAATTGTGGCCAAGAACGAGATATCGACCAAACACTTCTCGTTCTCGCCCTCGATAGTAAGAAAAATAATTTTTATGATATCGTCTCGTTATCGTTCTTGGACCCGATAACGAGAACAATATCGATATTTATCGGTACTCGGTGAAGCACTACTGGAAACCACATTGAGTACGAGACTTGTATTACAAATAGACTTAAATAGAACCAAAAATATTTTTTATTATACTTTTTTAATGTACAACGGAAAAAAAACAGAACAAAACTTTAAAAAAATTAATAAAATAAAGTTTGCTTACTTTTCTCACAAAAAATTTATATTTTGAAACACTCGTAGCAATCCTCAAATTTTTTATAAGTGATACTTCTGTAAATGTGTAAATTTACT
The DNA here is from genome assembly GCA_963680825.1 of Meiosimyza decipiens. Taxonomy (NCBI): domain Eukaryota; kingdom Metazoa; phylum Arthropoda; class Insecta; order Diptera; family Lauxaniidae; genus Meiosimyza; species Meiosimyza decipiens. The sequence continues at coordinate 52,097,978 of OY804259.1, read as the reverse complement.
TTTAAATTTTAAGCGTTCCGAAGATTTATTTACTTGACTAACTTTTTGCCTTACAACCATGACGCGTAAGAATTCGGTACCAAATGATTCTTAATTCCTCTTAATGACTGTTAATTAAGTATATCAAGGCTGTTCCTTAAATTCGCTAGCCCAGATATTTTCGGATCCTGGGGAAAAACACTTACCATTTCATATCAGAAATATAATAAACGAGTAATGCAACTGCGAAAAATAAAAATATTTCTCTACTCTTTTCAGCTGAAATCTCAAATTACATTAAGCGATGTTGCACTGGTGGCATAGAACATGCGCATAAAAATAGCTTTTGCCAAAATTACGGCTTCGAAGTGGACGCCATACCACCTTTGTGGCGTGGCTTATGTTTTTCAACTTTCGGCGTGTGCTGCTCACGTGAAATACAGCAACAACATTGCGCCGCCGGCCGAAATGCAGCCACAACGGGATCACGTTGTGATGAGAAATTCAATACGACGGCATACTCGGACTGTTGCCGCTTCTGTCAGGTCGGCTTGGCGGTCAGAGCTAGCGATAACGAGTGTGATGATTTAATGTTTTCCGACTTTTCTAATGATGAGTCATATAACATTTGCTGTAGCAATAATGAGACACAAGCAAAGTATCACAATGAACATAGTAAATCGAGGCATAGAAATACGGGGAATGCTGTCTATGGAAGCTCGGAAAGAACATTCGATAAAAACTCTGACGAGGACGATACATTTGGTGGAAAATCAGTTGAAACTGGAGCGGATGGTGCGATTGTGCTGCAGAATGACGATGGTAACTAATTTTGTTCTATACCCTAGTAGCAAAAAAATGTTTTACAGCTTCTTTTACAGGCCCAAGTAGAAAAACGACACATTATATATATAAATTTTTTATAGGGACTTATAAGAGCCATTTGGCGTATGAAGAAGTATAAAGACATTTTCCCCTCTTTGTTATCTTTCAAGAGACTCGGTAAAGTATTTTTCTGAGCTCGTTAAAAGATGCCTTGAAAAAACATAAAAAAGATTTCCGGATTTCCGGGCCTTAGAGCAAATTGTAGAAACTATATTTCTTATACATAATTTTATTTTGTTATCTAATGTACAAATTTGCAAAGTCAGTCTAGAACCCATGTCCCACCGATTCATAGTCCTGCGCGCTACCTACTACGATACCGGTCATATATTATATTATATATCAAAGGCGAATCATATCTTTCTGACATTTGTTTTGGTAAAGCGACAAAAAATAGAGAATAATGTGCCCTATCTCACATGTCTCTGAAAACATGAGACGTCATGTTTTTCAACTGACTTATATGGCTACAGTATTATGTCATAAGAGACATGCGGTCTCTTTACCATGATTTTATATCTTGTTCTACCAAGATCTTATAACACCAAAATTCGCTAAAAAAGTGAAGAATCTTATTAATAACAATACAAAGCTATTTTAGGCATCACTGTTTTGTAAGGTAGATTTTTGTCTTCATAACTTCCCCTGATGCTACTAGGGTATGTCTTACATTAACTTTGTAGCTTTGTATACTAACTGTGCTTACATCTTCTTATCTAGATGACATTTGCGGCAAGGTACCAAGCCTGTGTGAACATATTTGCGTTAACACAAAAGAAGCTTACGAATGCCGTTGTAATCGTGGCTATAAATTAAATGACAACAACATCACATGTTCGCCCATAACGGGAGGGGAGCAGGAACAAAATCTTGAAAAGAAACCATCAGTTTTAACTAACGAAACTAATAAGGATGATAGTATGACCAATTACGAAGAGGATGATAATGCTGATGAGGAAGAAGATGATGATGATCGTAGTACATTTGATGATAATAGTGGAGATAGTGACACATGTCCAAGTGGTTACGAAAAAAAGCATAGCAAATGTATCGACATCGACGAATGTGCACTTTCACGAGCCAAATGCAGAAGTAATCAGTATTGCCATAACACATTGGGCAGTTATAGATGCCTCAATATTAATGGTGCCGATTGTCCAGATGGATATCGGTTCAGTGCAAAGACGGATGTATGCGAAGGTAAAAATTTGGTCACAAAAATTATAAGTATAATACTGCTCTACAGCAAAAATTTACTTTCGGCGTAGGTACTTAAGACCTCTTTTAGGGTGCATTTGTCCAACTTGATGGAACATACATTATTTTTGAACTTTGTGAGGCTTTTTAATGTTAATTACTTAATTTTTGCCAATTATATGAATTTTCTTAAGGCACACAAATTTTAAAACATTTTCCTCTAGTTCTTGAAGTACACAGACCAACAAAATTCAACTTTTTTTGGAAGCAGAAACTTGAACACATATTTCCGAAAGATTTAGGTGCGCTTAGTCCAAATCTGGCGGCAGAATTGCTCTATCAAGTCAAGTTTTTGAAGTATTCTAACCTAAAAGTGCAAAAAACACAGTTTATTGACATATTTGAGGTTATGTAGTACCAAGGTTTTCTGTTTTCGAAAATCTACGTTTCAAACAACATTAAGTGTGCTTAAATGCCTTTTCTTTTCGCCGAGATATTTGTGAAATTTTCATGTTTATGGTTTTCCCTTTACCTGAAAACACATTGAGGACATGTGTACATCAAAAGATTTCAAGAAATGCGATAACTCGGTAAAAAAAAAGAAATTTCAAAAAACTCAACGTCATTTAAAAGAAAAAGACTTGTACATTAAGATTCCACACAAAAACCTGACATGACAGAGCAATTATGCGGCCAGATATTAGTGTGTCTGCTTTTTGACCCTTGTTGACCTGTGATATTCATAAAATAATTCCTTTTTTTCAAAATTCAAATGAACTTTTTTTAATTCTACTACAATATTATCGCATATTAAAGGAATATCTGCAAGATCGCCTTGAAATGTGTTTGAGAAACAAAAGAAAAATCATGCAGAGTGAACATAAAATGGGGCTTAGAGATGGAGCATGTCTGGTAATTTTCGATTAAACAACAGAGCAAGCGCTGCTTGACTAAAATGGAAGCGATTTTTGGATTTATCAGCTTATGTTTAACTTAGCATACCTATTAAGAGGCTCCTCAAAAGTAAATTTTTGCTCCTATGCACAGTGGTCTGAAACTCAATTATTTTTTCATTAAATAGTGAAATTAGAGCTCTGCTATGGCTGCCACCATATCCAACAGGCGATAAAAAGTTATATTTTTTGGTAAGAGTTTAGTTTAAAAATTGTTGATGGAGATGTTTTTGCGCCCAAAATATATATATATTCTTGATCAGTATGCTGCACTCTACAAGATACTGAAATGATGCTACGAATATTACCGATTAGTTCATTTTCTAGTCTTCATGCAACTTGATATCGACGTAGAATTTCATTAATCAAGTCAACGTTTCATGTGCTTGTTTTGTTCCTTGACGATGAGATCAAAGTCGACTATCTATCCTATATAATTTTTCGATAGCATCGTTTAGTTTTTCGGGAATTTTGATCATTATCTGACAAAAAGAGTTTGACTCTTAGATACGTCGATAACAAACAAACAGTTTTGTGATCGTGCCACAAAACGTTGCTAATTGCTATTCCCTATACACTACCAACAAATTCCTCATGGTAACCTCTTTCAGCCTTTGTCCTGGCTATATTTGCATAGCTCGACAACTTGAGGTTCGGCGAACGATTGGCATGCACGGTTCCTAAGCTGCTCATGTTCAGAGTTGCGCCAGCTAACCCAGTGAGATATAAAAATTTCTTAAAGTAAGTGATGTGGATGGTGTTATCTGGAATTTCTTGCACAAACAAATAACATTCGATTTAGCTCCAAAATTCAATGCGTTATAAGGGATCGCATTATCGCCGGAGACAGACCTAATTTCCATTAATATGGAAATGCAATATTTCGGTTTTTCATGGATTCTGATTTTAGGAATAGGATCCTTAAAATATATCTTTTTTGACTTGTAAGTTTTTGACATAGAACTTACATATAATAGGATCCTTAAAATATATCTTTTTTGACTTGTAAGTTTTTGACATAGAACTTACATATAATAACAAATAATTTTTAAATGGGGTACACATATTGTTCATATACATATAATATAACATAAAATAGGTTTTTCCAGGACGGGAATGAAGATTTTTTCACATATTAAGTTGACTTTATCCGCCACAAGAGCAAACTTTTTTTCACCTTTAGATGGGGGACCATGCTTTTACATAGTAAAAATTTAATAAATTTACATTTCTTCTACAGATATAAATGAATGCGAGGAAGATATTGATGACTGTGCCCGCGATCAACAGTGTCTCAACCTAAGGGGCAGCTTTAAGTGCGTCTCAAAAACTGATGTATCTACTTTGAGTTCATTGGGAAGCCGTTATCAACAGGGTACTGACCTGCATAAATGTGGTTCTGGCTTTCAGTTTAAAAATGGCCGCTGTATTGATATCGATGAGTGTGTAGCCGATGAGAATGCTTGCGATAGTACCCAAATCTGCACAAATGATATTGGCGGCTTTCATTGTAATTGTAAAATTGGCTTCAGCCTGGATACAACAACAAATGCTTGTGTTGGTAAGACTCATATTCAGCTGAAAGTCATTGTATAGAAATCGGTTGTTTGAAAACGATTACTTTTCTTTGCAGATATCAATGAATGCTCAATTAATAATCACAATTGCCTGTCAACACAACGTTGTGACAATACGCTTGGCTCCTACATTTGTACACGCCTTCAAAGTTGCGGTACGGGTTATACGCTGAATGCTCAAACTAATAACTGTGATGGTATGTTCAAAAATTAAGTGTCTCGACATTCTTCTTTTCAAACAACCCAGCTATACCTCTTGAATCTGTTGGTTTTTTAACGAATTTTAAGATAGGTTTTCTAAAAATTGACCTCAACTCTACAGTTGCGCAGAATTTTACACAGAAAGTAGTAGCATTTATGCAAGAGCTCTTCCCTGCCTTTGGAATGAAGAAAACTTTTCAAAAGTCTTTCATAAGCCAGAAGAAGCATTTAAAAAACAATTATGAAATCTTCGCAAAATGTCTATTTAAAAAATACTTTTATGTGACGACCACCCTAAGTATGCACCCTAAATAAAATTCTTAAACCTTAGCTGTGCCTCTGAATATAAAAGCCACGTGGTGTAAGTTCGGTGTGAATCGATTAGCTGGTCTTCATGAAATTGATATTTTAAAATATTTTTGTATGAGGGCTTCCCTAAGTATGCACCCTAAATAAAAGTTTTACAGCCTAAATTCTATTGCGGGCGCACACGAATCCAACAAACCACATATCATTAAGATCGGTCAAGCCATTCTTGTCAAAAAAGTTTTGATTACGCTAACATTTCAAAATCATATATGACATTGCTATGACTTGTATATTAGAGGTCTGCACAGGTGTACTTGAAGCAACCATCAAGCAACTCACCACGATTGCAAATCCATCGAACTCTTGTACTCGAAAACCACAAATCAAATCAGAACAAATCGAAACACCAAGCAAGAAAGTTAAGTGCTGCACTCTCAAATAAAATGTTCTACGAGCTTAAGCACACTGCATTCGGCAGCGAGTGGCTTGTTGTCTCTTAGTTCGCTTACTCATGCGAATGATTTTTATGCCGTGTTGCTTTGTGCGGTGAATTCGAACAGCAACTCAGAGACGAACGCAAAACAATCTTTAAATACTCTACCGTCGCCATTTTGGCGACGCATTGATAGGTATTACAGTTAACTCGCTGCACACATTGCTTTTTCTCATGTTCGGTATGGCAAATGCTTGATTCGGCTTGAACAAGGTTGACGGCGAAATACGAGTCAACGTACAAACGAATTGTGATCGTTCTGTTTAGTGCGAGTCCGTCGATGACTCACAGAATGTCAATGGAACCATTGTATTCGACAGCGAGTACAATAATCTGTTGACTCAGCAAGCGCACTCGTGCAGACCTCTATTGTGAATAAGTGGGCACATCTGTGCTCTGAGCTTAAAGAAGAATAAAATGTTTGATACTGACAACGAATATCGTTGAGCACTTGAGATGTGAATGGAATCACAAGTCAACAAAACAGAAAAGTTGGTAGAAAAAACCTAATAATCCTATTAGCCCTTATACCTTTGAGTTGAATTGAAATCGCCACAAGTTTGAATCGTTAATAAGCTCTGTACACTACACGAAGTCATACGTGCTACCGCTAAACTATGCGGCCCTCAGAGTGACATTCCTCGTATTAACTAATTTAAATTTTATTGATTGTGCTGCTATAACTTAAAAAATTTTATTTTTATTTCATTTAATTGAAGATGATGACGAATGTGCTCTCAATACTCACAACTGTACACCTGATTACGTATGTTATAATACAATGGGTTCATTTAGGTGCCGTCCTGTACGTCATACGTCAACAACTGCAATTCCTTCAACAACTACTACCACCACAAGTACAACACCTCAACCATCTCCAGCAACATCAATGCGTTCATATCCACACTACCGAAATCACTCATATACATACCATAACCACGATCCGTCGTATAATTCGCGACAAACCCACAGCGGTACTCATATACGAGACTATCCTCCTGTATATGTTAGTCCGGATGCTTCCAGATATCCAGCTTGTGGTATTGGCTTTCAACGAAATTATTTAGGCGCATGCGTCGGTAAGCTAAAAATATATTAAAATGTTGTTCTTGGATAGTTCCATAAAATATCTGATACAGGGTGTGCGGTGTTCTTGAGCAGTGTCTGTTTCGCAATGCGCGAATCGCTTTTTTTTATGCTGCAAAAAGTACTTCTTAAGTTTTAAGTCTTTTATCTCAGCAGTTAAGTTTTACTGTCACATTTTATTTTTTAGATACCAATGAATGCGTGGCAAATAATCCTTGCGGTTCCCATCAACGTTGCATCAATACAAACGGCTCTTATCGGTGTCAAAATCTATTGCAATGCGGAACCGGTTACAAGGCAACACCGGATGGAACAAATTGCATTGGTAAGCATTTTATTTACAGTTGTTAAAATGTTGTCTTCTGGTCTTCTCTCTTCAGTACACAGAGAATGCGATTTGTTTGAATATAAGAAATTATATTTTATAAGAGCAATTGAATATTTGATTGAGTCAAACCTAAAATCCTTCACCCAACATATACCACTATTTGATCCAAATTTAATATGTTTGATTGAAATAAATATTTGATTGCTCTCTGTATATGAAATATAGAGGCAACTGGCCGTGGGCTGGCAATTTCAGAAATTTATATTTTTTCATATTGAATATCATCGTTAAAACTTATAAAACTGAAGAACCATGAAATTTTTATAAAATCTTGCATGTTTCAAATTAGAAAAATGTTATAAAAAAAATAGTCTCAAACTTTTCACACACTGTGATATTGAGGTTTTCGACATGATCAATCAGTTACGCGGGGTGAGAAGTCTCAAAAATGTTTTTTTTTTTTGCGAATATTTTAAAAACGATATATATTTCCAAAAACTCATTTACTACTTTTTTGTATATGAGTAAAAAGTGTGGAAGTCAAAAGTATTAAAAAATTTGTGGTTCTAAAATAAACCCGTTAAGTTGACCAACATTTTACTTTATCTTCTTAAACCTTAAGTATTTCAAAGAAAAAAGGGATGATAAAGTTCATTTTCTAACTCAATAGCCCAAAACACCCTAAGAATCCTAATCTCTTAATGAATGCCAAAGTTGAGATTTCTGAAACTGACCACTAATATATCTATGTAGATATATAGTTAGTTTTTATAGCACTCGTTATCTTTTGAAGCGCTATATTACGTATGGTTAAACGATTACCTCTACGACAAGAGGAAGCAAATTTTCTCAGCTTCAAATTAGAGTAACTTTCATAAAACATACGTTGCTCTTTAGCTTAACCTCACCCCGCCCGCAAGGCTTGAAGGCGCAGAGAAATGGCTGCTAAATATATCTCATATTGCTAGGGATTTTTGAAAGTCAATATTGAGGGCCTTTTTGTTAGTGAATAAAGAAACTAAATCGATGTAGGAAATTTTAATGTGTACGTGGAAATATATCTCATTTTGGTAGAGTTGCTGAAAGTGAAAAGTGAGGACCTTTTTTTTTGGTGAGGTATATGAAATTTTTGTTGAAAAACACGGCATTTTTTGTGGGTAGTGGCGGCAAATAAGTTTTTTTGCCCGGGTGCCCAATATGCACGGTACGCCTCTGATCTCAATACACTCTTCTGTCTTCCCTTTAAAAGCTAGATAACCACGTTGTGAAATTGATTTCGTCTAAAGTTTTAGTTTTTTAAATAAATTGATTAAGATCCTTGACAAGATTCTAAAACTGTATTCTTAGATATTGATGAATGCGAGACAGGCGATCACAATTGCGCTGAAAATCAAATCTGCCGCAATCGTAATGGTGGATATATCTGCTCCTGTCCGCCTGGTCATCAGTTAGTGCGCTTACAAGGCAGCCAGAGTCGTTGTGTTGATATCAATGAGTGTGAACAAGAGCATCCGGCTGTGTGCCCTTCCAATGCACAATGTTTAAATACAATAGGATCATATTACTGTGAATGCAAGTCTGGATTCCAGAAGAGTAGAGAAAACGATCGCATTTGCTTGGATATGGATGAGTGTCAAGAAATTCCTGGGTTGTGCCAACAAAAGTGTGTGAATTTCTGGGGTGGCTATCGTTGTACGTGCAATGCTGGCTATGAGCTCAGTGCAGATAATCGCACTTGCAACGACTTGGATGAGTGTGAAGTGCATAAGTCATATAAGCTGTGCATGGGTTTCTGCAATAATGTACCCGGCTCATATGAATGCTCATGTCCACGTGGTTATACTTTGGCACAGGATAAAAATACATGTCGCGATATTGATGAATGTGGTACGGGTGATGTTTGTACTGGACGCAATGACATTTGCACAAATATACGTGGGAGCTATAAGTGCACAACAATTCAATGCCCCTATGGATATGTCAATGATCCTGACCAAAAAAAGTTTGTGTTGTTCGATACTTAATTTTTTTTTCTTAATTACTTAAGTATTTCATTTTACAGTCGTTGTCGCCAAACGAGCAATTTATGTGAGGGAGATGATTGCTATAATAAGCCATCAGCCTATACTTACAATTTCATAACATTGGTGTCTAAGCTCCAGATTCCACCAGAAGGTCGCACTATTTTCAGCTTACATGGACCAGTTTGGTATGACGATATTGACTTTGATCTGAAAATTGTTCGAATACAAGCAGCTGCGAATATTGAAAAGGCATCGGACTATCATTTTGAGTAAGTTGTCAGCAACTTGTTTCCTATTTCATCATCTACTCACATTTTCAAATTTCTAATTTTTTATTGTAGCACCATTAAAGGCAAACATGAGGTACATGTTACACTTAAACGCTCATTGGAGGGTCCGCAAGATATTGAGCTGGAACTTAGCATGACCGTTTTTACAAAGGGCTTGCCACGCGGGAAAAGTGTTGCGAAAATTTTCATAATTGTTTCGCAGTACTCATTTTAATTTCAGACAAAATCTTTCTTGTATTACTTTTGTATTAAATGTTGTTTTAATTAGAAGTGTATTTATTAAGTGATAAAGATTTTTTGATACACATACACATATTAAATTTAGATTCATGTAATTTGATAAATTTTGTTAAATAAAGGACTTTTAAAAAGCTCAATTGAGGAGGAGGTTACATTTAAGTCGATGGAATCACTTTTGTTTAACTATGTATTTGTGACATGGAAGCGTAGATGTAAATTTAGCATTTTAGTATGGAACTCCACAAATGCCGTTCAGATGAAGTTGTTTTGGAATACATAGAGTTGCTAAAGAAAACCAATGGACAGGAATGAAGCCGTTCAACATTTGCATTCGATAACAAAACCGGAAATAAATAGGGTGTTATTTGTAAAGAAAGTCATGAGTGGAAGCCCTTACCAGCAGCAATTTTCTGCCTGGCCAACTACAAGATAACATGAGAAAAACATCAGCAAGCTGGAAGAAAGAGAAATTGTAATTTTTTGTGATGCTGCCAAAGAGAACATAAAAGTAAAATGTATTCAATTCCTTATACAATTAAATGCAACAGTACCAAATTTCGGTTTTTTTAGAGTGATTGTTTAAGCGCTTGGTTTTTGAAAATTGAAAAAAGAACAGAAAATTTACGGCAGTGAATGAACTATTTATTTTAAGCAATACATCAATTTCTTCCATTTAATTTTTAAAGATTATTTCATGTAAATGTTGCCCGTGGCTGCGCCTGAGGTGGTTCATCCGTAAGCTCCAATTTTGGCATACATTTTCATTTTTTTATCTCGCCAATGGCAGCTGTAATATTGTCTTCCAGGGCTGCAATTGTGGCTGGCTTGTCCCTGCACACGAGAGACTTTACGTAGACCCACAAAAATAGTCTAGTGGGGTCAAATCGCATGAGCTTGGCGGCCAATGAACTGTTCCGAAACGTGAGATGGATTGCACACCAATCTCGCCTCTCAATAGGTCCATGACATGACATCGCGTGCCGTGTGGATTTTTATTTTTTTGTGTAAGTCCAATTCTTCCATTTTGGGCAAAAAAAGGCCGGAAATCATCGCACGGTACTTTGCTCCATTGACTGTAATGTTGCGATTTTCATTATTTTTCAAAAAGTACGGAGCACTGGCAGCTCTTCAGACCAAATTCGGCAATTCTATTTGTTGACATACCCATTGAGCCAAAAATGAGCTTAGTCGCTTTTCGATTTTCGATTTGCGAAACTCATTTCTCACAGAGTACGAGTTTTTGTTCGTTTTTTAGTCCATTCATCGTAAAGTGGCAAACTTCAATGAGCATTTTTGCCGTTAACACATGGTACGAATCACGCGTGAGGTGTCAAAAAATTTACACTGAAAAAACAAATAGCAAAAAAATCATCCGTTAGTATTATTTTAAATTTAGGTCCAGTGCAGTTAAGTTATTATCCAGCTACTTAGGGGGTCGAATGCAGCGTACTAAAGTGGGAATTATATTCTCAACCCAAAAAATTCTGAAATACCGAAATTCCGCAAAGTTCTATTTTGGGTTCACTTTTATTTCTATTTTATTATATACATACATACATACATACATGCATACATACATGCATACATACATACATACATACATTCCTCGTAATGAGAGAGATTCAACAAAAAAACCTCTTTAATTTTAAACTACGTTTTTACAAAAATAGGTCTCTGTGGCTATGGAAATAGAGATAAAGATAAGTGTAAGATAAAGACGATTTTGACTAATTTTATTCGGCAAAAAATGGAAAATAGAATATAAACTACCTGTTAAGAAATTGCAAAACGCGATACAAATCATTGTTGAAGAGAGCACAAGAAAAATAATTCATGAAATAAAATTGACAAATGTACTTGCTTGTAGACACCTCTAAACCACTGGAAATACTCCAAGGCGGTTTTTCTAGAAAGCGCACTTAGCCGCATCTATAACCAAAGTTGACGAACTACTTATTAAAAGAATACATGTACTTAATATTAAGAAGAATGATATGTGGATACGCGTCGAGAATATGCTTTGGATACAGCAAAGATTTTTCTGGAGCTGATTTTATATGGGCTCTACCATGCACAAGATTTTAAAACAGTGTTTTGCTTCCTATGGGAATGATGTCTGAAGAAGTTTTGCAAGCACGAAACAAAGAATTCAGAAACCTCAGGGAGTTTCGTTCTCAAGAAATGTCGCTTGAAAAAACAATACATTTTTTTAATTTATTACTAACATCATCAGTCCCATTTGTCACATATTCAAAATACGTTAATCAAAACCACAAAACTTTGCTTATCGACGAAGACATTCTCAGTTTACTGTTTGATTCACCAATTAAAGAAGAAACATTTGATGACAATCCTGACGCGAAAACTATTTGAAACATTTCGAGTTCATTCGAATAATAAATGTACATAAATTTCATCTTTTGTTGGTGTTTAATGTGCTACTCAACATTTTGATGCATTTGGCGGAACTTAATGGATTTAATGTCCTACATTTTGTAACCAACCAACAATATTTAACAAAAATAATATATTTTTAATGATAACATATCAAGCAAATTAATTGATTGCGACTTTCGCGACGATATCCCATTCAGCCCACTGTGAGACGGTCAGAAATGGTTAAGCCGACTCAGATGGTGACGCTAACATAGAATATTCGCATGTACTTTTGTACACCTGCCACGTCCTTCTATGTGACATAAGCGGAATAACAAAATCAAATCAAACTCATGTGATTTCGATAGGTTTCACTGGAAAGTGAAATGGGGAAGCTGCTTGAAAGCAAGGATTTTAATCCATTAATTTTTCTCAAAAAAGTTTTTAAGTGAACCATGTAGAAGATTCTGAAAACACTGCCAAAATAACGTGCTCAAAAAATAAAACTTATCGACTGAAATAAAAAAAAATTTAGTTTTGCATGTTTTTTATTGATTTTTAAGTTTTTTATTTTTTTTTTTTTTTTTTTCTATTACTCAATTAATTTTAACATTTTTTTGTATGTTTTCACATTAGTTATAATAGATTTTCATTATATTATAATATTTATTTTATGGTTTAGTCTATCACTTTTTAAGTAAGCTTACATCAATAATAGTAACATATAAAAATAAAAACATAATTCTTTTTATTATAAGGTTTAAGAAAAAAAAAAAGAAAATAAAAACTCAGCTTCCTGCACTAACAATTCATTTTTTTTTTTAAAAGCTTCAATTCAATAATAAAGTAAATTTTATGTATTTGTGAGAAACATGAACTGTTTGGTAAAAAAAAGAACTTTAAAAGAAGGGAAATTATTTACAAAATAAGATAAGAATATTAACAAAAATTAAAATTTTGGAAATACTTACAATCTAACACAAAATGTATTCAATTGTCTCTATGTACTTCTTTAACAACAACAATGTTAAGAAAAATTCTATTTCAAAATAACTTTGCACTACGTCATTGTTTAGGTAAATAAAAATTACATCAAAAGGAGAATATATTGTATATAACACAACCAAAAGCAAACAACAGGGAAAATCAGTTTTTTCTGTTGTTGTGCCCATTCTTAATGACTGAACAGCGCTTTAATTCAGATGTGTTTAGTTTTTAGATAAAATATTTTTTCGTAACTTTAAAGCAATTAATTTGTTTTAACATAAAACTTTTTTTTAGTTTGATTTTTGTGTATTTTTTATTTTTTTTTTTATTTTTTTAAGGAATTATTTTAAGTTTTATTTGCTTTTTTTACATTGGCAATTTTGCGTTCAAACGCACAAAATTTGTTTTGTTTTTCGAACTTAAAAGAATAGTTATTAATTTGCATTTAACATAGTTTCAATAAAGAAAGAAAAATGCGTAGTCTATCCAACATTTTAGCATAAAGAAATCATTTATTTTAGAAAAATTTTACTTAAATTTATAAAATAATATTTTAATTTGTATTTGCAACAAAATAAAACGTGCTGAAATAAGATATAGCTTGATTTCAAAAACTTCAAAGTATTCTCGGAAAAACTTCATAATTTAAGTTTATTTTCCTTATAGTTGTTAAGTGTATTATGCACATAAAATGCTAATAGTTTGGATGTAGGTATAAGAAATTAGATTTCATTTTATCTTAAGTTTGCTTCTTTTGGATATATTCTAGTTGTTTCTATATTACTTTACATTTTTACGATATAGTTTAGCCTTGCATGGTACATTTTAATAAGTGTCATTAAATATAGTATAGAAAAGCATAAGAAGTTAATAACTATATTACAAATTTTATAATTATTTTTAGGATTTAAAGATATTTAACTGTTTACATGTATACCAATTGTACGCGGAACTTCGAAGAAACTACATCATTATTTTTATTACTTAATTCGATCCTACCATACACTATTAATATATCAAATACAGACTGCGCTTTAGATAATCTTTTAAATTTTTTAACTGTAGCTCGCCTCAATTGTAACGATTTTTTATTTAATTACGTCAAATTTTTTAATTTCAAGTTCGATTTGTCACTCAAAGTTTTAATTAAAATTCAATAATATTGTTTTATCAAAAATAGTTGAGCAAAATATTTAGAAAAAAATTAACTTACACTGACCAACACCACTTTAATTGTTTTGAAAACGATTCAAAAATATCTCAAAGTTTATATTTTTCATATTATATTCTTTTTTGGTCCAAGCGAATTCAGTAAAATGATAAATATAACAAACAAAATCTATCAGCCAGCATTTAAAATTTGAATTTTGTTAGCCTGTATAACAAAACACAATGTAATAGAATTAAACAACATTGAAAACAAAAGTTGCACTAAAAAATAAACTGCGTCTTAGTAGTGTTTCTAAAAAAAAAAGTCGAACAAAATTTTCGAAAATTATTTTGAATTCACTTTTTGATACACAGTTTTTCGAAAATCTACAAAATAATATGTAAAGATTTTCAATAATGCAATTCTAAAAGCGTAAGTAAAAATTTAACAATTTAAAGTAATAACAAAATTTGATTTAAAAAACGTTGAATTTTTACACATATTACAAAAAAAAATCCGTGAGAAACTCACCAAATTTTTGTAAAACTTTAACGTTTGGATAAAAAGCCCTAAATAAAATTGCAGCAGCGAATTTTTAAAAAGCTATAAAGTAGACAACATGCGTTGTCTGTAAAAAAAGGCAAAAGATAATAACCCATTAATTTTGAAATTATTTCTCCGCTGAAGTGGCTGCTCTGCTGGCAGTGGTTACCGGTTGTTTTGATGCTGTCGTTGTTGCTATTGTTGCTGTTAATGCAGATGGTGCTGTTCCTGTTGTTGTTGTTATCGATGATTGTACTGTCGATGTTGCTACAATGGATGCTGAAGGAGCTGTTGGCTTTAAGTCTTTGTTTTGTAGCTGCTGCTGCTGTTGCGTGGGCTTAGATTTATGATGATATTGATGACGCTGATTTTTATTGCTGCCCCCACCACTACTAGAAGTGCCTGTTAATCCTGAGCTGCTGCCATATCCGCCACCAGCACTACGACGCATCTCATTTGGTGAACCATAGTGATAATTACGATTTGCTACTTGTGGTTTATTGCCAAGTGAGCCACTGCGTATGCGTACATTGCCACTACCAAAAGATCCTGTACGACGACGATTGCTACTAAAGTTACTATAGTTAGAATGATGATGTTGCTGTTGTTGTTGTGGTTGATTGTGCTGATGTTGCTGCGGCTGATGTTGCTGATAATGTGCACGATTGCCTACATAATCACTACGGTTAGTTATTGTTGTATTTGGTCTACGTCCGCCGCCAGCAGTAACAACTGCTGTGCCATCACTTTCTGAAACACTGCGATAGCGATGTAAGTTTCTTCCACGCTTGAGACTTCCAACCCCTTGAAGCATTTCATCGATTTCTGGTTCAACAACGCGAAAATCTTCAATAGTTTTAAAATTTTTCAAATATTCATGTAGTTTGGGCTGCACTTGTAGTTTTTTGCTATTTTTGTAGTATTTGAGGAAGGCCCAGAACTTTTCGAGACCATAAAGTTGGCCTTAAAAATAAAAGAAAAAAATAATAAACAATTAATATACGAAGGTCTCAAGTAAATTAAAAACTTTAACACAAGTTCTAGATAACACAATAAAATTATACGCAATTATAGAAATTTGAATCAAAAGGAAATTCAAAAATATTAGGAGTATGTACGAATTAAATTATTTAAACTTTTCTTTGTTTTTACTTAGAGAGATGCAAACCATGAAATGTAAATTATAAATAATACAAGAAGGTACTCACCAATTTCATAGTCGGCCATAGTTTCTTCCTGGAAATCCTCGTAAACGTTCGGACGAAACTTTTTTTCCAGTCCATATGAAAAGAAACGGAATAAACATTCCAGTCCGTAACGGAAGCCATTGCGTGCATCCTCGAGAGCAAGAGTCCGGAATTCATTGTACATAGTTTTATTGAAATTTTCACGTAAAAAGAATGACCAAAATCGATATAGCGTATTCATTTCCTGCGACTGTCCAAAGCCCAAACGACGACGTTCCTTCAAACAGCGTGAGTGATACTTGTGATAGGCCTGTTGTGTGAAGTTATTTTCTTTTAGTAGCGAATGCGAAGGATGTTGAAACACTGGCAATGATTGTGGCACTGACGAGCCATACGATGAAGTGGTGGGTGAGGTTCCCGCCGAGGAGCCCATCGAAGTCGTACGTGGACGATGCTCAACAGTGTCAAGCAACCAACCAACGTGTGCCTCTACTGGTGGATTTGAGGAGTGGCGTGTCTTGCGCTTTCGTGGCGTACGTGGATCTAATGAGTGCAAATGGGGAGCTGCATAAAAGCGAGCACGACGTGATTTTAAAGTCGAATTTAATGTTGAGTTCATTGTTGTATTTGGAGTAATATCTTTCTCTTCATCATCATATAGGGGTGGTGGCGGAGGTGGGGGTTGTTGATGGATATGTGCTCGATTATTGCGATTAGTTGCAGCGAGTTTTTCAAAATCTTCTTGCGAAATAACATTTACCGTACGATAATCATTGGCGACATTTGATGTTGTCCATAAATCTTCCTCATAATTGACCAAACCGTCGTTGATGACATTCTCTAGATCTTGTGTGATTTTCGTACGTGAGGTGTAGTCGGCGGTGCGGTCATAGCCCTCATGTTTAGGGGCACGTTGTACTTGAGAAACGATTAGCAATTTATTTATATCACGATCAGCAAATTCATAATCGGACTCGTCGTCGTCAGAGTAGTTTTCGGTAAAATTATTTACACGTCCAGTGGCAGGTATGGGATCGAGCAGCTCTTCGTCAAATTGAAAATCTAATTCTTCCTTTTCGGTTGTTGGCTGAGCGGATGCCGAAGAAGCTGTTTTGGATTGGGTGGAGGAAATGAGTGCATTGTTGGTAGTTTTGGATGTAAGGAGCGTTTCATTTTTGGCAGATGATTTGGATGTGGATGTGGAAGTGGTAGAGGTAGTGGTGTTTGTGAGCGATTGATTTTGTGATTGCGTTTGTGTTGAAGTTTGGTTTGAAGGTTTAGTATCTTTTAAAGCATTTGGTTTTGTGCGTCTCTTTACCTCTTTCCACAGACCCTCAGGATCTACAGGTACGGCAGGATCAGTTGCAGAGTCATCGGTAGCAGTTTCAGCGGCAGTTTCGTCTATGTTAGTTGCGGGTGTGGTTTTTTGTGGAGCGGAAGCTGATTTTGGTTTACGTTTATTATTTGAGTTTCCCTCAACAGCAGATTTGACGCTTCCTGCCAAACCGCTTAAATGATCAGCCAGTTCAGCAACTGCACCGGTTGAAATAGCTGCTTCCTGTAATTTCTGCTGTTTGTGCTCTGCCTCTACTTTTTGCGTAAGTGTACTTATTGCATTCACAGCATTAAGCACAGGTGCTGGTGTTTGTTTCTCTTGCTGCAGTAGCAAACTTTGGGCGAAATTTTGCGAATTTCGCGGCACTGGCGGTGGTGGTATACTAGTAAGTGGCTTGGTAGCCATTGGAGATGACAAAATAGGAAGTGATGAGGCATCATCGCCAGGAGTAACAGTATCGTAAACCGTCGCAGCTGCAACTGTAGCACCTAAAGATGTTAGCTTCTCAGCTACCAATTTAGGGGTTTCTACAGGTTCCACTGAATCAACAGCCGCTGTTTCCCCCACCTCCTTTTTCGCACTCTGTTCGTTTTTTGCAACAATTTCTGTTGCTGTTTTTGTTTGTGGTTGTTTATTACCTTTCAGGGGCCCTTGAGAACCACCTGCGGTGTTTTGTGCTGCATCCAGCAAGTCTTTAATTGGCCAAGTAGTTGGATTCGTTTTTGTGCGTACTTTATAGCCTTCGAGAAACTCTAATTTCTCCGATTCCTTTATGGCGGTGATAATTAGAGCAACATCGGTAGTCAACGCTAAAACGCGATGAAAAGAGGCAATTAATGTGACTGGGATGCAACCTTCCGGGTCCATTTTACGGCGTAAAAAGAAATCGCCAGTAAGATTTTCATGGCTGAAGTAATATTCACTAAAAAGAAAAAAAGTAAAACAACAAAAATTAAATTGAACTCAAATCAGAAAGCAATCTTCCAACATTTTGGTTCGAACAACTAGCACTACCCACTCGGAACAAAGTTCCTTTGCAATATCGAAAATAATAAAATAAACATAGGTTTAACGGAGGAAGCTATCGTGAAGGAGTAACGAAAACGAAAGCAAAACGAACACTTTTGTGTTCTTCAATTTCCATGTGTAACAAAGATTCGAAGAGTTCTTTTTCGTGCCTGATAGTGAAAGTTTTAAATTATTCTTTTTTTAGCTCATACTGATTTGCAAATTAACAAGAATAACAATCTTTGTCAATGAATAACAAAAAATAATTAAAATATCCGTCGATATAAACCAATCTTAAAAACATTGTCTGAATTTTTCAATTTCTGTAATTAACGTAGAAACAGTGTTCCCCAACTTTTTTAACTAGCTTTAAACTACACTTTGACTATAAGTAATAATTAAAACATCAATAGCATTGTATTAAAAATTACTTACACTTGTTTCTTAATGGCTTCCTTGACGCTTTGTGCGTCCATTTCAATGTAGGCCGCTGGGACGGGACCATAGTAGTGTGTGCCCATAAGCACAAGTGGCTGCTCGGCACCGGCGGCATCCGCCGGCAAATAACTTGCATACTCGCCATTGGCTAACAGATGGCGTGGTATGCGATTTGCCGTACGACCTGGTCCCTGTCTTGAGAATCCACCGCCGCGTCCCTGGCGCCCACCGCGAAAGCTCGGACGGAAGCGCCTGTTCGTTGTACGCATTGATCTTTCGTAGTCTCTCGTGTCGGTGCCACGTTCGTTGTTGCGCTCGGTGCCGCTGCCGCTACGCCAGGAATCAATGCGCTCAGTAGTGCCTGTATTTTTGGAACGTTCACCTTCGTTGCCACCATTGGTGGTGTTGTTGTTTTGGCGACGTTCATTGCTACGTTCATTGTTGCTGTTGGTGCGAGCGTTGGTTGGCAACACCCTGCGTGAATTCCTACTAATCGGTTTTGTACGGTTAGATTTGGCCAAGTCGATTTGCAATGGGCGCCATTTGTGCTTTGGAATTTTCTTATTGACGCCATTTGCTGTTGCAGAGGGCACAGCTGCTGCAGTAGCAGCAACTGTTGGTGCTGCTGTTGCAGCGGCTTCCGTAATGGTTGCGGTGACATCAGTGCATTGAGCGGCATTTGCGATTTTGGTGTCATTGGATTGTGTCTGTTGCTGCTGAGCAGTTACGGCGCTGATTGCTGAATTTGTTGAACTTGTTGCTTTGGCAGGGGTTATAGTGACGGCGTCTGTTGTTGTTGTTATTGGAGAGTCGGTAGAAGCGTTTACTGTTGCAGTTCCAGAAACGACTACAGCAGTTTCGGGATTGACGTTTGAGCGTTTTTTTGATGAACGTTTCGATTCGATAGATGCTGGTTTTCCACCAATTAGCATTGGCCAGTCACCAACGTTGCTAAAATCGCTGGCCTGAAAAATGAAATGATATAATAAATAAAAGATTTGAACGAACTATGAACATTGATTTTTGTGCCGTAGTTATTTTAGTCGATTTTCAATAGATATGAAAAACCTTAGACTTCCAATCTCCGTTCCAAAAAAATTTTTAATGTTTAAATTAATGCAAGATTGTATTCGATTCGACTATATATACGAAGTGTTTGATTCACCCTAAAGGGATTACTAAACTCTTACCTAGAAGCAAAAAATCAATAGTCGAGTTTTATATGTTCTGAAATCGCAAGAACAAGGAATACGGGAATCGAGGGAATGGTTTGAAGAATGGAAGGCAATCGCTACAAATTGTGCTTGTTGGAAGAGTTTTGTATAGGTCATATGTTCTTTGAGGAGAAAAAGGACATAAGAGAGGGAGAAAGAGGCATTTTTGGCCAAAAACTAGCACAATCAACAAACTTCTATAAAACATTTCTTCTCAGTATTTTTGTAAATGATAAGTATCAGTGACCATTAAAAGTGACAAAGTCGCAGATAAACAATTTGTGGTAGAATTTAGTTTAAGGTCTATACTTCTCATATTTTTTTTACTGGCTTTACACCATTCAGTCATTGATTAATTCGGTTTGTTCACATTCACAAGGGAGCATATTTAAGATTACAATGAATTTTCAAAAGCTATAAGCTATTTAAAAAACAGTTTCTGAAAATCTTTTATTAGATTTTACCAAACGGTAACCGAGACAGACTGAGATTTACTTTATCGGAATTTTTTGTAGATATAGTTTGCAATAGCTCAAACCTTAATTAAGTTATTGCTATTTCAAATGTATAAGTTTAAGAGAGAAACGCGACCAAATCTTTTTCAGACAGTGGCGTCACTTCACCAAATCTTGGCGAGCGAGAATTAAAATTCCACCACTATTAGATGCGTTTATTGAATTAATGTATTGAAAAATAACTAGTATCAGATCCTTGGGGAGGGGCCAATGCGCTCCCAGCCCTACTGAATTGACGCCACTGTTTTCAGATAGTGTGGACATTGGAAAAATAGCAAAGTTGAGGCCTAATGGCTTTATCATAAGCAATTCAATATAGAAAAATAACTTATTCAAAGAATATAGCTCAATGACCGTTTCGATAACATCAACGCAAAAGTATATTATATACGAGTATGTATAACATAATGTACTTACTTTTTGATTGACCTTTTTTCTGTCTTTTACTGCAGAGGTGGTTGGTATAGTGGCGTCAGCCTTTGGCACAACTATGCAAATAATAAAATGGAAAATTTCGTATTGAATTTAAAACTAAAAGCGACAAAATAAATTAAACTCACCAATGGTAGTCGCGACTTTTTGCGTTTGTGCTGCGACCGCTGCTGTTTTGTTATTCTGTACGCTGTTGTTGGTTGCAGTTGCTTGCTGCACTTGGGACTGCTGATGTTTTTGATGTTGTTGTGGTTGTTGTTTTGGTTGTAGAACTCGTTTGTCTAATGGCGTCGAGCTGGTCTTTGGGCTTGAGGATTGTTGCTTTGTAATCTGGAATTAAAAATGAAGAAGAAAAAAAATAGTTGTATATAAGAAATGTTGAGACATTTAAAAAATTATGCATGTAAAAACTAAATGCATTTCTTTTTCTTTACATTCGACTACAAGTTGATTTACACTCTTGTTAAATATGAGACAAATGAAAAGTAAAGAGAAATTGGAACGAATTATTGATTTATGTAAATTGCAGGAGACATTTTTCAGGTCAGCCACAGCACACATAAAATTTTTACATTGATTTTAAAAATTTACTTCATTCAAAGTAAATTCATTTCATTCAATAGCATTAAATTTACTAATGCAGTAGAACACTTTGCACGTTCTCGTTCACGATATGATTGAAATCATGTTTAAAATTTTTATTACCTGTCGAAAATTGGCAACAGCTCATGTATTGATTTATTAGTCGGCTGTAAAATTCTTTACCGTATTTATTCATTAAAAACTTTTCAATCTAAAGTTTGTAGGTTTTGATAGCGTTAAACAAAATTGGACTACACTGAAATTTGTAATCAACTTTGTAGGTGTTATATTTATCTTGATTTTTTTAAATCAACTTTTGCTTTTTATTCAATTAGTTTTTATGCCAAAAGATAAAATTTTATTCTACTTCAATGGCACTTTTGATGGTGTTTATTTATTAGCACTCTATTTTTAAACACAAATTAATTTTTAAATTTATTTTAAGCGAAAAAAAGCGTCTTGTATCAACGATGACTAAAGAACTTCTAATTTAACGAAACGTACAAGTTTCTCTCAAATCAGTTTTATACGCATCGTCTACGACGTCGGCTCATACGTGCTATGTACTATATGTGCGAGTATATAGATGATGAATGAGTACATTTTTCTCCGACGTGTTTTAACCCTCATTCACAATGTTTTTGTCGCAGTAAAATGCTCTCTTCCAACAGCACACGCACTTTTGTTATTTGTTTTTATTTTGTGTTTCGACATGGTGAGTGACTATCCGATGTGCTGTAAGACACGTAGGCCAAAGCAAAATTCGAGGCTTTGCTTGAACAACAATATGTTGGTGAGCCTGAGAAAATTCACGCTCGTATAACCTCGTTGTACGAAAAATTGGATGCTTTGCAACACACATTCAAACATTGCATACGATCTGTTGTTCAACTTCATTTCTTATGTTCGCTTTGTATTTTGAATCACACAAATGAATACAGATAATTTTTTTCTTGTCAAAAATTAAATAATTGCAGATAGGACAGCCTACTAAAGAAAAAAAAAAGACTATTTTAAGAGGATTATTCTCGGATTATGAGGACAGTGAAATTGGAAAAGAACTGTCGACAAACCCGGAACAACCATGTATATATAAATAGAAAAAGAAAATGGGAAAACAAGAGAAAAAAGGATGAAAAGTCAGTACCAGTTTTTATTCTGGCAAAGAATTCGCCGCCAATAAATTTCTTATGCAATGAACTATAGTGCGACGGGCAATAATAAAGCGGTTTTAACGTGCAAAGCCAGGTTTTTGAACTATCCAAGTTTATGCGTGCGTTTTGTGTTTTTTTATTTATGGGAGAGAAGCAAAAGAGTATTTTTATGAGAGAAATGCCTCCCGGTAAGAAATTCTAAGGTCCACACGGGCGGGTGTTTTAATTATCAACTAGTTCATGGAGGAATAAACAAAATTGACAAATTTTCAAAAGAAAATTTAGAATATCAGCATATCACGAAAGCTACGGCATTTATGTACATATACTCGTATGTATATATGTATATAACTTCCATGTATCAATATAACTTCCATGTATCAATAACTTATCTCACATGACAATTAGAGATTCACAACAACGAACTAACGAAATTTAGAATCGCTATGCCTCCAAAACTAAGCCTTTTATTTTATGCACGAATCCTACTCGCTTCAATTTTGTGCTCCGGCATCGCGTTTGATGTATTTGGTGAGAACCTCTTTTTTCAAAAATATTGGGAAAAAATACCACATTAATTCTCAACAAAGATTTTGAGTCTACCGGGTCGTGGTAAAAAAATAAATCTTTTTAGTGTCCTTGATTTGTATCTTTTTAATTTATTACCTCTAAATATGCTTTAATAAATCTTTTCCTCCCTTAACTCACCACAGTTTAAGTTCAAGAAATGTTTTTTGTGGGAAAAAATATTTATCCGAACTTAGTTCATGGAATTAAATAAAGTGTCGAATCAGTGTCGTGTTAAAATCAACGTGGGTTCCAAATTTTTTGTTTTTTTTTTTACTTCAGTTTAGCTTTTATTGCTGAATCAATTGTGAAAATTCCCTTGTTACACTACTGCAACATTAGAAACTAATAAAAGTTAAGATACTAAGTATATAGTCATTACACAAAAACTTACGATTTTCAGATGATACAATAATAATTTCGTACGATCTTTCTGATGTGTCACTATAGATCACTTTTGTAAATAATAATGTTAAACAATTTAAAACATTAAATAAGTTTTTAAAAAATTTTTTAATAATAGTTTTTTGCTAAGCAATTTTTGGCACTTGATTTTTCAGTACAGCTCTATATTTTCTTTCATTTTTCATATCAGTTTAATATTTTTCACACATTTCATTTAAGGTTTTTTTTTTATTGCATTTGTATATAGAATCTATGTATATGATTTTTCATAGCTTTATTTATCACATACTGTTTAATCACTTTCATATAGCAAATAATAGATTGAAATAGAGATTTTTTTTAACTCTTAGGGACTTGCTTGTTTCTTGAAAACACAACTGTAGCTTTTGATTGCTGAAGAGCAACTGAAGCTCGTAAAATAAAATGCGATAATTATAAAGCTAACTCAAATTGATAGTCGAGCAGTTAGTTGCCTAAAAGTAGCGTAAAAATCAAATAAGGCAAAAATTGAAAGAAAAAAAACCTCGTATATTCATTGTTTTTTCAACAACAACATTTTGCGTTTTAGAAATTACGTTCATATAAAAATTAGTTATACCTACTCGTATAGGAGAAAATGAATAGAAAAACACTTGAGAACGTAGCACCGGCCTGATAGCAGACTTTTAGATAGACTTTTTTATTTTGTTAGCAGCAAGGCAGAAATAAAAAGATCGACGATGGTTGTAAACAACTTTGCTGCTATATTTAGCTAACGAAACGTGTTTTTCTTTTTTCATCGAGAAGCGATAAAAATATTTAAGCAAAAGAAAAAATCAGCACAACAAACTAAAAGACCGAACGAACGACCGGCTTTTTGTAAATGTAAATAAAGTTTTTGCTCACATACACACATATACGTAGTATGTAAAGGGTGTTTTTTTTAGAGGTTTGTTTTTCGAATAGAGATAAAACTGGCATTTTATGGTCAAGTCTAGCAACTCTAATGTCATTTATGTTCAGTTTGGTTTGCCATTTCATCATGAACAGGTTGACAAAAGAACAACGCTTGCAAATCGTGCAAATTTATTTCGAAAATAATGGTTCAGTTCGCGAAGCTTACCGCAAGCTCCATCCATTTTATGGTCGACATAATCGTCCATCAGAGCAATTAATTCGGTTAACCATGGATCGTTTTCGCACTACGTTTACTCTATGTGATAATACGCATCCGCAGAGACGTCGAACAGTGCGCACCGAAGAAACAATTGCCGCTGTAGAGCAAAATGTTGAAGAGGACCCGAATGAATCGATTCGCCACCGTGCACAGCAATTGGAGCTTTGTCCATCAACTTTATGGAAGATTTTGCGCAAAGATCTTGGCTTGCGACCTTACAAGATCCAGCTTGTGCAAGAATTAAAGCCGCGAGACCATGCAATGCGTCGTGATTTTGGTGTATGGGCCGAAAATGAGATTGATCTCGATGCTGATTTTCATCGCAAAATTTTGTTCAGTGATGAGGCTCATTTTTGGTTGAATGGCTACGTCAACAAGCAAAATTGCCGCATTTGGAGTGAAGAGAATCCACATGAGACCCTTGAGACGCCATTACATCCACAAAAACTGACTGTTTGGTGTGCTCTATGGGCTGGTGGAGTCATTGGGCCATACTTCTTCCGAAATAATGCTGGAGAGTCAGTTACCGTTAATGGAGACCGGTATAGAGCCATGATAACCGACTATTTTGTTCCCGAATTGGATGGCATGAATGTGGATGAGTTGTGGTTCCAACAAGACGGCGCTACATGCCACACAGCGCACGTCACAATCGATTTATTGAAGGAAACATTCGATGAGCGCATAATTTCGCGGAATGGACCTGTCAATTGGCCACCAAGATCGTGTGATTTGACACCATTGGATTATTTTCTTTGGGAATATGTGAAGTCGCTCGTCTACGCCAACAAACCAGAAACGTTAGGGGACTTGGAAGCCAACATTCGTGGCGTTATTGCCGACATACGGCCCCATATGCTCGAAAAAGTGGTTCAAAATTAGACCTGTAGAATTGGCTTTATTCGAGCCAGCCGCGGCGGCCACATGCCCGAAATCATATTTAAACATTAATGGCATAAAATTATCCTTCCAATAAAGCCAAATTGATGGACATTAAAACGATTTTCTTGTGTTTTATTTCAATTCGAAGCTCTATACCTCTAAAAAAAACACCCTTTACCTACATATACATGCATGTACAATATATCGTAAGTAAACTACACATCAGTGCTAATTACAATAAATCATACGATTTAATTTGTGCTGATTTTTTTTCAAGTCATTATTTCTCTTAAATGAAAATAGCTCTTGTAAAATATTAAAATTTATAAAATAAGTATAACAGCTTAATATACACTACCGCGCAAAGTTTGAGACCAATTCTAGTTTTCTCAAAAAACACCTCTACATTCCAACACTTTTTCAACTAATCGAAATTATTTTTTGGATTGTATATTGTGGTATGGAGTTCCAGCAATCCAACAATGTGCTCTACATAATTTCATTTGAAGAAGAAACTTTGTTTCGAACTCGTGGGACTAGCTCTTCTCATAGAATTTCAAAGGTCGAGGTTTGTCAAAATCAATTTGTTTATTTTTTTGGAAGTCTCTATATAGTTTTGAAGTGTGCGAAGCATTATAAATTTTTTTCCAATAAAGACCAGACGGCATAGCATGTTGTTCTAAAATGAGTTTGTTGCATTATATTTTCATTATACCTTCCTTGCGCATTAGTTTCCTACTCCAATTGTGGAGAAACATCTCAAGATCATAGCAAAGCCACCACCATATCTAGCAGTATATTTCTTTCGGCGAGGCGTCAGACTAAAATTCGCCTTTTTGACGCAAACAGCTCAAACTCTGATTCATTTGCTCTTCATACTAAACGTTTCTTCTTATTGGTCGGTAGATGGAATAGTTTTCGTATAGCTACACTACCAAAAATTCTAGATTCCCTAGCTTTTTCAACCGGTTCATGATTTCAGAGCAAATGCTGTTTTTCTTCTGTGCTGATTGTTCCGAGTGTTTCGCCTCTGAGGTTTCGCTTCAAAACTACTAGTTTGTCTATATCGCTAAGTCGTAATATGAACACGTCTTTAATCCAATCTTTCTTTTTTCACCATTATTGCCAAAAGTAACTACTGCTCAACGTGTTGTAATACCATAGCGTTAATATCGTTCGTTTTAGGAGTCGTCTTCTTTTACTGAGTGTAGGATCGACTTTTTATTCTAAGTTCTATTACCTTTCTCCTTAAAAAGAGTAAAGAAAAAAAGTGAAAGTAATAAAACCGAAAAAAGCCAAACCGCAACAGGTCATAAAAACCTAAAATGTGCCTTTTTCCCTATTTTAAGCACTAATAGCTCACAATTGGCAAATACTTTGTACAAAAACATTTTGATACCTCTTGAGGTTTTAATCTTTTACACGGCAGTAAATATAAATAGCTTTTACCTTATCGTATACGATATACATGTCATGCATACATACATGAGTGCAGTTGACTCAATTCTTTCAAACAAAGAATATAAAAACAAATATGATAATTTCACTACAACGCATTAATTGTTGTTTTCCTTTAAAATAATGACACGACTTTATGTTTTTGTTTTTAAAATAAATATTTATTTCTCCAATTATACTGGTATGCAAATTAGAATAATAGGACTTGTCAGTATTGGGTGGAATTGTTATTTAATTAATCTTTCAATTTTAGAAAATTTATGAAGTTGGATCTTTAAGACACATTAAGAGAATGACTGTTCTTAACATGAAACTTTTCGCTTTTCGAGTGAGTTACTCGTAAAAATGTAGGAAAAGGTTAGAAAAGACAGGAAAATATGGAAACAGGGTGGAATAATATAGTAAAGAAATTAGCAAATAGTTAAGTGTGTGAAACGGTACAGAGAGAGTACATCCCATGTATCGCCACTGTCTTTTAAAAAGGCTTTTCGTAGCCTCATAAATGTGAGAGATGTGTCCTTATGCACATTAGAGGTCTGCATGAGTGCACTCGAAACGACAATCAAGCCACTCGCCACGTTACGAGTCCATCGAGCACAAAAGCCACAAAGTTAAATCAAAACAATTCGAAATACCAAGCAGAAGAGGATATGCACTTGCAAATAATTCGCAAATAAAATGTACTACAAGTTCAAGCACTCGAACTTTAGTGCATTCGAAAGTTTATATGATAATCGTTTCGAGTGCACTACTGCAGTCCTCTAATTGCACATGTATTTATGTGCAGATTGGATCATAATTTTATTTGTTGTGCTTATAAACTTTACTTGGAAAGTTCGAACGCGTGATTTGAAGCAACCGGTTCAGAGTTTTTAAATACGGCGCAATGGAGAAAAAATATGCCAGTAAGTTGCTTTAATCATATCATATAAGTTGGACAACATTTGTTTGAATTAAAAGTGTGCATTATGCTCTATTGCTCCACAATAGAGCTAACGTTGATCTAATTGTTGAAGACAATGGTGAAGAAGATAGTGTGTGCAGTAGCGTACCTAGAGGGCGCCCGAGGGTGCGGTCGTCTTGGGCGAAAGGATTGGGGGCGGCAAAATGTCTTGAAATAATTCTCATTTTGCTAGCGGTTTCGTAAGACAAAAATATCCTCTTTTTTTTAGTAAATGAAAATTAATCGTCGCGATGTAGTAAATTTGAATGTGCAGATGCAAATTTTGAAAGTTTAAGTGAAATATATCTCATTTTGTATGTGAAAAGTGTGAGGAGGTGAGGTAAAAAAAATGTCTTCCGGTAGGGGCACCAAATTAGTTTTTTGCCCCGGGGGCCCAATGTGCACGGTATACCTCTGAGTGTGTGTCTGAACAATTTGCCAGGAGGTCAACTCAGTATTCGCAAAAAAAACAAAAAAATTATCATAGAACAGTAGAAGCTTGTTAAAAACATTACGAGAACATGAAGAAAACAAAGTGGTGCCTATGACGAAAACTTCAACTACTTCGCATTCAGGAGAGTTATTGCAACCGGATTACTGCAATATTTTACATAATCTTCTAATACAGAAGAAAGCAAGCCAAGCGCCAACACAGGTATGTATTTCAGATTTGATGGACAAGGTCACCTGGTACAACATAAGGAGCTTCAAACCCGTTGCAACCATTACCATAAGAGTCTTAACTTTTCTTGCGACAAATGCAATGTCACCTTACATAGAAAGGGCCGTTTTTTGGCATCGCCTCCAAAATGTGTACATATTTTTAAACTAACTATGCACCTAATATCCGCATAATTATTTTATTTTATTTATGCTGGCATCTTTTAAATAAATGTATTTGATTGAGAAATTTTCAAAATAATTGTTAACAATAAGTTTTTGAGCCAAACAATATATTTGAGGATTGAAGAGATTTGGTTGAGTCAAATAAATATTGAGTTGTCATATTCTATATTGATTTCACGCCTTATTAATTTGAATATTTTATGATCCTCTGCACCATTATACACAATTTAGGTATTTATAGTATTGGCACCAAAGGCAGATAATACAAGGATGTTACGATTATGCACAATATTGATTTACCTATAATTATAAATTGATATTTTCAGATATAGAAGTATGAATATTAGTTTTTTAGTAAAAACGACATTATTAAATGTTTGCAACAAAACAATATTATTTCCGCCAGTTACAGAAATTAATAATTATTAACGACCAAATTCTTTTGACAAAGGAATATTTGTTTTAACCAAAAAATGATTTGGTAATTGTTACCAATTACATTAACCAAATCCGCGAAATAAGTGGCATTTCAAATGTTTAATTCGCCCATATGAAATATATAGCATTCGTTAATTTTTGCCAAAACTCGATACATACAATTAAATCGTTTTCGCTGTGTAACCTAAATCTGACAAAAATTATATTTAGGCCAATTTAGTAAAGTTTTGACCTAAAAACTGTTATTATTTTACATAACCTTAAAAAAAATGTTAGCTTTGAAAGTGATACAGTGATTACAAGTGTTTTCGGAAAGCTATATATAAAGCGGTAAGTTCAAAAACTAGACAGGACAGAGCGAATCGGGGGCTAAATAGAACGCATAGAAACGCATACCACTAATTTTTTTTAACATACATAACTGAATTTTTCAACTTTTTACAATCATATTTATGTAGGGCTGGAGAAAAAATAATTTTATTTTCCATAAAGTATCCGAATCTTTGAAACATTCAAAAACGGGATAGAAATACACAATGTTTGGAAAAGATGATCAGCACAAAATTGCATTTTCAAGCAGAGAATGAAATAAAAACCCTATCGTATGGTTCGATTTCGTTCTGTTCTATGAGCGTTAACTTTTTCCCTCTGCATTCCGCATTTCACACATTGATTGAAATACTAACACAAACAATAGCAAGCGACATGAGAGAGCGCAACAGAACGGTAATTATTTATTCACTTTGTTGTTGTTTAGACTAGCGATTGCTATCCGAACCCGTACCAAATGTAGTGATCGTTTTTGTCATTAGATTCGTGTGACGGAAAATGTTTTTTTTTTCAAACGAAAGATAGCTCGAAATATAGCTCGAAAGATAGCTCGAAAGATAACTCGAAAGATAGTTCGAAAGATAGCTCGAAAAATAGTTTTGTACATCATTAAAGGAGGCTCGGAACCCTGGAAAGAATCCTTTTTGACCCGAAATCGGGTCCCCGAACCATGGCACCCTTTTTTTGACCCATTATCGAGAAAAAAAAACTTTCAAACGAAAAATAGCTCAAAAACATTTTTGAACATCACCACGGGAGGCTCGGGACTCTGGAGAGCAGTGTTTTTGACCTGAAAATAGGTACCCGTACCATGGTACTCTCATACGAATCTAATGACAAAATCGATCACTACATTTGGTACGCGTTCGGATAGCAATCGCGAGTCAATAAATATTTATATTCAGCAATACGAATAAAGATTTATATACGTGGGGCAGAACGTTACCATTCTGTTCCTCTCTTTTATTTCTGCTTGCTACATACGGGTTGGTGTTTGAATCAAAGAGCGAAACAAAGAATGTAAGGAGTAAAGTTTGCGTTGTGCAGTTTTCTCATTCCCTATTTTCAAGTGTTAACTTATTTCACCTGAATTAATTAAAACATTTTAAAAGTTCAACGGTAATTTTAAATTAGGATCAATCAATAACTTAACATTTAAACATTTTTTTATTTAAATCGAAATTCCATTGAATTAAAAGTTTAAGCAGAGCTTCATGAAGCTACATTAAAATATTAATTCGTTAAAAATTAAATTTTTTTAGTACTTCACATTACAGAATTTATTTTATAATTTAATATTTGAAACTCACATTCTGTAGATCCATCTTAAACGTATTTACTTGCTGCTTTAAAAACTTCCTATAAAGTTTCGGGATAAAAACTTAATAAGCGCTCGATAAAAAATGTTTCAGCTACGACAAAAAAAAACATTTAAAAAGAATCTTAAAACACTTGTTCAAGCCACTTTGTGCACCATATTTCTTCAATTGAAATTTAAAGTTTGTATTTACCAGTCTAACAAATTAATAAACACAAATATTTTTCAGGTGTTACTAAGCTTTATCTAAAATTTGTAAGTGCCTCATAAGCTAATGATTTCATTGACATTTATTTTTGAAATAGAATTTAATTTAAATATCGAAAATTTGATGCGTAAATTCTGTTAAAATAAAGCTTGAAGCTTTTGAGTGTTTCATTTGAAAGATAACACTTTAACTTCAACTTAAGAACTAAGCTTCAGATAATGAACAAAGAGATTTCTTAAATAAAAATAATATATTTTTAAGTGCCCATTACATCATTACTGAAATCTTAAATGAAAATTTAGAATACTTCTCACCAGGGCTGGCAAATCATATAAAACTTGGGTGTTGAGTGACGACGGTAGTCCAGAAAGGGATTGGGGGGGGCTGTTTCAATATATGATTCAACATGAAAAACTAATAGTGGTTTCGAGTGAGACTCTCAGAACGTTTTTGTTACCTTTTACAGCATTAAGTGGAGAAAGAGAGACTCCAAAAGTGTTCCAGAGCATGTCACTCGTAAGCGCTATAAAATATAAATTATTAAGAAATTTACAACGATTGCAATTTGATGACTTAAATTCGCACGAAAGCCGAAAAATTAAGGAGCACGACGCTGACCCACTTTCAAAAAAAAAATAAGTCATATCGATGGCGTTCTTGCGCTGCTTGATATTCAATTTAGATTATTAATTTTTAATCGCAACGATCTTTTTCTAATTGAAATATAAAAGAAATATTCTTATATTTTTAAAAAATCTAAAAGACATTTAGATA
The DNA here is from genome assembly GCA_963680825.1 of Meiosimyza decipiens. Taxonomy (NCBI): domain Eukaryota; kingdom Metazoa; phylum Arthropoda; class Insecta; order Diptera; family Lauxaniidae; genus Meiosimyza; species Meiosimyza decipiens. Next base: position 52,066,169 of record OY804259.1, on the reverse strand, counting down.
TATTGATATAACCGTTTATAAAGTTCGAGCGGGGAATCCGACACCCGCAAAATTTTCGGTTATCGAGTGCTCTACACCGAGGACACGACTTTCCTCGGACCTGCTTGTCACACAAGCACGATTATGATTCTAATATCATTTTTTTTTCTACTGCAACTCTTAATAGATTAAAAAACTAATTAGTATATAAAATAAAAGCAAAAATACAATAAAAAAACTACGTCTTATCTTCTTATCAAAAGAAATAAAAGTACAATACAGTAGTAGTATTAACTAATCAAATATCATTATTTTTAAAACCCATAGTAGTTATAATAAAACTAAGAAGAAAGCCTTTATAATATTTCAACTAAGTACATACACACTTGAAGTAGAACACCCAAAAAAGTTAGAAATTTTATTGCAAATAAGTTCCCGAGATACATGGGATCAGAAACACAAATATTCTTTGCTGATATTTATTGCAGCAATATATCAATTCATCATTTTTTAAAGGTAGTTCTTTTTATGAAAAATTAAACGCAATTTATTTATCAATTTTTAAATACGAATTATAAAATCAATTACCATTGCCGTAACAATTTGAAACTATAAAAGAATATCGTAAAATAAAATGTTAGGCTAAAAATAACTTTGTAAACAACGATAAGATTTGCGCTGCCAGTAAATACATGCCAAACAGTAAAGAAAAAACATACATACGAGTACATACATACATACAATATAATAAAATAAAATGAGTTCTTAAAGTATTCCACAAAAAAAAAAATGAAATTACCAAAAAACAACTGCAGGAAAGTAAAAAAAAAATGTAGGATGCATTGGACCATTTAGCACTGCGTAATTGAAAACTTTATCCAACTCGTATTCTCTGCCTTGCAAGAGTTAAAAATTTTTATATTAGATGCGCAACAAGTTCTCTCTGTTTTTTGTTAGAAAATGCAACTTTATTGTCAAAAAATAGTTACAGACGATAAATCAAAGTCTCTTGAGGCTATCCACGAATCAAGCCATTTTTTGAGGTTTTCATAGGAGTTGAACTGCTGATCGGCCAGACCATATGCCATTAAACGGAACAAGTAGTAGTCTGACGGGCTAATATCTGGGGAATACGGCGGGTGGGGTAGGACTTCCCATTTGAGAGCTTCTAAGTATGTTTTCACATACTCACATGTTTCAACGTGAGGCCTCTACGTCTCGTGGTTTCAAATTATAAGGAACCCAAGTTCCTTGCTTTTGAATCATCCCGAACGCATGCAAACGCTTGGAAATGGCTAGATGGGTAACTCCCAATACTGAAGCAAGCTCTTCTTGCGTTTGGGCCGAATCCTCATCGAGCAATGTCTCCAATACCGTATCATTGAAGGTTTTTGACCTTCCTTCACGTGGTCGATCGTCGATGTCGAAATGATGGTCTTTAAAGCGACAAAGCCAATCTCGACACGTTGTTTCGCTCAGAGCACCATCTCCGTAAACTTTTTGGAGCTCTCGATGTGCATCAGCCGCCGTTTTCTTCGATTGAAAGAAGAAAATCAACACCTCCCGCAAATGACGGTTATTTGGCACAAAATCAGTCATTTTCGAGCAACCGATAGGATAGGAACCAAATCGACCAGCTCTTACCGCTAGCGCCATCTATTAACAAACAGCGAGAACTTAGTTGCGCACCTAATATTTATTTTTAATGGTTACGAGAACTTTTTTTTCTTTCTATTAATCAAATTTGTATTTTCAACTGCATCAATTAAAATTCTTAGAGTAAATTTTGATAGAGAAAACCGCAAAAAAATTCCAATCATATACTTTATAAAAAGTTATTCCAGTAGGCCTACTAGACAATCACTGTATATTATGAATTCAAGTTACAAGGATTAACTTTAGTACATTCACATTTTGAACGTTGGGGGTCGTCACTCAAACAACGCTGTTGTATGCAGTGCGTTTCACTTGGAACAAAGTTTATTCTATATTATTATTATATTATATAGACATTAAAAACGATATTTCGGGTTTGAACATATTGGATCGGAAAGCTTCCTAAGCCAAAAGGTAAAACAGAAAACAATTATTTATTATTATTTTATTGAGCTTATTATTCAATACAATTTGTTTCACTTCTTACTTGGGTACTGAACAGATCTATGCAAAAATTAGAATTCTAATATCTGGCTTACAAATTCATTACTATTCGACTTAAGAGTCACTAATGAGTTCGCCTAGCAACGAATGAAACTATGACTGACAATTTTTAGCTCACTTTTCCTGTTTAGTTTTTCCTTCTTGGCTTAATGCGTTTGCTGTTAACACACGCTGTATTGAACAGTAAGCTCACTCAGTGAAAGAACAATTATTAACTTTTTTCTGTTCTGACACACCACCATAAAAATATGTTTTTAGCTTACTAGTGTCAACAATAAAAATTTGTTTTATATATTCATTTCAAACGATGGAATATGAACATTGCACTTTACAAATTTTCTATCAATATGCAACTTTCCATTAATTAAGCTATGTTGCCTCGCTTCAACAACCAAAGTGAGCAAAAAAATTAAGGAATCTAACCAACTGGATCTTAATTTATTAAATATTCCAACCCTTTGGCAACAGAAAACAAAGAAGAAGATATAAAGAACGAAATTTCGAGTATGGAAAGTACTCGGGTAAAGGCGATGAAGTTCATCAAAAGTATTCTTTATTTTGTGAAATTCCAGCGTCAAGAAATAACCGATTCAACTCATTCGTTTGACCGTAGGTTTTCCTTTAATAAGTATTTATTTGGTACACCCAAATTGAAGATTAAAGAGATTCGTAAGATTCGGAGAAGTTCAAACGTTAATTTTTTTTTTAATTGAACCTAAAATTTCAGAGTAAAACGCAAACGCCTAAATTATTTGACAACCACGTAAGTTTTTCTGTTTATTATGAGTTCATATTAAAAATATGGTATATGGATATTTCCGCAGAAAGGTTCACCATGCCCGAAAAATTAAAAGATATAAAAAAACATTATTATCTGATATTATCTAAGAAAAATATTCAAATTTTATTAATTTAAGCACTTTACAACTTTATGTGGTTAAACCACTTTTTAACTGCCAAAACACAACATAATCACGTAATTTTTTTTTTTTGTTTTGCAAAGTTTTGAAGAGGAGCAGTTCACAAAATAGTTTTATTTTCAATAGTCAGCTGTACTACGCCCCTAACAGGAAAACGCATTTCCACGGATAATCAAGTAAGCATATTTTAAGGAAATTTGGTTTGGAGATTGATCGAATTTTATAAAAAAGGTTATTAGAGGCTCTAAGTCCTTTATGGGAAAAAACGCAGCCACGACTGAGTCGCTCCTCTTCCAGGAAAAACTTTTAAGCTGCAAAAAGTAAAGTGATATTAATCCATAACCTTTTAAAATTAGTGCTATTAAAAAATGTTGGTAGATTTTGCTGACTTCTGCGTTTCAATAAATGACTATAATAAACACTTCCATTTGTTGTGCCGTACGAATTGCTCTTTTATTGCCTTTACCTTGGAACCAGTAGAGCGTCTTCCATCAAATTTACTACTATGCGTGGTGCTACCAAAGGGTTATTTCTTAAAGAAACAAAAGAAAAAAGTGTTTTTCTTTGACAATCGACACCATGGAAATACCCATACATTATCCATTAATCACGAAAAGCTTGAGTAACTTGAAAAATAACGGACAGTCTAACATAGAAGACTAACCGGAATATTCCAAGTATCTAAAGTTTTTGAATTGATTTTGTTAAAAAATATTTTTACCTTTAACCCTTATGTTCATACCCAACTTTACCAACACTATTTAGCACCCGGGTACCCATGCTCGGTACTATTTAAATTTTTCATATTTTAGTAAAAAAAAATAATGTAAAATAAATATTTTTTGTTGTAATATACAGTAATATTAAATATTAAAGTAAGTTTAAGACAGAAAGTGATACAGAAATGAGAATTCCGTTATAAATTGACATGGGTAACCTCAGGTAACAGATGCGATTTCTATTGCTCGGGGTGGAGCAGCTGCTCTCTAAGTCAGAAGGAATGTCAAGGTTATTTCTAACATTTCTACAATGTATTAGAGGCAAAGACAGTTTAGTATGCTTTGAGTTTCCGGCTGATTCAGACGTGTTAGTCAAATTCTAAGTGAAGTGAAAGAAAAATAATATGGAAGAATTATCTCGAGCAAATTTTGCTAGGTAAGTAAACTTCAAATGTGTGAAATATTTGTACATTTTTTAATTCTAGTATTGTGTTATTTTGATATAATTTCAAATAATCTAATTTTTAACCGATAAAATAGTATAATACTTGTATCTTTCGAATGAGTGCCGCAGAGCAAGCCAATGATTGAGGCACGCATGACAAGTCCTCAGGTAATGCGTAACTACACCACAAGAATTGCTGTTGAAAGCATTATAGGCCGTCAAGTAACAGTTATCGCAGAGAATCCTGGACCATCGGTTGAGCGAGATTCAACGGGAAGGAAGAAAATCGCGGGATCCTGTCATATTTGCTATAAAATGACGATCAAAAGACGAAGGAAAACGCGCAAGAACTGCAGTGAATGCGAGTTGCCAGTTTGCGATGAGCATTCAAAAAATATTACTAAATGTTTTGCATGTGATCCATGACATTATTTATAAACATATATTATTGATGTATAATATCTTTTCCAGTAAATAAATATTTTAATGTCTTAAAAAAAAAAATTTGTATTGTTTCTGCTTCCTTTTTGACGTGGGTACCTGGGTACCCGGGTGCGAATGCAACGATGGCTCCAGTTTAAGCTCAATTATTGGTTTAAAAAAAAAAAATTAAAAAAAATTAAAAACATCATTCTGTTGGTAAAGACCGGGTATGAACACAAGGGTTAAAAATTTGTATTTTAGCTCAGTATATGGATAAGGTACTACCGACCACTTAACGTATATATGTTAATTCACTTATTTTTTATTGTAAAAATATAACTCACAGAAAAAATGGTTGAATTTTTTTTTGTTCACTTATTTATGAGCTTTTCAGAAAAAATAAAATGCACTGAAAAAAATACATTTAAAAAAATCTAAAAGAAGTTTTTTTTTCTTTTTTACTGTATTTTATTTTTCTCTAGAAAGCTTATGAAATAATAAACAAAAAACATAAAACATTTTTAGTAGGGGTACTAGTTTTCGAGTAATAAGAATAGTACGTAAGCAACATTTAGTGCTTAGCGGCATACTATACTGGGCTAGAGTGGAAGTTGTCTTAGGTCAATATCATATGTTTAGCCGATATTCTCGATTAATGAAACAACAGCATTTCAAATTCTATATTTATTAATACTTCAAGGCATCTGAAACACATGAATGCAATAATTGGATACTGTTTTTCAGTAATATATCAACCTTCAAAACAATAGTTTTTGAGTTATTAATACAGAACAATTGAAATATTGAGATGTACCTATTTTTAAAATACCGAGGCAATACTCTTTTATTAAGATGTTGAAAATGAGCAAATTTGTTCATCAGTTTCATTGCATTTGTTATATGACGAGCCAAGACATTAACGCATTAAAATGTCCACTTATAACAAATTTTCATGAAAAATCATTTTATTCTTCTAACGACATACTCGATCCTCATTTCATAGTTTAGTGCTTCAACTTTTATCAAGAATTGATCCTGAAGCACACTGTTTTCAATTTACCACTTAGGTCCTTGGTTAAAAATTAAAATACATATGTACTAAGAAAGATTTTTCAAATGAGGCAAGTCGTCAGAATTGAATTCTACCAAAGCAATGCAGATTATTGACTTGGACTAGTTTTATAACAAGATGCCATTTGAGATTTTCTTTAAAAAATTATGTACACTCACAAAAACTTTGCATTGCAAATCAAATTATTTTACTTCTGATTTAAATTAAAAATAAATGATTATTATGCAATTGAATATTTTATAATTGAAGTTACAGTCATTAGCAAACACAGATATATATGTAAATTTTAATCGGACGATGCTTGTTCTTAAACAAAACATAACTAGACAAAAGATAGATCAATTTAACATGGTAATGGGTGACATTCCTCGTACCTTTAAGAAAATATATTTTGTTTCAAATAATTATAAACAAAACAAAACTTTCAAATTATACTTTTAAGTTGAAATTAGTAAAAATAAAATTTTTTCCTTTTACTTAAAACAAAAACAAATTTAAATTTTTTTTTAATTGAAAATAGAAAATACATGTTGTTCCTCTTATTTAAAAAGGAAACAATTTATAACTTAAGTTTTGAAATTGGTAAAAACTAACATGAATTGATGTGCAGGAGTGTGGCGCAGTGGCAGGGCTTGTGATCATAAGGTGCCGAGTTCGATATTCTACACATCCGTAGATTTTCTTTTTTTTTTTGTGATAACATCTTCACAGGCAGGTATGAAACATGCTGAATGGGCGGAAATATAATCCTGAGATGAAATAACATGTAACGCATTTTCAACTATATAAAATTTTTTACGGTTTTTGACTTATTGAACCAATATGAATTTTTTCCGACTTTTTCAAACTTTTTCGACTTTTTCTCAATTTTCCCAACTAATATACCGACTTTTTGAATCTTTTGTTTTTTGGCTTTTTCAACTTTTTTCGACTAAACGTTTCTTAATTTTCACACGTTTTGAATTTGTTTCGTCATTTTCAACTTTATCAAATTTTATCGATTTTTTGAACATTTATTGAATTTATCAACTTTACTTTTTCAACATATTTTTATACATATATCACGCTACAACTGCTCTTTTCCAATAAGTATGATACTTTGAATCAAATATTAAATCGTTTTAAATCAATGTGTTCCTTGTTTGTGTTTCAATTTGATTCAACAAGATTTGACTTTGTAGCTGAGTCATAAGCGTTCATGGTTTAATCAAGTAGAATCTATGTTTTACTTAACAACTCGCAATCTATGTGTGTACGAATAAAACTACCAAGCTTCATAATACATGGTTATTTTAACGTTCATATATTTTAATTTATATTCATATTTCGTATTTTATTTCCCGCATAGATCATTTAGTCGCCAGTTAAGAAATTATTATTCCGAGAAATGCCCTAGTAGCAAAATAAGGTTTTATAGCTTCTTTTATAGACCTTTTAAAGACAAGTAGAAGACAATATATTATATTTATAAATTCTTTATAGGGGCTTATAAGAGTCATTTGGCGTATGAAGTATAAAGACATTTTCCCCTCTTTGATATTTTTCAAGAGAATCGGTAAAATATCTTTATGAGCTGTTTAAAAGGCACATTGAAAACACCTCCAAAAATATTTCCAGTTTTAGGGATTTACTTGTTTTATTTTATTTATAATGAACTATATTATATTTAATATTGTTATTTAATTTTTACTTACTTTACAAATTTGCAAAGTCGGGCTCGAACCGATGTCCTAGCGATTTATAGTCCTGCGCGCTACCTACTAGGCTAGCTGTCATATATTATATTACATGTCATGTCAAACGCGAATCATATCTTTCTCACATTTGTTTTGGTAAAGCATGAGACCTCATGTCTTTCAATTGACTTATATGGCTACAGTATTAAGAAATAAGAGACATACAGTCTCTATATTATGACTGATCTAGCAAGATCTTATAACACCGAAATTCGCTTCAAAGTCAAAGTATTTTATTAATTACAATACAAAACTAAGGACTGTCCCAGATTTGTATTATACTCTACCTGGTAATCTTATGGGTCCAAAAAGACACAATATTTGTTCTATATAAAGTGACGTTTAATATGATGTATAACACTTGAAGATAGCACTTTTAACGACAAAGATATCTAACAAGCAACAAAAAGTCCGCAAACTTATTTTGTCTGTCTTTACGGTTATTTCTAATTATAAGAAGGGTCTACCTGTTTCACGAAAAGGTTCAGGCAGAAAACCAGAATTTTCTAACCCAAAGGTAGCGACGAAGGTGAAGCGTCTTTTTAAGCAAAATCCCAACACCTCAGTGCGAGATATGCCGGCTAGTGCAGATACATCAAAATCTACTGTGCAAAAGATATAGGAGAAAAGCAAGCTAAAGACATACAGCGTTCAAAAAGTACAATACCGTTCTGATGAAAGCTAATGGCTCCGCTGCGAGCCCGAAAACTGAATGAAAGGTACCTGACTAAATTTGATTGCTGTGTTATGAACGACGAAACTTGCGTTAAAGCAGATTATAAGCAGCTACCTGGGCACGAATATTATGCATTACCAAAAAGGGGCACGTGTCTAGTATATTTAAAGAAAAAAAATTCGAAATTTCTGAAGCAATATATGGTTTGGCAGGCCATATGCACCTGTGGTCTCAGAAGCAGATTTTTTGTTACACAAGGCACAATCAATTCCAAAGTTTATGTAGACGAATGCCTCGAAAAACGTCTTTTACCATTTATTCGTGCACATGAGGGTATTGTGATGCTCTGGCCAGATTAAGCAACCTCTCATTACTCTAAAGCTACGATGGAATGGTATGCAAGTAAAAAGATCAATTTCGTACCAAAAATAGCATATCCACCCAACTGCCCAGAGCTTCGCCCAACTGAAAGATATTGGGCTCTAATGAAATAAGATTTTCGAAGGAGTGGTAAGACTACAAAAAATCCACAAGACTTCTGACTTAAGTGGAAAAAATCGTACCATACTGTCGATGAAACGACTGGACAAAATTTAATGAAGGGCCTTACGAAAAAAGTAAGAAATTTTTATATAAAAAAAATTGTTACTTAGTTTTTAGTTATTTATTTTCTAAACACTAGCCATTATTAATATTTATATTTATTTATAACTAAAAAACAAAGCGCATGTTTTTTCTGGGACAGTCCTTATTTTAAAGGCGTGACTGTTTTGTAAGCTGGATTTTTGTCTTCATAACTTCCCCTGTTGCTACTAGGGTAGATATTTTTTCATTTCGAAGTACACAGAAAAAAATAAATATGTTGGGTACCACTGGCAAACAAGCACCATTTTATGCAAATATAGTGCTAAGTTCGCGATTTTTTTGTTGGTTTCGATTCAATTAGCGCCGCTGCTAGCGAAAGATAGCAAGCATCATGTGACAAATAAAACGCTACTTAAATTTTGTTGATTTAATTTAATTAATTAATAATTTTAACGTTGCTAGCTCTAAGTCTATTGCCAGCTATTTTTCATCTAAAGAAACATCTACAAAAACAAAATTTACATATTTAAAAACCTTCGATGTTAAGTTTTCTTATTTTAATTTTTACAATACGTATTCAACTAAACGCTGTTTGTTTTGAAAGCATTAATCTTTTGAACCTTTTTGACAAATACTGATGGATTAAATATTTGTACTAGAAATGAATGTAGTTATAATTCTTTGTACAAAATTGTATGATAACTTTTCAAGTCTAATTTTACATTTCATTATATTTTATACGTACATATGTTAATAAATAATTACTGATTAAATGTGTAAGTTAATTTGCCTTTTAAAATTATCGTAGAAACCGGTCAAAGGAGAGAAAAATGCCACAGCCAGGGGAGAGTAAAGTAATGTACAACGCACAATTTCAATTGAAGAAGTATATAAAACGAAAATATGTAAAAATATAAAAGTGAAGAAAGTGAAAAAAAATATTTTATATGTATATTAACATATAGAAAAATAAACATATAAATAAATGTACATGTGTACATACATACATCAAAGATAACAAAAGAAATGTAAACAACAAAGGAAAGAATAACAACAAGCGAACGTTAATCAAATAATAAATAAACCTATAGATATGTAAGTCATTTTCAAATTAAATTCAACCATTTTCGAATTAATCGAAACCATTTTCAAATTCTAGTGGAAGGCAAATGCACGCGGAGGGCGTGTGCCATTTGACAGTTTAAAGTAAAAATAATGTATTTATGCATCAAAGGCAGTGAAAGCGTAGCAAACTGGTGAAAAGTATATGAAGCGTTGCATGAGAATGTTCGTTGAAAAAGGTTGCTCTATTGCATAATGAGATCATTGTGCAAATTTTTACCCAAAAATCCAACAAATGTCATCGATATCGTATTCGCCTGATATAGATCCGACCGACTTTACCCTGTTCTCGAAGCTAAAATTGACACTTCGAGGACGCTTTGAGTCGGTTGAAGCCATTAAAAGTAAATTCGGTGAATGAGCCGAAGGCTATTCTTCAATCAGCTTACGGAAAATGCATAACATGGAGGATTAGATCAAGCACTGGCGTACTTTTATTGTAACAAAATTGCGAAAAAATACATTTTAATTGAAAACGTATGCGCACTTCGAGCTTATGTTCCTGGACAAAGTTAGTCTATTCTCGATACATTATCGAAAATTGTAAGAACATGTAAATCGTCTGTCTTAGAATCACCCCTATCATAAATTTTATCTCGTTTTCTTGTTTTATCCTGAGCACTTAATTTTGCAATCGTAAGTAATTGAAGAATGATGGAAAACTTAATTCCAGTCAGTACAACCAAAATATTTACAATTATGGACTTGTAAACAGCCAATAATACAACAATAATTTTAAATGTAGAGCATTATGTAACGGGAAGCTTTTTGATCTTTTTAGTCTGTATGCGCCTAGCTTGTCATAATACCTTATGGCGGTACCAACAAAGACATCCATGGAAGATTCAACAAAGCGAAAGGCACCTTCGCTCTGGCAATCTTCGTTCTTGTCAAAGCCAACGAAGCTTAAAATACTTGAGTCATAAGTGAAGCGAGTTCTTCTGTACGGCTGTGAAACTTGGTCAAACAACAACTACACAATTTGCAAGTATTCATCAACAAATTTCTTCGCTGAATTCTGAAAATTTAGTGGCCTAGTGGCAACATCAGACCTCTCAGCAGATGACGACAAGATTCAATTTCTGTTGTAATAAAACGGCGAAAATGGAAATAAATTGGAAATACTTTACGGATACCTCCAACTGAAAACGGCCGACAAGCATTGGAGCAGCACTGGAAAACGCTCCCGAAATCATCGTGCAAACGATTGCTAGAACAAGAAATGCGTGTACACGCTATCGTTCGAGCACAGTTTAAGAGTCTTTTGAAGGCCCTATCCTACGTAGGTGATAAACGACACAAGAAGGAAAGAGTAAATGATATTTCGAGTTAAACTTAAATATTGGCCAATTCCTAATACTGACAGTTTAAATATGATATGATGTAAGATCAATCTTGTCATTAAAATCACTTCATCTTTATTAACCTGATAATAAATATAACTATTAAAGGTGTTATCTTCGGCCAGGCCGAAACTCACATACCCTACACTACATTTAAAGTATAATACTTTTTAAATAAATGTTGAAAAAATGTTGAAGAAGTTGAATTAGCCGAAAATAATGTAAAAAGGTTCAAAAATTTTGAAGAGTGTTGGAAAAAACTGAAAATGTTGAAAAAATATGAAAACCATTGAAGAAAGTTGAAAGAAATTGAATAAGTCAAAATATATGAAAAATGCTGAAAAATTGATGAAAAAGTCGAAAGAATAAAGAAAATGTCGAATGAAATTGAAGGGGAAAGATAAAAGGTTGAAAATGCCAAAAGAAAATGGGAAATGTTGAAAAAAATAGAATAGTAATGAAAAACACGAAACATGTCACGCCCACTTCTCCAATTCCGCCCATTTTTAATTCGATAAACAAACCAAATTTAAGCACAATAGCTTGTATAGCTTACGATATGTGCCGTAATTATTCTTGAAATTTAGGATGGAGACACACCAAACGGTGCAACCCAGTCCGATTTTGATCCAGAAATATCCACTTTGCTTTTATGGTAAGTGCCACACCCACCGGCAGTATTGTGCCAAAATTTCGCAAGAAGACACCTTTTAGCAAGTATAGCTGCCATACTGAATTTCATAACGATTGCGTTGTTAGTTCTCTTTTTATAACGTTTATAGATATTGTGGGCTGTGCAACGTCCTTCAACGAAATTCAAAATTTTGTTCTCATCTTCACCAAATCATCAAATTTCATCAAAATCACAGCAACTTTTTTCAAAATGGACTTGGGTATATTTACATAAAGTATGGGCGGAAGGCGTGGCCGTGATATGCTAGCAGCTTGCAAGAAGGTTTGACCTGTGTGCCAAATTTCATTGAATTCGCTTGCTCAGTTCTCCCGTAAACGTGATTTCAACAGACAGACAGACACACAGGCAGACAGACAGACGGACATAGCTATATCGACTCAGGTGGTGACGCTGATCGAGAATATATACACTTTTTTATATCTGCCACGCCCCCTTCTATGTGTTACAAACGGAATGACAAAGTGAATATACCCTCTGTGTAGGGTATGAAAACAACTAGTATGAGCTCTACCTATATTGATTGCTATTGGTTTTTGATCCATGTTCATGTTAAAAAAAAAAAAAAAAAACTAAAAACAAAAACTAGATTTTTTATTGAAAATCAAAATCGTATAAGAAAATAAATGGGATCTAAAAGGTATACAATATAATGTTTTGAAAACAACCAAAAAAATTAACTAGTAAAGGTGTTATCTTCGGCCAGGCCGAAACTCACATACCCTACACTGCATTGAAAGTACTTTTTAAATAAATGTTAAAAAATGTTGAAGAGGTTGAACAAGTCGAAAATAATGTAAAAAGGTTCAAAAATGTTTTAAAAAACTGAAAATGTCAAAAGAATATGGCAAATGTTGAAAAAAATGAAATATGTCACACCCACTTCTTCAATTCCGCCAACTTTTGATATGACATTCGTGATTGACATGCACAAACGAAATTTTAGCATAATAGCTTGTATAGTTTGCGATATGTGCTGCAATTATTCTTAAAATTTAGGGCGGTGACACACCCACTGGTACAATCCAGTCAGATTTTGATCCACAAATAGCCTTCCATAAACAAACCTCTTATACCAAATTTCAGTATGATTGCTCATTTATTTTGATAGCTATGCCACTTAAGGTATTTAAATTGTATGGGAGGTGCCACGCCCACTGTTGCTATTTCAAAAGCTTTTGATTCATATGTAAACCACTTACATCAAATTTCAGATCAATTGCACCAATAGTTCACTTAAAATAGCACTTACAACTTTATGTGGATGAGAGAGGTGTTACGCCCACTGCTTCAATCTTGTCAAGTTTCATTGAATTTCAAAGCTTATAGTAACCGGCACCTCTACACAAAATTTTATGAAGATTACTTTCATAGCACACTATCTATAGCATTTAACGTATTTTGCTTATATGGGAGGTGCCACACCCACCGGCACCATTGCACCAAAATTTTGTAAGAAGACACTTTTTAGCGAGTATATCTGCCATATTAAATTTCAAAGCGATTGCGTTGTTAGTTCTCTTTTTATAACGTTTATAAATATTGTAGGCTGTGCCACGCCCTTCAACAAAAATTTCCAGAATATTGAATTATTTTGTATTGATGACTACTTTCAGTGGTATCATCCCTAAAATTTTTATGAAAATCGTATGTGCCAATTTGGAGTTATATGAAATCCAAATTTTCAATTGCTAAAAAGTGCCACGCCCGCTTTTACAATTCCGCCCAATTTATGCGCAATTCAAGATTTATAAGATTTGTATTCGTGTACCGAATTTCATCACAATATCTTAAACGGTTTACGAGCTATGGCGTTATAAAAGTTAAAATTTAGGGTTGTACCACGCCCCTTTAAGAGTCTTTGCAAACTTCAAAACTAGCCTAATCTTAAATTTGTTCTCATCTTCACCAAATCACCAAATTTCATCAAAATCGCAGCATCTTTTTTTCAAAATGGACTTGGGTATATTTACATAGAGTATGAGCAGAAGTCGTGTCCGTAAACCGATTTCGCCAATTTTTATATGCTAGCAGCTTGCAAGAAGGTTTGACCTGTGTGCCAAATTTCATTGAGTTAGCTTGCTTAGTTTTCTCGTAAACCTGATTTTAACAGACAGACACACAGACAGACAGACAGACAGACGGACAGAGCTATATCGACTCAGGTGGTGACGCTGATCAAGAATATATATACTTTTCCATACCTGCCACGCCCCCTTCTATGCGTTACAAACGGAATGACAAAGTGAATATACCCTCTGTGTAGGGTATAAAAAATAACAAAATTGTGTTTTAATTTGTGGTATGAATTTTTATTTTTTTATTTTTTCAACATTTAAAACATCATCATTAGATTTTCAGCCTTCAAGAAGACCATGACATTTATTTTTAGAACATTATCCTTTATTTAAAGGAAATAGAAAAGAAAATTTAAGTCACTTGCAATACGAGAAAAAGTCGACTCAAAAAAATATCACGAGAAATAATAGCAGACTCAATTAGCATATCCAAAAGTCTCACATAAGTAATTTTATATTTGTTGAGGTGTGCATTATTGTACAGATTTTGTTATTTATCATATTTCGCTTTTGTTTCGTTATTGTTAGCAAATTTCTGTTTCCTTTAAATTTCTTATGCAACAGGTAAATGACTTTTATTTAGAAGCGAAGACAAAGAAATAAAAGCAATTTTTTTGGGTCAGCTTAAAAATTAATAACTTCTACGTAAACAAAATAATACTTTGTAAACATTTAAAGTAATTTAATGATGTAATGGGTGCTGCAGTTTAATTTTCTTAGGCAAATATCTCGAGAAGTAGGTAAGTTAGTCAAATAATGATAAATGATTTAGGCAAAATGTAAAGTGTCTATGGGATCTAAGACCAGTGACCTTGCCTTTGACCTTGAAAGCAATTTTCAAGTGAGCTCAAATGTGACCCTTTAAATTAGACATCATCTTTAATAATCATCTCTACATTCATATTTAAAAATCAATTGCTGCATGTATGACGGATAGGGATAGGGATAGGGATAGGGATAGGGATAGGGATAGGGATAGGGATAGGGATAGGGATAGGGATAGGGATAGGGATAGGGATAGGGATAGGGATAGGGATAGGGATAGGGATAGGGATAGGGATAGGGATAGGGATAGGGATAGGGATAGGGATAGGGATAGGGATAGGGATAGGGATAGGGATAGGGATAGGGATAGGGATAGGGATAGGGATAGGGATAGGGATAGGGATAGGGATAGGGATAGGGATAGGGATAGGGATAGGGATAGGGATAGGGATAGGGATAGGGATAGGGATAGGGATAGGGATAGGGATAGGGATAGGGATAGGGATAGGGATAGGGATAGGGATAGGGATAGGGATAGGGATAGGGATAGGGATAGGGATAGGGATAGGGATAGGGATAGGGATAGGGATAGGGATAGGGATAGGGATAGGGATAGGGATAGGGATAGGGATAGGGATAGGGATAGGGATAGGGATAGGGATAGGGATAGGGATAGGGATAGGGATAGGGATAGGGATAGGGATAGGGATAGGGATAGGGATAGGGATAGGGATAGGGATAGGGATAGGGATAGGGATGGACAGGGAGGGCTGAAGATAGGGATAGGGATGGACAGGGAGGGCTGAAGATAGGGATAGGGATGGACAGGGAGGGCTGAAGATAGGGATAGGGATGGACAGGGAGGGCTGAAGATAGGGATGGACAGGGAGGGCTGAAGATAGGGACATGGACAGGGAGGGCTGAATATACGGACTTGGACAGGGAAGGCAGAACAACGACTGTCGGGTCAGCTAGTCTTCAATAAATTTAAATATTACTCCTTTTGCCCAGTGTCTAAAACGATATATTTTATATCTAATATTGCTTTGCAAGTTGCCATATATCGCGAGTTAAATATAGAAGCGAAAAATACATTTTTCGAGTTGGTTATTGTTTAGTATCTTTGGATCAGCAATGAAAAATTACGTTTTTCATCGAATTTTTTTTTAAATCTGTTTTTGTGTTTAAGATACAAAAAGTTGCACTGAGCAAAAGTAGTAGCAAATAATGTTTTTAACTGAAATTTGGCTAACATTATTTGAATTAATATATTTTCGATATATTTATATGGCCACTTTACCACCGATCAGTAAGGAAGCTTCGTTCGATCCAACATAAAATGCGTCAAAATTGATCAAACATTGTTGTTTTCAGTCGTATAGCAACTTCAACGAACTCGAACATACTCGATTGCTATTATATGTGCCTTTTTTGTATGTTCTTTTCGCCTCTATCACACTTCTGACACGTTAACTTCATCAAAACTATCAACATTTAACAAGTGAGAAGAAATAAATGGGAGTGAAAAATGTAACCTATCCAATAAGTTTTATCAATTTTTAATATTCAAATTGTATTAAAAATAAATATAATTATAAAAGAGTCACTCAAATAGCATTAAAAATATAAAAAACTCATAAAATGTTGAAAAATAAATATATATAAAGTCAGCGAATTTTTGTAAAAGTTTTGTCCTAAATCGTTTCCTAACATTTTTTATGTAAAATAGTGAGCAAAATTTGAAAAATACAAATAAAAAAAATCATTACCTGTCGCTTTCGAAATATGTTCTAGTGGATTAAGATTTTTATCAAAGATAGTTAAAAAATTTAAAAATACCGTGATATATTGCATGCCAAGTCACAGCGATTTAATTAAATTTAAAATATTTGGAAGATATTTTTGTTAGAAAAGTTATTAACTTCTTTGCAGAAATAAGTTTTTAATAATTTTTATTTTGCTTCTATCAGGATTGATTAGAATTTCGCATGTGTGCAACCAAAAGTTCAATTTAGTCGGACGATGTTATTTTTACTTTATGTTTTCTATTTTTATCAACATCTTTATATATTTTTGTTGTGTATCTTTTTGCTTTTATTTGTTCATGATTTTAATGCTTTTTATTACTAATGCGCAATTTAAAATTTAAAGAATGACAAAAAATGAAAGAAAAGAATTTAACTGATATCAATTTAATCACACATACATATGTCATAATTGTTAGTGAACACATTATTTGTTATTTGGTTTAATTAATAATATTCATTATTCAATAATAAACAGATAAATGGCTTAATAGTTGTCAAAAATAGTTCAACTCAATTCGTTTACTAACATTTTGTAATCGATTTTGACAGCTATGAAACCCCTATTGGGGTTTCAAAATATTTGTGGACCCATTTTTAATAATTATCGCCTAGTGTAAAAGGTGAGATATAGTATTTTTAGCTCAGATTATAATTTTGGATTCAGCAACATAATTCATGCATAGCTTCTAAAAGAAGCAAACAACCAGCGTATTTTAAACAATAATTCCCAAGAAAATGGTTACCCTTATGCAAACTGTTTGTATTTCTGCCATAGAACATGTTTCGAAACTATTCCATAAAATATGCATAATCAAATTTGGAAACACGTAGTAGTTTGAAAATACGGCTAAAATGATTTTCTAGAAAATTCTTTTGATTAATATCTCCGCCTTATGTCTTAAACACAATGGCAACGGACATAGGTAAAACCGTTGACGGGTAATAAACAGCTGATTGGCTACCGCCGTAAAATCCGTTCGCATATACATACACATCTTCTGCTAACAAGAAAATTATTTTTTGAGTGAATTCTTTTTGTTTGTGAGGACGTGAATGCTTTTCAATTGTTAGGACGTGAAATCTTCTTGGGTGCATTTATATTAAATATGTACTTTAATGTGGCTTTCGTACATGTATCAAAAACCGCCCAGTTCCCATTACCTCGTTTTTCAGCCAAAAATCAATTCAAAAATCAAATCAAATGTACAATAAAAACATCTCGGTTTTTCCCAATCACGAGAAGTAGTCAGCTATTTTTAAAAAGAAGTTAAATGAAAAATATAGTTTTTGATGCCCGCGTAAAAGCCTTACAAGACTTGTCTATATAGTTTGTCCAGTTACTATATTTTTCGATAAAATTCATCGATGTAAAAGTGGCATTTAAGAGCGTCAAGTGAGTGATCGTCCCAATTGATTCAAATACTCCAGGCCATGAATCGGAATGCGCTGCAGATACAAATGGAGAATGTAGATAAGATAACAGGAACTGTGTGGGGCATATGCGCACTTGATTTAAATTATAAATACCTTAAGTTAAGAAGTTTGTGGACTAGAATAAATATAATGTATTGGTAATAATGCAATGGGAAACAACGGCCACACATAATCGGTGGAAAAACGATCGTTCCGAACAAGACTTTCTCGATTAGGAGGGGGCAAGTGTAACGAACGTTCTGATACGAATTGCATCGGCATGCATTTGGAAATAATAGGAAACTTCCCAAAAATTCAGTTGAAGTTGAAAACTTGGTGTGACAACATCGAGCCAAAGTATAAGTGCAAATTATAAATGTGCATATGTACTTTAAAGTGTTTTATATTATATTAAAGCGTATGGTTTTGTTAAAAATATTAAAGAACTGTAGATATTAAAATAAACGATTATTGTTATAAAATATGGTTTGATTGCATCACAATCCCGAGTTCGAACTCGCAAAAAACGAAGGCGATAATTTGAGAAGCAAATTTCATTACAATATGATTTTAGTGGTACCAAGTTTTAAATTTTGATCTTTGTAGAATGCGATGAGACAAGCAACAAAAATGCAATAAAATTGTTAATACTTGGTTTGCTTTTTGAGATACATGACTCAATTTGAATTTTCAGTATTTGTTTTAAAATTTTGCTTGGTATGTCAACTGACTCTGGCTACTATTTTCTAAAAATCTGAGATTGGTTAACCAAAGGTAAAAAAATATATATTGTTGATGTGGAAGCAAGCGAAATTAAAGGCCCTAGAAACATAAAATCTATAACCTAATTGAGATGCTTTAACGCTCTTAGTACCTTAAGTGAAGACAACAGCGTCTCCCTTTTCAGGTACACTCTGACACATAATAGGAAATAAATGGCAGACAATTTAGCTAAGCAAGAGCCTATATCTAAAGGTGACCATCTCGCACACTTTCAACATTTCTACTTTCTGAAAGACAAGCAATTGCTCTCAAAAGGAGACAGCCTATTATGAGTACAATCGCCGACCAGCAATATCACAAGCCCTTTTTGGCCCTTTATAAACGTAAAAATTCTATAACCCAAGGTGACACACTGCATATACAGCTTCATTATAATATTAATCTAACTTTATGGTGTTTTAGTCTGGTGGAAAGCTCTCGAAAATGAGTCCCTACTCAAACGATTAGATGGAATTCAGCGACTTGTGTGCCTCACAGGTGCTATAAAAACAACTGGTAACATAAAATACATCTACTGATTACTGTAACCCTAAATTTTATCTTGATCGGAAATTTTCAGCAGTTTTACTGTCAAGAGAACCAGAAGTGCCCACGCCACATGCACTTGGTGCACAGTTGCTTTTGTAAAAGCCCTTAGGCATAGACTCTGAATTCTAATGCACAATCATAGCACCCCGTACTTAGCAATACGAAATACACAAACAATATTGCGTTTTTCGTTTATGTTTCTTCTTTGCCTGGACCAAAGTGCAAAGCAAAAACACTTTCGTATTCTTTGTTGGTACACTTTGACGACAGTGATCTTCAACGCAGATTTTGTTGTTGTCTAACGATTAATTTGAGTTTGCAACTGTAAGTAAATTGAGAAGTACTTGGAAAATGTAATGTTTGATTTAAGTTTCAAATTTAAATTATTCTAATTTTGCAAAAGGAATTACAGATCTTTATAAGAGAAGAGTGTTTTTTTTTCAATCATAATTTTAAGGCTGATATTTTACTGAAATAATCATGGAAGAATGGAAGGAAATTTAGTTTATTAAGTTTGTTTTTTCATTACAGATCACTTTGCAGAAAATCGAGTTTGTTGGTGTTTGCACTTCCATAAGGAACTTTTGGGCACTCCTGCTTTAAACTCAACACCTAAGGTAATGGCTCCAAACAGGATATCGCACGACCATTGTCAACTTATGAAGTTGGACAAGGATTGGCACATCCCATAGGTGGCTTCTTCAAGAACCCTAAAAATCAGTCTTATATCACTAAGACGGCTGACAGAAATATTACTCAATCAGCGTGGGAGCTGGTGTTTGCATTCCGACCACTAACGTTAATCTAAATTACAGACTACCACCGGACACATAAATCGCATAAGTTTTTGTTGACAGCAAAGCAGCACTCAAGGCACTTTTTGTCTGCTACTAGGCCTCATCAACAAAGTTGAAATATGTTTCCTGGGTGCCTCGCCACCGTGGCTTTGAAATAGCAACGAAATAGCAAACGAACAAGCATAAGTGAAGTGAACTTCATTTTTCAGAAGTCTCTTCACTCTACGGCTGCTCACAGATGTCTTATAGGCTCATAACAGATTTGGCTGCTGCAATGAACGAAGAGGAAACATCTATTATGTCACTGCAGACTAAGACCCAAAACACTTCAGCAGATTTCTTCAACGACCTTGAGGAAATATGTGGTACTGATCTCAAAGCGCTAAGGGACTTAGCAACAAGATCCAAACTCTTCACGCTCAAGTCAGATCTCAACTAGCTCTCAATAATAAACTTTATTTTATGTGACTCAACGTCCGAGATGCTGTGGTATCACTATGGACCTATTATTTCCAAAAACAAAAAAAAGAACCAGCACATCATATGATCGGAACGGACCACACAGCTGACTTCGATGCTGTAAACATTTTGGACATGGAAACTTAGACAAATAGAAGACTGAAACTGGAATTCTTTAGAATACAGCAAAAAGGGAACGAGTGAGTTATATAGAAAATACACCCATATTAACAAAAATTTTACAGCAGTAAACGACTGCTTTTACCTAATTTTTAATTTTGTATAAAAAGAGGTTTTCTAAAAGCTAATGTTTTTTTACGCTTTGCTTTGTTTTGTTTGTTTGTTATCCCATATTTTTAGTGTAATTTTACAACATTAATATGCGAGTGTTATTTATTTAAAAAGATTTTTTAACCTTTTAATTATCATAGATTTTTAGATTAAAATTAACAAAAAAATTATATACCGTGGTCAGAAAACCTCATTATTAACCACAATTTGATACCTAAACTGACCCATAACATCACGAATAAAATAAAATTTTCATTGTCGAGGAGTGTTAAGCAAGTGAATGAGAAGATAATTCATTTCACTTACACAAAATCAAAACAGGTTAAAATTATCGAGCGTCCTCTTTCGAATATTTAAACAAAATATGAGAGGAAAATCCAAATTTTGTGTTTTCCTAATTTGTTTCTAATCGCCAGTCTTTGATAAAACCTTGTATTCCAGTTTGATTTTAAAAAAAAATGTTAACTGAGAAGATAAATTGAATTAATTAAAAAAAAAAAGTTTATTTCATTTTACCTAGCAAGAGCAGTAAGACTAAAGGAATAAATGGCTAACTAAACCATGCATGGACTAGCTTAACCTACTGTCAAATTTAAACGAAATGTCTGTCTAATGCTTAAGAATTTTAGAGTAGACTTTTTAGTGGGTATGTTGTACTTACTTGAACTTAAGAGAAAATGTGGAAAAAAGAAGATTTGCACAATAAAATAATCGCGTTTCATTATAATCGAAGAAAAGGGGTTTGAGTGCAGTTGCAGAAATATGCAATTTAATACACATAAACAATCACACAATACACTCAACAATTTCATTGACAATTCAGTTATGCCACGCTCTGCATTTGCCCATACTTTTCTCCACAAATAGTACAAAGTGAGCTATTCTGCTTTTTTTTTCTTAAAATTTATAAAATGGTCATAGATTTGCATATTTATTGTTTTAAGTATCTTAATTAATGTCATTCAATAACATTTTGTGAATAAACTCCATTTATTAAGGAAATGCAAGAAATAAGATATATGCAATTGTGGGAATATTCCATAGGTTTGCAACTGTGGCGACATTGTTTCTAAAGTTCACGTAAATACAACATAGACACAAAAGTCCATCCTGAAATCCTGACAGGCTTTTCGTTCAGTTTTGACAGTAGGTTAAGCTAGCCTATGCATAGTTTAGTTAGCCATTGTCGTTTGTGATATTCAACTACTGAAATGTTTTTGTATGTTGGATTCTTTTATCATATGTTTTGTTTAGTAGCGACAAAACTTATAAAATAAAAGCCAAAACTATAATTTAATTTCTGTTATCAAAAAAATTTCATAACAAATGTTTCACTTACCTTCCAAGCATTTACTTTTGGCGGTGGAGCCGCAACAAACTTTTTAGGTGGAGCAGGAATTGTAGCAACTCCTGACACATTTGTTTGTTCACCTTCACCAGGTTTTGCTTCATTACCACTGCTAGTATTCTCTGCACTAGCACTGGGTGAAACATCTTTTCGTTCTTTTGGTTCTTTGTGTGGTTTTCCAGTAGCATCGGCTCCAGCACCGCTAGCACTGGATGCTTTGCGAGGACTACGATCATTACGTGGACGACGTGGATTAAACTTTTTTCGTTCATCTTGCTTACTGGAATTGCCAATAGGTTTTTGTCCACCATTACCAGTCGTTACGTAACTACTACCGGATGGTTTTTCAGCAGCCCAGGGACGATCACGTTGCTTTTCTTTACGACGAACTTTACGATCACGACGATTGTGGGAAGTTACTGGTACGAAATCGGCATTATCATCAACTTCAGAAGAATTTTCAGCAGTGTTATCTGTGTTAGCAGCACGTTTTTCACCAGCTGCAGTAATCAGTGGATTATTGATTGCATCAGAAGCGGTTTCCCCAACTTCAGCGGCTGATTCAGAAGCAGCAATTTCCTCACTCCATGATTTTATCGATTTTAAATGAGGTTGATTTTCCTTATTGTCTGGGTCAACAGTTGGTGTTAGCTCAGCTGCTTTAGCACTAACGCCGCCGCCAGCAGTAACACCCTTTTTGGCATCTAAGCTCTGCAACACATTAGCGTAAGAAGAGCTAGTAGGGGTTGTTGTTGCAACAGTAGCGGCAGTTACCGTTGCTTCAGCTGCTGCAGCCTCTTCTTTTGATGACATAGCGTTGGCGTTTAAAAGCTCAACTTTTCCAGAGTCGTGGGACGCGCAACCGTCACGTACTCTTAGAAATTGTTTAGAAACGTCGTGGAAACTCTTTTATGCGTCCTTGCCAAGCAAACTTTAAGGCTGACCTCAAAAATTACGATGTGATAAACCTTTAAAGAAGAAAAAATCGTAAGTTAATGAATCAAAAATAAACTTTGTGGGACATATGCAGTCTGAAAAGAATCTGAAACCAAACTAGTCTTTTTTAACGAAGTAAATTGTTGAGAAAATTTTTATAATTTTTTTATCACCTAACCCCAGCGTCAAATATGCAGATTACTGCTAAATTTTATTTTATTTTCATTTATTTTCTTATTTTATTTTAACTGTTCAATTTTGTCTAATTAAACATTAGCATTCTGTAGCTGACCTAACTAAGGAATGGCATATTCGCATTCAAACTACATATTCTACAAACGAAGCAGGTTTAAGAGTCTGTAGAATCAAGTTGTGTTATTATCTATACCGATTTGAACCCGCGCGCTACGCGTCCTAACCAAACGTTCTAACAACCGACATAAATATACATATTTTTTCACTATTGTAAAAATTAAATATATAATCCATTTCGATTATTTTATTTTTTGAGAAAATTTTTGAAACAAAATATTTTGTTTGGCTAACATTTTGCACACTCTGCATGTAGAAATGTAGGCGTGTGTCTGCCATCAGCTTACTTTGTATATGAAGACGTGGACAGCTGGTCAAACTAATAGTCACTTTTCAAGCAATCGTTTCGTAAAAAGAAGCTAGATATGTGGCTAGATTGGTGGGCATTAATACCTACAAAGAGTGATGCTTTATATCAATGTTATTTATAACATATTTGCCGCTAGGAAACTTAAAAAGTATTAAAAAGCCGCATTTAAAGGAAAATGCATATATAATTCAAAAATCTATGTTAAATAACTTTTTCCAAAATCAATATTTTAAAATAAAGCAACTCTGATTAAAGTTATGAATAACTGAAAATTAGTGTGCTCGGTAAAAGTAATGTAGTGTAATATTGGGACCCCTATATGTATATTGACAAACTGTTACAAACTGACTTAACAAGTTTCAAACACTATTATTTTGAAGTATTTTAAATAATTTTGTTTTTAAATTTGGCATAGGTTTCTTTTGAGCAAAACTCTTATTTCTTTATGCAACTATTTTGTATAAATAAATTTTTAACGCCAAAAAAGAACAGCTATCGCAAATCTACAGTCAAAATAATAGCAGTTTTGACTAGTTTTAAAAAAAGGTTTTAGAAGGTCGATAGATAGTCGGAAAAAAGTTTAGAGCAAAGTCAACCATAGCGACGCACATTCAATTTATAAAACTATTCCTAAAGTACCGTAACTGTTCCATGCTTGCTATGTGAAAAATTTTACTTAAGAAGTGCAAGTGGCTTGTGTCAATCAATATTGATTGTTATAATTGTTTCTAAGTGCAAAGAGCACACATTTAATTACAATTATAATTTCTGAGAATGCAAAGAAGAAATATTGGTATGCAAGCTATTAAAATATAAATAAAATGGTAGTTTATTTTGCGGACTTTTTTCGACAAATTTTATACTTAGAACAGAAATCGTTTATTTTAGATTAATCAAATGGTGTGCGGAACATAAAATTACATAATAATTTTAACTGTAGATGTACCTAAATAATACATATAGCGTAGAGGATGAAGACTATTTTATTCAGGACACGATATCCCTCGAGCTGACGGAGCATTCGATTGTAACCGATAGTCAAACAAAATGGATTAAATTGTTTCACTTTTGTAACTTGTCCTTGAACTTTTCCAGTAGTAATAAAAAATTGAATGCAAAAGTTTTTCATTGAAGTATTTCTTAAAGGATTGCGCATAAATGCTACTGAATGGTTGTGTGAAATTTATTGTAAATTTTTAATACGCGTATTTTTCGTGTTTTAAGGGTCATATCGACATGTGCTTTTAAATTTAAGAAGCTTTTTGAGAGTTAAAACAGTTTAAATCAACTTAG
This sequence comes from Meiosimyza decipiens, assembly GCA_963680825.1. Classification (NCBI taxonomy): domain Eukaryota; kingdom Metazoa; phylum Arthropoda; class Insecta; order Diptera; family Lauxaniidae; genus Meiosimyza; species Meiosimyza decipiens. The sequence goes on along the minus strand of OY804259.1, from coordinate 52,041,177 downwards.
ACCTAAAACAGTGTTTATTTGAACGTAAACTTTAAACCTACTTTTAATTTGTTTATTTATATTACGGACCAACAGTGTTTACAGTTTTTCAGACAAAGTGTTTATTTTAAAATAAACTTAGTATTTTAAGCTTTTAAGAAAAAGAGACCAAATCGGCTTTTGATTAGTTAATTTCTCTTACACTATTGAGCACATTTAAGGTGCTATATTAAGCTATTAATAAAATTAAATGTAATCGTCTTTAATTTGGTATACAATGTATTGTTATTCTTCTAATCAAAAAACAATTTGACATATGAGAAAATTCCTTAATGTATTTTTCAGATTCAGTGCATCATTTTATATAAGGAACGATTATTGTTTGGTCTGCAACAATTTTCTTGTGTTAAGCAGTGTAATTAATGCAGTGCAAAGCAAACGTGTAACTTTTTTCTTACATATTTAAACTACAGCAGTGCTAACTCACGCTTTTATAATTTTTCACCAGAGTCTGCGCTAAACAAAAATGTTTGCGTGGATTTTCTTCGTTCCTTCCAAGAAACGTGTACCTCAGGAATATTTCCGTCTTAAGCAGCCAGTCTTCTTTTTGTGCAGTTGAGTATATTTTTTAATATTAAACAAAAACTGACCGCATAGTTTTAACTCCGTCGTGCAGCCTTTAGATCACCTCAAATTATAAAGAATTTTAAATTTCTATAATGTATCAGCGTTGGTTGCCATTGCAAAAACAAAAGAAAATTAAATTTTAGTATACTGGAATATTCTTCAAACTAATTTTTATTTCAATAGTTCTATTGTATTATTGTTTTTTACTTCGATGAATTTAGGTCTTTGTTTTTATTTTTGTAGCTTTTATTCACGTAATTCAGTGACTTTTCTTTTAGTATTAAGAATAATCGTAACAGCGCTGCGTATAACGAATAGAATTGACTGCATGAAAAAAGTGAGGTTATGTACACAGAATTTGCCCCACACTGTCAAGGCGAAGAAGCAGAGCAAAAGAGAACCAAGCAAAATAACAAATAGTTGACGGACAGAAAATCAGGGTTGCATAAACAAAAATTAAAATTTTTAAAGTAAATTTGCAAATATATGAATAATATCTGACCAATATATTTGATTTTATAAATTGAAAAGGTTTTTTCTTTGTTGAAAAACAGGCTGTTAGGTCAATTTAGATTTTATGAATAAAACAATGTTAAATTCATTTGTTCACCCGACGTTTCGCTTATGGGTTTTAAGCATCCTCAGGGGTATGTCAAACTTAGGAGTTTCAAGGTCAAACTTATCGTGAAAACAAAAACAAAAACGAATTACATATCGTGTTGGTTGTGTACCCTAAGCGAGTGCATTTATGTTGTTCGATATAGGGCCTTATAGCAGCCTCAGACGATACGACTTTGACAGGTCGGTTAAAAAATCGAAACGTCTGACAAGCAAGGTCGTATAAGAAAACATAAGTCGTACGGCCAGGTTGTATAGAAACCTCAAGTTTCAAGCTCAAGTTGAGCGAAAAGTCTGAGTGTGCGAGGGAAAGTCGTACGAATTTGCTTTCATTGTTCATGCGCATTTTGTGTAATCAAATATACTAAAAAAATCGTCTACGTTTACTTTAGCTACCAATTTTTAATAAACCAAACATTATTTTACTGCAGGGTCATTGAGACGCAATTTTCTGCGGCAAAACTAAAGCCCTCAACCCATAGAGTCCGTCAAGCCCGTTGCGTCCACGTGTACAACTGACAAGACGGATATGAAAGACAAACACGGTCCAATGAATACGTTTGCTACGCATTTCAAGTCAAACAAAAAATCAACAATCAACAGCTTTTTGATTGATAAATTTCGTAATTTCTCCTGTATACTCTGCATTTTTATATTTATTTTTATATGAAAACAACTTTAATTTTCTTATCATTCTTTTTTTTATGAAAACAAATTTAATTTTCTTATCTTCTTTTTTATATTTTACACAAGCTCGCAGTTGTCGAAGTATTCAACGTACGTCAAAAGTTGAAAATTGCCCAACTTATTCCGTTATGTTAACAGATAAGTTGCGAATAGGCCGCACTTCATACAATTGCATGCATTTCAACTTAGCTGTCAGTTGTAAGCTTTGACGCAACGGACTTGACGGACTCTATGGGTTGAGGCCTTAAAGCCATGTAATATTATCACGATGGTGGTACAAAAGTTTGACGGAAACCGAACACAGCTCTGCAGTAGAAGAGTATAATACCCACTGTTAAGTGTGGAAAGTTGCCCGTTATGGTATGGAGATTCACATTCGTATCATGGGAAGGCGTTGGTGAATTGAGAGATTTTACCGGTGTCATGACGAAGGAATAATGCTTAAACACTCTTCAAACGAATTGAAAACTAGTAAAGGTGTTATCTTTGGCCTGGCCGAAACTCACATACCCTTCACTGCATTGAAACTACTTTTTAAATAAATGTCGAAAATAATGTAAGAAGGTTCAAAAATGTTTAAAAGTGTTGGAAAAAACTGAAAATGTTGAAAAAATATGAAAACCATTGAAGAAGTTGAAAGAAATTAAATAAGTCGAAATATATAGTATGAAAAATGCTGAAAAATTGATAAAAAATCGAAAGAATAAAGGAAATGTATGAAATTGAAGGGGAAAGGTTAAAAATGTCAAAAAAAAAATGCGAAATGTTGCAAAAAAAATAGAATAGAAATGAAAAACACGAAATATGTCACACCCACTTTTCCTATTCCACTCACTTTTGATTCAATAAACAAACGATATGTGCCGTAAATAAATTAAAATTTAGGGCGGTGACACACCCAATGGCGCAACCCAGTCCGATTTTGATCCAGAAATAGCTTTTAATAAACAAACCTCTTGCACTAAATTTCAGTATATTTGCTCATATATTTCGATAGTTATGCCACTTAAGGTATTTTAAATGTATGGGAGGTGCCATGCCCACTGTTGATATTTCGCCAGCTTTTGATTCATATGTACCTAATACTCAGTAAACCACTTACATCAAATTTCAGATCAATTGATCCAATAGTTTACTTAAAATAGCACTTACAACTTTATGTTAATGAGGGAGGTGCCACGCCCACTGATGCAATCTTGTCATGTTTCATTTAATTTCAAAGCTTATAGTAACCGACACCTCTACACAAATTTTTATGAAGATACTCTCAAAGCACACTATCTATAGCATTAAACGTATTTTGCTTATATGGGAGGTGCCACACATACCGGCACTATTCTGGCAAAATTTTGCAAGAAGACACCTTTTAGCAAGTATATCTGCCATATTAATTTCATAACGATTACGTTGTTACAAGTAGTTCTCTTTTTATAATGTTCATAAATATTGTAGGCTGTGCCACGCCCTTCAAAAAAATTTTCCAGTATATTGACGAAGCTTTTATTGATGACTACTTTCAGTGGTATCATCTCTAAAATTTTTATGAAAACCGTAAGTGCCAATTTGGAGTTATACGAACTCCATTAACTCGAAGTTAATTGTTTTTTTTTCATCCGCGTCACCCCTCACACTTGCGTTGATATTTTTAATGTTTATTTTTTGTGACGTATTCTTAATTTATAATTATAATAACATGAAACAAGACCAGCCTAGCAACGTACGCGCCGTTCTTTACTTCTAACCATTTATCCACAATGCAGATGTCAAAAAAGAAATGTCGAACCATAAAACATTGCAATATATGAAAAAAAAATGCATAAAAAGCCTTTAAGTAAATGAAGTCCTTCTTCTTTGCCTTCTAATATCAGGCCTGATAGCACGTCTGCTGTGGGAAGGCATAACAGCACGCCTGCTGTGGGAAGGCATAATAGAATTTCATGAGTATACACTCAATGGAGGTAACTATTCTGTTAATTAAAATTTCACTACTTATGAAATTTACTTATTGTTAATATTGACAGATTGTAAATAAAAACAAAAATCATAATAAAGAGAAAATTAATGTACATATTTTTATTTGCATGAAAATTTAGTTTTGAGCAGGCTTCTTACAATCGCAGCACTGCTGCAGGCCTTCTCCGGGGAAGGCCTTGTTCAATTGCCTGCTGGGATATTTTGCAAACAATTACTTGACAGACTGTATTTATGTACTCAAACCATCGAAAACATTTCATTCGATTTCTTTTACATTTGTTATTTTCCATTATTTTACAAAAAATATTTAAAAAGAAAATTTTTTAGACTTAAAATAAAAAAAACTTTTTTTTTCTAAATTCGAGGCCCGAGGATTTGTTGACATTTTGGTTAGCTTTAATCTAAAACAACGTTAATGCCAAAGATTTCACAAATTTAGTGTACTGGAGAAGAGACGATTACGTCGGAAAATTGCTTCTTTTTTTTGACCTGCCATGCGATAGCCAGGCAGTGGAACGGTACCTAAAAGCTGTTATTTGCTGACGAACAAGTTATGGGTTATAAGGACCACCAGCCACAAACTTTAACTACTAGTCGCAGACTGATTTCGAAAAAATATCCAAATGTTTGATTCATAGTTCTAGGCAATGTTTGACTCAGCCCTTCATACATTTTTCGTAGGCTGATTGAGGATTGCATAATTCTACTGGCCACACCTTCATAAAACGCATAACTTGCGATAAGACAAGAGTGGCACTTGCAAACCAGCCAACAATCTTGGGAATGGCGGAATATATATACATAGCATGTATGCAAAAAATAAATAAATAATTTTGTTTGGTTTTATTTAACAATTCCGCAAACATTTAAAACAGAAATTAAGTAATTTAAATAATAATAAAATTAAGACTTTAATGTTTAGAACAGCTTTGAGAGCCCCTGCGAATATTCGTACATACTCATACCTCAGCTCGCTTGAGCTTCGAAGTAAAGGACCTTAAAAATTCAAAGATATTCGGGATAAATATACGTATTGTTTTTGTTAAACAAATGAAACATTTATCCCATTGTTTCAAGTCAGCTATTAACGATTTTTAATGCATCGAACCTTAAAAGGAACTAAAATTGAAGCAAAGAGCCAGAATATTTCAGAGTCATCAACAAAGCTGTACATCGTTTAAAGGAGCTAGGGTTTCCAGACAACGTATGGTCATACAAGTTACAGTGTTCGGACATTCTGCCCGGAAATTTAATTTGATGAAAAGAAATCAGAATCTAGTTGTAGTAAGAACAGTTCCTTACTGAAGAAGATTTATTTGTGGTTTACATTTCCCTAGGCAGCGTTAAGGAATTACTCAAACAAATATATTATCCAGCCCACATACCTGCACTCCGAAACACAGGAGCTTAAATAAATGAAAAAATCGATGATGCGTTGAAAGTTTGGTTAAGAAATCCATAACATAATAATCTTGCTCAGTTTTTTTTAGGGTAGTATATACTCTGGTAAATTTTTAGCTTACTTTTCTAAAGAAAAATTAAATTACGAAAGTTACAAGAACGCCTTCCTTTTTTTTTTTGCTTGCAATATGGTTAAATTTTTTTTTTTTTTTTGATGTTTAATATAAAGAAAGTATAAACTTATATTAAAAAATCTTCTTTAAGGCAAGTTCGCACTTAAATGAATTAAATTAGAGTAGGTTGACTTGAAATTAAAACAATTATTTTTAAACAGCTTCCAACAAAACTGCTTAAATTAATTTGTCAACGAAATGAGGCTTCATAGTTGTCCAAATCCAATGCAAAATAGTACGCAAACGAACATAAACAATTTTTGTTCCGTTTTGGACAGCTATGAAAGCACATTTCGCTGTTCAATTCTAATTCGACAAAACTAGTTATTGATAAATACATTTAGTAAGCGCAACGCAGATTTGAACGCATCCGCTTTGCTCGCATCGAATACGTAGTTTATTTTTGACGGTCGGGACAAAAATAAGTCATTAGATACCAAATCAGGACTGTATGAATGATGACCCATCAATTCGATATTTTGGCCAGTTAAATCGCGAGAGTCCTACGTCGCTTGTTGGTTTGCCTTATTTCACTGAAGACTTCTGCAAACAAATGGTTGATTATTATTTAGAATTGAATGTGCTACGAGTTTCTAGTGGCACTGACAACTGTGAATACAACTTGAAGGCCGACGTATATGCGTGTAAATGCCCTAATAACCACGAACTATTGAGGCGGCATTATAAGTCGACGCTGCATGTGATAAAAATTAATGTATCGGTCGAGTGTTCTAATTATCGCACCAGCTGTAAGAAGAAAGTTTTCAAAATCATTGCTGATCGCGAGAGACACAGTCTAGCTGAAATCCCAAGACATTAGAACAATTAAATAATGGGTCAACATGCGCATACTTTTTCGCTTGGTACAAATCAAGGTACAGCTTGCCATGGTATTCATAACCATATGAGCATAAATATTTCATTCCTTATAAAATCCTTCTCCTGCTGTAGCTAATTCCTCAAGTTACTGATTGCCCATCTTTAACGCGGTTTGCTTAAAGCTGAAACCTATGTCGTTAAATCTGGGTAGCGGGCATTGACGTTTCTTCGTATATCGATTATTACATTGACGGTATTAGATACTACTGTATCTATGTTCGCCGTGAATAATCATTTCCTTCGATACCGCCACTTCACCTGCCGTTTCCTTTTTTGGTCACATATTTTTTTTTTAATTTTTTTATAATTTTTTTCAATTTTTTTTAAATTTTTTTTTAAAAATATATTTCTTTTTTAATTTTTCTTTTAAATTTTTTTAAAATTTTTTTTTTTAAATTTTTTCAAAATTTTTTTAATTTGTTTTTTATTTCGGTATCTTGCTAAATTTTACTTATTTAAAAATTTTAACTCGACATTATTTTAGCAAGCACTAGCAGTTCTCATCCATAAGAAAATTAACTATAAAATTTTGATTCCAAAAAATATCACTTTTAACAAAAAGGCTCTGTCTGGTATATGGAAATCAGATGAATTGATTATGTGTACATGCTTTTATATGAAGTGGTATTTACACAAAAGCGACTGACGCACACGCTGCTTTCAATGCCCAAAGTTTGTCTACTTTCAACTTTATAAACGCGTCAGAAACTTTTGACAATTGAAAAACTAATCAAAAAAATTTGTCATTTGACAGCTTGAAACAGAATTATACAAGTGCAAGTTTCAATTCATTTCAAGCAATTTCAAAATTAGTTTTTTTAGAAATTTTTCAAATTAACGTGAAGCAAAATAATTTCAGATAAAATATGATGTGATGCATACGCTGCTTTTAATATGCCGATGGATTAAGACCAATTAATTACGCTTAATTTTGCTGTAGTTCACTCAACTTCAGACCACCCGAACACGAAAATTTATCACAGTCACACTTACTCCATACGATAATTATCAACGTCGCGGCCGGAAAAACACCAAAACCGCTAAAATTAATGCATTAATACATTAATATTTTCCATTAGCGGAGATGCGTTTTGCTTCGTTTAAATTTCATTATACCGTAAAACTCAATTTACATCATTTTCGAGGCGCCACACAATGGTCTGAGATCAATTCTTGAAACATTTTAGCAATGTATTTCGATACATACTTCTCTATTATTCCTGGCAGATCATTGTTGTCACAACAAAGGCCTGAAAAAAATGTCAAAAATTCGTTTTTGGTTATTTCAATCATTTACTGAATTCACAAGGTGTCATAAAGTCATAAGTCCTATTTTGAAGAAAATGCGACGTATGATACGACTCTCGACTCTTTACTGGCACTCTCTTTTCCCAATATGATTCTCTCCTCAGAATAGAAAAACGAATACAACTTTTAAAAAACATAGGGCGCAGAGTTGTATTGTCTTATTTTATTTTGATATGGAAGACAACAAAGTTTTTAAGACCGTCTTAAAATTTTAAATCATTATGAAATTATGACACGTTGACACACCTTGAGAATTGTCTAGTTTATTCATTCATATCCATGATTGAAAATTGTCAAAATTGATATTCAAAGCAAAAATCGAAAAAAATACTAATACAATTTGACATATGTACGTTTGGAAAAAGCAGCATTTTCCTAACTAAAGGTTTATTTTTCTGTTTTTCAATATTTCGATGTTTATTGTAAATGTTTCAATGTAAAATCAATTCAATATTGAACTCAAACTCAAAATATTAAAAAAATAACTTTTTCAACGTCACACCCGTTACGCACTTTAAAACCATTTTCTGAATTGATTACACATACATAGTTAACAAATTTTGATGTTTTTAATAAATATCGGAAGGTACCATAGTACTTGTTGCAAGAGATGAAATGGAATTCCCTTGCGCGCGTTCCCCTGGAAGTGTCGAGCAGTATTTAGAAGATGGTTTCTTTTTCATCTTTGATTAAATTGAGCTTTGAGAATATTCTGCTATGTGGAAATGATAATATGGAGCCAATAAAGTTTCGTACTAATGGAAACATTGTTTACATTCTTCCAAAAACTTTCAAGCTCTAAGTCTTTTGAAAAAACATATTTATTAGTAAGTAATCATCATCCTTCGTCTATGGCTTCAATATCAGCATCTCTAAAAAAATTTGGAAAAGCTGTCACTAACTGAACAAGACTTGGAGGATGAACAATTGACCAACAAACGATATGCTGCAAGCTACATTAATTCTTAAAATTTAGTCGTTGTTGTTGTTATTACAATAAAAAAAAAGACTTATCGTCAGATAAGTAATTTTTTTGTACTCATCAGAGTTTTAAAAATCAACACAAAATGCTCTCAGTATAAAGTTGTTTAAAGCCCTTCAAAAATGCTGAAGTTGTTGAACGGGCCCACTAATCAAAACAACGATATATCAAGACTAAGACGAAACCCAATAAAATCGAATTGATAATAAATGTCCATGTGAGTTTAGTAGCCACCGATATCCACATCAATATGAGAGCGAAGGTCTAATTACTCCACGTTTATAATTACACTACGGCAGAGTCTAGCTCTAATCCAGGGGTCGGCACGCATAGCACAATTGTGCAATGAAATATTACACATATTCTTATGCTCTTTCATTTAGCAACATCAAGCGCGGCTGTAGTTCTTTTCGCTTGTTATGCACGTAGAGAGTTTCTTGTACAGTTATGGCAAATGATACAACGAATTTTATGATTCAAAATACTTTTGACGATATGCAATGTTTACTTTGCAATATGTCGTTAAAAGGTTGTAATAAATTTTCCAGGAAAAGACATTACGAAACATTTCATTATAAATTTAATGAATTCGTAGGGATGGAGAGGGATAAGCTTTTTATAGAAAAAAGAAAAGTATTTTTAGACAAAATAAAGCTATGGATAGCTGTAACTGATGGTGATAGTACATGGAAAAAACAAGAGCTCGAAATTCTTGTAAATATTAATCAAAATTACAGAAATATTAGTAGACTTTTTAGTAATCTAGAAACGGTTCGAGTTTCTAACAAAAATTGCTAAGCATAATATAAAAATTGCATCTTCGTTCTCATCAATTTTTCGAATGCATGTTTTAAATTTTTACAAAGTAGATATTAATATAACTAAATTCGCGTACTAAATTACTGAAATAATTTATTGAATTTTAAAAGGACTGTACTATTTTTTCGTTAAGAGATGTAATATTATTAAAAAGTACATTGTAAAATTTGTATGATGAAATAATTAATAACTGAAGCTGATTTTGAGAATTTATTACATCAGCTATGTAATATTTTTATACTTTATAGAACTTTTATGTTCAGTACTTTTAGTGCAAAAACAACAAAAAAATTACAAGTGCAAAATGCATTAACTGTTGGAGAATAACTATAACAATTGTAAAGGAACAAAAAATGGGCAACCAGCTGCTTATACTAGTTTCAATGACCGCTACGTCATATCTTCAGTAAGCTTTGTTAGCCGATGTTAAAGAGTCTGCAAACACACTATATTTAATTCTTTGCATTGACCAGTTAAGAATCATAGCAAACAAAACACAAACATAATAAAAATTACTTATCTTGATTTAAAATATTAATATGCATGTATATGAATTAATTCAATCATACTTTATAACATAAGTGTTTGTAAAAATTATTATCTATAAAATAATTTTTGTATAGCTACTTTTTATAAATTATAAAGCGAGAATCATAAATTACAATATGAAATATGTCCACATTGATGAGCGCTTAGTAAAAATTCTATGTCGCAATTTATTAAAGTTTAATAAATTCTTTGTATAATTTCCAAGTTTTAGGTGATAAATAAAATGAAGAAAATTATTTTTTAATAGCCACTTAATAAAAAATGTAAAAGTAAATAAATTACAAACTAGAACAGAATTTTTTCATAATGATTTCTTATTTATTACTGTAAAAGAGTAATATTTCTTCTCAGCTTTTAATTTTTGTATTCATCTATTAATTTTTGCTAAAATTTGAGCTAGTGTTTTCTCCGTGTAGTATTGAAAATAAAAAAGCTTAAATAACACGTCTACTTTAGTTAGTATAGAAATTGCAAAGCACGGTAGACCATTTTTGGATGTGTTATTTTTAAAACACTGTAACCAAATTTTTTATCTAGATAATATGTGTGCTGTCCCAATTGAATGAATTTTTGATGTAGCAATTTGAAATTGCATGGATTTAGTTTTTTTTGTTAAGTTTAAAGACAACAGCGCTATGACCACCGCGTTCGATGTTACTTTGTTTATGATTTTTCAACAACTCTAAACGTCTTTTCTAATCTTTTCTAGTTTCCACTTTCTGCCGCATCATTCCAATAAAATCAATATTTGGTTACAAATTTCTTGCGATGCAGCCTCTCTCCTCTCACCAAACACTCTCACTTTAATTTTTGCCGACCCCTACTCTAATCATAATATAATTTGAAGCAATTTTGAGAGAGTGAGCATAAATCTGGCTGTCTCCTAGCATATTAGGCGTGGTTTATTCATTTTGGTCATGATCAGAGCTAGGCACTACCACACACGTAGTTCTCTTCAATGCTCTTCAATGCATTTGTAGTTGTGTTGCTGTGTGCTTTTCAAATAGACCCAGTAGGCAAGGACAGGAGCTTGCAGGCCTTCTAGCAGGCCTTCCTTGGGAAATTTAAGGCCTTGCCACCTCCTTTCAAACTTACTTTCTTTTTTATATGAAACGTCCCGATAAAACAGGCCTTCTTTAGCAGGCCTGATAGAAATACTCTTCAAGCAGGGTTCCTACATCGCTTGCGTCAAGAGCCCTTCTAAGAGCGCTTACCGTAGAAGGGGTCACAGAAGTACTTTGAAAAAATTAAATCTTAATACGTCGCGAGACTCTTAGTTGAATGTTTTTTTTTATCTGCGTCAACCTCTCTTGCGTTGATATTTTTAATGTTTATTTTTTGTGACGTTTTCTTAATTTATAATTTGACATTGAATACACAACACTCTACCACTTTAACATAACATGAAACAGAAGACCAGCCTAGCAACATGCACACCGTTCTTTACTTCTAAAAATTTATCTACTTTTGATGTCGTATAAGTACAATCCAATGACAAAAAAGTAATGTCGAATCATAAAACATTGCAATACATGAAATAAAAAAATACATGAAGTCCTTTTTTTTTGCCTTCTATTATTAGGCCTTATAGCACTGCTGCTATGGGAAGGTCTTATAGCAGTACTGCTGTGGGAAGGCATAATAGCGCGCCTGCCGTGGTAAGGCATAATAGCATTTCATGAGTATACACTCAATGGAGTGTAACTATTCTGCTAATTAAAATTTCACTACTTATAAAAATTTCTTATTGTTAATATTGACAGATTGTAAATAAAAACAATAATCATAATAAAAAAAAAATGCATGTTTTTATTTGCATGAAAATTTAGTTTTGAGAAGGCCTCTTACAATCGGAGCAGTTCTAGCAGGCCTTCTCCGTGGAGGGCCTTGTTCAATTGCCTGCTGGGGAACTGAATTGATTTTTACGCTCATCGATTTATATACGTATACGATAAATTATTCTCTTTCTGTCGCAGTCGCGCGCGCGATACGTTTTGCCCAGCTACGGTCATGATTCAACGAACATGGTTACTACAAATTTAAGAGTCAAAATCGAGCAAAACAAATCGTAATAATTTGGTTCAGGAGAAAACTATTTTATTGTATGTTTCTCGAGTGAATTTTTGTTGTGATTATGAATTTGACATTACCTGTTAACTGTTTGCTGTTAGTTTTATAATTTTATCATGGTTCTGGTTAAACCTAAAAGTGAATACGACGCATAAGTTTAATCATTCAGCTACTGGTCACTTGAAGCCATGACAGTGTTTGACGGAACTTCTGTTTTAAATTCAGAGCCAGCTTTAGGAGCGGCATACTCGTGCAGTTGCACGGAGCCTAGCGTGGTAAAGGATTTTGCGCGTAACCATATATGTACATTTCTTTTTTTTTGAAAATCGCTATTAAAACGATTTTGCACTTTTTTTGTAAAAGAAAATCAACGATAGAAAATGAAGAGCAAAACTATTTGACGTTTTATTAAAAAGGCAGATGAAAGGCAGAGCCAAGGCAGCGATTTATGTCTGTTACCTACGATTTCCGACATATGTTCTTTAGTAGCGTAGAAATTTAGCAAAGACAAAAAATTTTCAATCAAATGAACTAGTGAATGAACTCTTTCACACATTTGTATAAAATTTTGGTTCAACCAACACGAATGAAAAACGGCTATTTGCTTAAACTTTTATATTTATTTTCCTTTTCAGCAAAGTTTAGCACTTTGATGAAGTGATGCACTTAAGCAAAAAGCGCTTGAAAAGCGTGGCGTGTTAGGATGAAATAGTAAATGTTATTTGTAGACCTTCAACCGCGAATAAGGATTTACATCCTCCAATATCTCCAACATCGACTTAGCGGGGGCCTTCAGCCGTGGTTTATTATAAAGGGTGTTTTTTTTAGAGGTTTGTTTTTCGAATAGAGATAAAACTGGCATTTTATGGTCAAATCTGGCAACTCTAATGTCATTTATGTTCAGTTTGGTTTGCCATTTTAGGTTTGGTTTGTTTAGGTTGACAAAAGAACAACGCTTGCACATCGTGCAAATTTATTTCGAAAATAATGGTTCAGTTCGCGAAGTTTACCGCAAGCTCCGTCCATTTTATGGTCGACATAATCGTCCATCAGAGCAATTAATTCGGTTAACCATGGATCGTTTTCGCACTACGTTTACAATTGCCGCTGTAGAGCAAAATGTTGAAGAGGACCCGAATGAATCGATTCGCCACCGTGCACAGCAATTGGAGCTTTGTCCATCAACTTTATGGAAGATTTTGCGCAAAGATCTTGGCTTGCGACCTTACAAGATCCAGCTTGTGCAAGAATTAAAGCCGCGAGACCATGCAATGCGTCGTGATTTTGGTGTATGGGCCGAAAATGAGATTGATCTCGATGCTGATTTTCATCGCAAAATTTTGTTCAGTGATGAGGCTCATTTTTGGTTGAATGGCTACGTCAACAAGCAAAATTGCCGCATTTGGAGTGAAGAGAATCCACATGAGACCCTTGAGACGCCATTACATCCACAAAAACTGACTGTTTGGTGTGCTCTATGGGCTGGTGGAGTCATTGGGCCATACTTCTTCCGAAATAATGCTGGAGAGTCAGTTACCGTTAATGGAGACCGGTATAGAGCCATGATAACCGACTATTTTGTTCCCGAATTGGATGGCATGAATGTGGATGAGTTGTGGTTCCAACAAGACGGCGCTACATGCCACACAGCGCACGTCACAATCGATTTATTGAAGGAAACATTCGATGAGCGCATAATTTCGCGGAATGGACCTGTCAATTGGCCACCAAGATCGTGGGATTTGACACCATTGGATTATTTTCTTTGGGGATATGTGAAATCGCTCGTCTACGCCAACAAACCAGAAACGTTAGGGGACTTGGAAGCCAACATTCGTGGCGTTATTACCGACATACGGCCCCATATGCTCGAAAAAGTGGTTCAAAATTGGACCTGTAGAATTGGCTTTATTCGAGCCAGCCGCGGCGGCCACATGCCCGAAATCATATTTAAACATTAATGGCATAAAATTATCCTTCCAATAAAGCCAAATTGATGGACATTAAAACGATTTTCTTGTGTTTTATTTCAATTCGAAGCTCTATACCTCTAAAAAAAACACCCTTTAGTATACCCAACACCGGTGTTTTAGCGAAGCCCGTGTTGAACAAAATATAGCGAACCGCAGCCAAGAGCAGATGGAAATCCAGATCCTAGGCCGAAGGCCACCCACTCTCTAACATACTAAATTTTTAAGAAAATTGAGAGTAAGGCATGAGTTCATTTCGGAGGAATTATTGTAGTTTGGCCTAGGAGAAACTAGTTTGTCCTAAAAAGTACTTTGGCCGGTCAAAAATATATAAAAGAAGCCCTTTTTATGTCCTTTCAATTGATGGTCTATTTTTGTAAATTTTATAATGCTTCCGACAGCTATATCTCCTAAGCGATGTGCGTCCCTCTTCTTTAGATTACCAGAAATGAACCGTCTAGCACACTCTAAATTTTGCAGGGTAAAGAAATAGCAGCTAAGATGGTTGGAGACATCTTAAACAGACCAGATCAAGCTCTACTGTAAAGAAAGCTCTCAAATTCGAATTCAAAAAAGCCATTATCAATGACTTTTAGGTGAAGTGCTTGCTCGCTCATATTATGGATAATGACTTAACTAAACAGTAATATGTTAAGTTACGTCTGACAACAAAGCATTCTAACGCTGATCTTTTTTCACCGTATGATCAAGTTCTTGAGGCTTATTAAGAAACATAAAGCTAATTTACTTTTTTTCTTTGTTCCCATGATTTTTAGTTACTGTATTCGGTTGCGCTAAACGCACCCAGTTCATTTCTATTCACTGAGAGTGTAAAGTTTTGTACAAGCCAAAGTGATCAAATTCGTTAAAGAGCATTTTTAGATTTGTTCCCATGACTTTGAACGACTCTATTCGATTCAATGCATTGGTAATGTAAAACCGTCTCCTATGTCACTGCGCATACAAGTCGATTGCACTTTTAGGTATTTATTTGCTTAAAAGGCATTAATTTTAATATTATATATATATAAGCCTGTAAATGGAAATATTCAAATCAGAACAATTAAACGTTTCTCATCACAAATTAGAACCTTGATGCTGACAGCTATTCAATTCATCCATCCCATTTGCCAGTACCAATTCCTGCATAAAAATGAAGACGACTCAACAGTTATACCTTAGCAAAATCCGCGCCCGCCTTTAGCTCAAGGTTTACATCCTATAGTATATCCAACACCGGCTTCGCTTGCCCAGTCTATTGCATTAAAATTTCATATGTTCACAAAATTTATCTTGACGATTTTGCATTAAAATTTCATGTGTTTATAAAATTTACCTTGACGATAAAGAAATTAAAAATATGACTTGAATAAAAAAAACTTTTTTTTTTGAATACCAGAAAGTACCCCGGTGGTTAAAAAAATGTTTCAATCTAATTAGGGTAGAGCCTTATTTCTAAATATTTACCTTAATTTGATTTCTGAAAAAATTAGGTCAGCAAAGAAAAACCAACAACAAATGGTACATAAATAAAAAAACGATATAAAGAGAGGTTTCTTGATTTATATCTATATATTTATATAAAAATCTCGTGTCACGGTGTTTGTTCGGGATAAACTCTGGAACTATTCAACCAATTTTTATGATATGTAGCTTACTGTCTGTGTTTTGGTCTTACTAAATAGGTAGGATAGTTTTATTTTTTATCGTACAAACAAATTTTTAAAATATCATTTTCACGAAGGTTAGTCAACCAATTATATTAAGAGACATAGCTTAGCCTAGCTTGGCATATTTAGGGTGACCCTCATACAAACACAAAACATATTTTGAAATATGATTTTATCGAAGACTGCTTTTAATCGATTCTCATGGAATTTACATCACGTTGCTTTTATATTAGTTAAGAGGCACAACTTCAGTCAAATAAAAAATTATTTACCCTCACACATAAGTATTTTTTATGTGGAATTTTCACGAAAAATAGCCATATTTTTAAGTCATACATATAAAAATGGTATTCAAAGTATTTAAAATACTGATAAATTTTCTCTATCAATCAATCAAAGTTTTCATAATTGATTTCCAAATGCTTCTTATGATCTATGGAAAGTTTTTGCAAAGTTTAATTTAGAAAAATGGGCGATGACACGCCCTCCAAAATCAAAGTCAATATATCTCACTACCTACTGGACGCTGATGAATGGGACTTGACATAAAAGGTACGGGAAAAAAATGAGTTTAACTGGAAAAATGGGCTGCTTCGCTTTTATATTAAGTCTCATGAGTTCATACAACATCGCCACACCTCCTGGAAAGGGCGAGACAACTTCTGCCGGGACAGTTAGTATATTGATAAAATTGTATGTTAATACAATTTTTCCAAAAAAAATAACGGTTTCTTTAAAATAACAAATGGTCAGAGATTAAGAAAACTGTATCTCAAAAACGATGCCCCATATTTAAAATTTTATAAGCCAGTATTATACCTTTTATGTTTATCCACGACTTCCGATGTTTATATCGCCAAAACTATATGAGTCCCCAACTTTTGATTTCAATATTTGTTGAGTAGTATTTAAAGACTTGTCAGAATAGTTGGGTTAAATATAAAAAGGAGAGGGGCTCTTTATTCTAGAGTGAGCTTAAATAGAGCTAGTACGGGTGTTATCTTTGGCCTTGCGAAAAATATAAAATACTCTAGATAGGGCTTAGTCCTAATTTTTTGTTTACAGGGCATTTTTTCACCACGATATGTACTGACATTGAATTTGACAACATTTACTTAAATAGATCTCTGTGTAGCGTTTTAAAGCTAATGCTGCAGAAGGTGCCGCCCCCTTTTTTCGAAATTTGCCAAGTTCTTGTCCAGAGCTTTTGCGAGTCATTACTACTATTTGTCTGAACTTTGATTTCATTAAATTATTCTCTCCATGTAGCGTTTTTACTGATATGGGAGGTGCCACGCCCTCTTCTTGAAGTTTATCAACTTTTTGTGTAGAGCTTGTCCAACTTATTCTTAGTATTTGTGAGAAATTTGGTTACACTACAGCAAACGCCTCCCAATAGAGCGCTTCAATCTTTTATTTGTATGGGCTGTAGGCATGTTCCTTAGGCAATTTCGCCCATTCTCAATCCCAAGGACCTTGTTTGAAGGTGTAGCTTGTGTACTAAATAGCAATGAATTATCTTGCTGTTTTCCCTTAATAGTGACTTTGACGCACAGACAGACGAGTGTTATTTGACAGTTCATCCAATTGAATTCTAATACGATGAACTATCGAAAAACACGTGCCCGCGTACGCTCGCCAATAATAGTGAAAGGCTATACAAAGCGGTTTACGATGACATGTGGCATTTGACAGTAAATCAGAGTAGAATTCATACCGCAAAACATGAAAAACAGTTAACATACTTATCTGAATGGGGCAACAGAATTCTAACTGAGCTTTATATCAAATATATGGATTGTAAGTTGATGAACAATCATTCTGCCCGACGTCGCAAAGCCATGTTCAACCAACAACAATTCTATCATGGACCTACTAACTATTCTAAGTAAATCTCGCGCGCATAGAAGCAAATTAAATGTCAAAAAATTGTAACCTGGCTGAATGATTGCAGTGTGAGCACACGAATGTTGCGTTGAACTTCAAGAGATAATTGCAGCTTAAAAAGGCAACAAAATACATTTTTGTATAAAAACAAACTTGAAACCCTGCATTATGCTTAAAATTGAACAATTTCTGCACAGAGTCCGTGTCAAAATTTATTAATTGTAGTTTATGTGGAACCTCATTTTAGATACAATTCTAACATTTCTTATTTATTTTTATCATACATATGCACAATTTTGCAACTTGTCATTTTTCTTTCTGGGCAACTTACCAACCTCTGCAAATATGTCAAAACAATATATTATGGACTACCGCCTAGTTTGCCTCACACGGACGTTCGTTTTGCTATACCGTCGGAATCGAATCAGTTTTTTGTCACTATCGCACACACTTTAATGGTTACGTCAAAACCTTGCAGAACGAGACAAACGCATGGACGAATACGAATTAAATATGACAATTGAAATGTCGAGAATAAACGAGAAGACAAAGCGGGTGAAAAAATTGCTTTTGGTTTGTAAAAAATTTTTTTAATGCGAATCTTTGGATTTTCTGCCACAATTTCACACTTTTTTTTAATTGTTCACTGTTTCCTGGCACTTATTCAAACACTTGAAATTACTTTCACAACTCTTTTCACCATTTTAAAATGGAAATTATCGAAAATATCGTATATACGATCAGACATGTGGTTTTGACGCCGTTAGCAGAAACTTCGAAAAGGAAGATGTAATTGGAAGCGTGGTTGCCACTTCGGTGCAATTGTATCAAAAATGATAATTTATATTACTGATTTGCATATTTCCCCAATATACAAATTTGGTAGTTAATGGGTACTGTTAAACTCATCTCTGAAAGTGAAGATATTTATTTCATCTCATAATGCAAAAATATGCTTTTCTTAATCTTGATATAACTAGTTTTAACATTTGATAACAAATTTGTGAGAATGAAGAACCATTAGGCACTGCACTGAGCCATTTATTTTGCAAAGTAGCAATGGAATCATTTTGACCTGTTCATTGGATTTTTAATATTAAAGATAGATATTTAACGTTACACTCTATGAATTTCGATTGCCCCATTTTGTTTAGGAACTATACATAAACACAGTTAAATAAAAGATGTGTGATTGTGTCCATCTGGTAAGTTGCGATATAAAAGCAAAGTTTTGAATTAATCCATGATTTAACTAAAGTTGAATCATGAGTTAACAGTATTCGGACGGGGCCGGTAAATCAGCAACGACTACCTTCCGACGGATGCCCGTCGATTTAGACTTAATTTCCACCGTCGGCAGGTGACGATAAGTGTTGCATTTCGAAGCAGCGTCTCCCAATCATTTATTGACTTTTGCGATTTCAATAAAATATAATGGCGACTGAATTTTTATCGATCATCGTCCGTCGCAGTTGTGTTTATTTCAACGATTTTCTGGCGGTGCTCTTTTTGACAGTGGGTAAGTGTTGCTGATCTTTCAGCCATATCCGAATTCGTTTTAACGTATATCAAGCTCTTGGGTCTTTTGTTTTGTCTGTTGACAGCCGTGTTTTCAGGTGTAGTCATTCGCATGGGCTTAAGTGTCTCACCTTTTCCACATACTTTTATCAAAGCGTTGAAACGTTTAGGTTTAGTACGATTTATATCAGAGTGGGATATCTATTTGAGCCTTGTAACAGGCGCTCGTGAAATTTAGTGATTAACAAGCACAACACTTAAGACTCAATAAAACCCAGTGTTTCGGTATTCCTCTCTTCGTATATATATGCCTTTCTAAGTGAGTGGCATGTTCTAAGAAGAAGAATGAGCTCTAAATTTAACTGCACGGTGGACACAAAATAAAAATTTTGCACAAAAAGTTTTTTTTTTCAACACATAAATTATGATTTAATTATTAAGCTGTCAAACTTTCCTAGTTTTTAGGGAGTTGAAAACAATTTTTTTATTATTACAGGAAACAGCACCTCCACCAAATAAAAAGCAAAGAAGGTAAGAGTAATGTTAGTGATGTGTACGCCTCAAAATTTTTATGAAAATGATTTGCATGATGTGAACGCTAACGAAATTTACAGTTATTTGTGTTTGTCAAGCCATTATGGACAGCATGGACGATCATGTGAACTCCCCTAATGAAATTGAACAGAATTTCGGCGCACGACGTAAATGCCGCTCCCGCTGACAGTAGACTAGATTTAATTCTAATTTTATTGTCGCTGCAGAATTGTTACTGTAGCATTTGTAATCATCTAATGTTAATTTATTAACCTAACTTTGTTGTGTCAATGTGAAGTGATTGAAAAGCCGTCGTACGTCGAAGTTCTGTTTAATCGTATAATTCTAGGACGGTTTTACCGTTCAACGTATTTTACGCTGGCGGTATTTCGTCAATCGCCGGAGTTCTGCTTAACGCTTAAGTCTGACTTTGTCGCATTGCAGGAGATCAATTTGAAGCTTCAGATTAAATTTTTAAAAATGTATGTGCATTGTAGAAAATACTATTGATTTCAATGGAGCCTCTGTTAATTAATATTATTCAAATTAAGGTTATTCCAAACGAGAGAGTTCAACTTCGTAGAACCAATTTTCAAAATATCTGATTTTCCTAATTTGATATAATATGAATTTCGTCATGTGTCCACATAAGATTTTATTCCAAATGATTTCTAATGTATTGCATTCAATTGGATGTACATATTGCAAAGAACTCTAAAACCGATGATAGGTATTTTGACATTTCCTATTGCTGCTGTTTTCAAGCTCTGTTTTTTGATTGGAAAAAAACAGCTTTTACTGTTTTGAGGATTATTCTCTAGCACTATTTTAAATACCCTAATGCGTTGAACAGAATTGGGACGGGGTCGGGAAAGCGGCAACGATTACTCACTGTCAGAAAAAAGCCTCGTCGGAAAATCGTTCGAATAAACACAATTGCGTCGGACGACGATATACGAAAAATTTAGTTGCATTTTGTTTTCATTGACATTTTTAACGTAAGCAAAAATATTAACAAAAGCTGATTGGAACGGATTGAAAGTTTCAAAGAGATAAGTCAAAGTTAATTCTTCCATAACCTTCAGAAAAACCATTCAATAAGATTCATATATCGATCAGCGGAACTTTTAGATACGGAGATCATTACTGCGTTCTTAGCAAATTTGCTTTTTAATGTGTTGAGTGATCTTTCATTTTATTTTTAATAAAACACATATCGGAATTAAGGGAACAGGTTTACTTTAGGGATAACTCTCCGATTTTATATATTTTTTTGGAGAGCAGCGTATCATAAATAAATAATAAGTCTGCAAAAAAAATTGTCTGTCGGATCCGGTTTAGGAGATATGGCCATCAAAATTTGCGGATATAGCTTTTATAAAAAATGTTATAAGCTTAGTACCCCTGGATGAATTTTCAAAATATGGATATCATATTAAAGAAAATTTAATGAGGTATACAATTGTCATTCTGATAATAATTGAATTCCGATGGTTAGTTTTCGATATATGAAGATTTTTGTAAAAAGGTGACCTTTTTTTAAAAAAACCGTTAGTTTTTAAAAAAATGTATTATTAACCTATAGTGATATATAGCAATTTAGAATGTAAAATTTCTAGGAAAGCTATATCCTCAAACAAAACTTTTCCGCTATTCACAGATACCGAATTTGAGCGCCGGCATATGAATTCGGGGTAGTTTTTTAGTTGTGTGAATGCGAGATAATATGTCGGTGTAATAGACCCACCTTTAAATAATGCTGAGAAGCATATCCCTGAAAACACATTAAGTGTAGAGAAGCACATCACAATCATTTTCTAAAGACTTAAAGTAATAAAATGTTGAATAATATGTGATCCATTACTTTTCGTTGCGTGAGATTTCAAATAACAGGAGCACTATATATTTTATTGATTATATTCGATTTGGGTTTCGAACATTTCAATGCAATCAATTTTTTCCACAGCCGTCCTTTAATCGATTTGACGTTTGTTAAGTTTCTGTTTAAGAACATTTCACATTTTGTAAATGTTTCATTGTGATGTTGAAAATCAGCAATTAACAGTCATCCAAAGAAATAAAAAGATTTATCAAATTCGAAATTTCCAGATTCAATATGTATTCTATCTATAAGTAGAAAATGTGATTTTCCTCAAGTTTCTACATTTTACCAATGTCATTAAATGAACTTACAGTTAAACCTCGTTTATCCGATGTAATGTGAAGCGGAAGAAAAATAAAGCTTAAAATTTTAATAATTTTAATGTACATACATATTTGAAATTGTAGAATGAACTGGGACTAACGCGGTCTATGAAATTCCGTAATAAAGCTATTTTTCAAATTTTTCATTAGTTTTTTAGCTGTAACATCCTTTCATTGTTTCATTAAAAATACATCACTTCCAATTAATACGGAGTGCTCGGTTTTCTCGGATTACGCGGAGAATCGGTTCATCGAATGCTGAACAAATGAGGCTTTATTGTAAGACAAGTATTAAAGTTGATTCAAAAAAAGTGTTTTTCCTTTAATTCCAAATTTGATACACATTCATAAAATGTGAGACTAAAAAATATAATGAATATGGCAACCATGCTTATTCTTGACATAAGCACTTCAACGGTTCGAAAAAGAAGTGTCGAAGTACCGCGTGCTACCAAGAATCCTGCAATTAAGCATTAAACAAAAATTATAAGTAGATAGAAATAGATAATTTAAGTTTTTGACTCTAGCAACCTAGAAATTATAAGTTATTTTAGAAGCGATTATTTTGATATAGTCCTTAACCTCCGATCAAATAGTTTAAAGTTCACATTTTATATGATCTTCACACTTAAGCAAAAATTACAATAACGCGTTGGAAGTGTAAAAAAGCCATGTATTAGACGTTTGCTAATACATATTGAAAATTATAGTGCCGGCATTGGTACATAGTGAGATTTGACATTTTACCTTAATTTTAAAGAATGTTTCATTATTTTAAACTTCAGTTTCTGTGTTTTTTATATCGAAATTTATAAATATTCCCAAATCAATTAATTTTTGAAACTAAGCGAAACCAACTTATCATAAATCTCTACTTCAAAATTTTTGATAATCAATGCGTGTGAGGGGCCAACTAAAGCATGCATGGGCTAGCTAAACCTACTGTCAAACTTGAACGAAAAGTCTATCAAATGCTTAAGAATCGCAGAGTAAACTTGTATGTTTAGCTTCTAAACTTAAGAAACGATGTAGTCACCTTAGGAATATTCCCACAGTCGCATAAGTCTTATTTCTGATATTTTCTAAATGTTATTGAGTGACATTAATTAAGATACTTGAACAATGATTATGCAAATCTATGATCATTTTATAAATATTAAAGCTCGATTAACAATGTTTTCCGAGAAAACACGTCAAAGTAAGTTGAAAATGTTGCATAAAAAAATCGATATCTCGTTTAGCTCTGGAGTTATCGATACTTAAAAATCTGATTTTGATAGTATCATTAGAATCATGATTTCAATGATGCCGCAATTTAACGATGGATTTCAATAGCTCAAAATAAATCGAAAATGTTAAATAAAAAAATTCGATAGTCGATCATTTCGTTTTCGATACATCGATTGTAAAAAATCTTTACATCCTATAATATGTCCAACACATTTTTCGTTAGCTACAGTAATTAGACATAAAAACTAGGGTAAGTTAACGGCCTTCGTCCGCAGCCCAAAATTTTAAACTCTCAAAAATCCAACACTATAATATATTCTACACCATGGTTTAATGATATAATTAAACCATGATTTTAATACACGGTTTGTGTGCATTCACATAGTTGCATAAGCTGACTTCAGTCAAGGCATGCATGGCTTAGTTGAGCCTTTATTTCGCTCTTTAGCCTTAATAGGGCAGTTCACATGATCCCTTATCCAACACCTATGCTCGATCACGTGAACTAGAAACAGCCCCATGACATTTATGTTGATTTTTTATTTTCCAGCTGGCTTGTCTAACCATATACCTTGTGTGCACTGGCTGTCAAGCCTAGTGAAAATTTTTCATTTCAAATAGGATTTCATGCAGTTAACTTCGATGTGAAAGCTTATAAATATTTCTGATATTGATGTTTGATGGCATGCTCTATCATGTGAACGGAAAGTAAAATTGACAGTCACACCTGTCGTCAAGCCACGTTAGACAGCATGAGCTGCCTTAATAGGAGCGTACACATGATCAATCAACACATCAAATTGTATGCCAAACAATTTGACGGAAAAAAATATATGTAGTTTGAAGAGAATTTGAAGATGTAAACGCTCATCAAATTGTTGGTCAAATTATTTGATGAAAAACAAAATATTTTAATTTTCTGCGTGTTTGACAAATAATTTGAATAACATTTTGATGGTATGTACGCTCGTCAAATTTGTTGGTGGATTTTTGTCACATCGAGTTGTGGCTAGAGGAGCCAAAGTTGGTAATATGAAAGGATGTTAATTTTGGTTAAAATTGATTTATCCTTAAGTAATGACAGAACCAATTTACTTATAATTGCCTCGATTATCGGAGACGTTTTAGTTTGTATGTACAATCATATAACCTAAAAATTACCGATTGCTATTGTGGTCTTGAGAAGTACAAGTTTTAATTTAGGTAAATTTAAGTTCCTTTTTCATCAACACATATACTTTCATGAAAATAATGATTTGTCCGTCATCACAATGTTTTTTGTATGGTATTCGAAGCATGACTGAATTTTGACGAAAAATTTAATCATGTGTACTATGAGCTGTTAAGCTGTTTGACAAACAATTTGATGAAAAATTTGACGGTTTGAACCCTTTTAATGACTGTGATTCAGGTTTAACCCTTGAAAGAATTGAGCAACTCTGGTTTTTTATACTATCCACAGTCCACAAACATTGCAATTAATTTTCTTTTCTGTGAAAATAACCAATAACTAGTTAAAAAATCTAAAATAAAATCTAACAATTTTCAGAGGATTAATTAAAAGTATCACGGAATAAAATTAATATTGAATATAGTGAAAAGTATAACAAGCATGACTGTCGGTGAAGCTGCATCAACGGGTGCAGGAACGCGGCCGCGATGCTTTTTCGATGTCACATTGGGTGGGCTTCCCACGGGTCGCATCGTTTTTGAACTTTTTAGTGATGTGGCTCCCAAAACTGTGGAAAACTTTCGAGCGTTGTGCACTGGTGAAAAAGGAAACGGAATTGTCACCGGGAAACCGTTGCACTATAAAGGTGCAATTTTTCATCGTGTAGTAAAGGATTTCATGGTACAATCTGGCGATTTCTCAGCGGGAAATGGGACCGGTGGAGAATCGATTTATGGCGGAACATTTGAGGGTATGTAAAAACTTGAGTCTGAAGAATTAAAATAGTAATAGTTAGATATGCCTTTATGTATTTTAAAAATTATCGCCTAAAAGTATTACTTTCACTAGCCGGTTCTAAATTATTCGGAATAAGTTTACTTAACGCACCACGAAATTTTTTTATTTTAATAAAAGTTGAATATTAAAAACGAAAATTTAATCAGAAAATGTCAGTCAGATTTGTTTCCGAATTAGCCATCGGGTGTTGCGGATATATCTTTTTAAAAATTCGGTATTAGCTTGGAACCTATGCATCGGTTTGGACAAAATGGGTGTCATTTGGTATGTAATTTAATATGCTACAATAATGCCATGTAAAATTTTAAAATAGTTAAGTAGGAGATTGATCATATGTTACGTAACGCGATTAGGTAGGAGGTATGTATGGCCACAAATTCGTGACGAAATGTACCATGAATTCGGAGGGGTCAGCTTTTATAAAACTTCAGACCGAAACGATATGATATATTTCATTTGATTGAAATTTGTGGCAAAATTGAGTTTGGTGAGCGAATATATTTTCATATTCTAAGATATAGCAATACTCTATCTCTAATTTTTAATTCTTCATTCCTACGTTTTGCTATTAAAATATTTGCAAGAATTTTACCAAAGCTCTACCTTCCATTAGTATATTTTAAATTTCTATTGATAAAAGTAGAATGCTTCGAGTGCACGCCCAGACCAAACTGTTTGTCCTTGATATGGGTCAGTAATTTGCAAAAATAAAATGACCATCTTGATTTTTATCGAAATGTTGAAAATATAATAATGTGTGACGAAATTTTTTGACATGCTTTTTTTTTAATAAAGTCATTGTTAAAATAAATAAACTTTAGATATGTACATATGTATAATTCAGCAAATAAACCGGTCTGAATGAAACTTTGATATATTAAAGAGGATATGCCAAATGTCTGTAAAGGCAAAAAGGCAATTAAGTAATAATTTATAGATTTATTAAAAAAAAATATGTCTCACACAACTAAGAAGCAGTTGAAGATACTGGTCCAGTATATGGAGTCCAATATAGCAATATGTCACTTTTTAAAAGATGTGCAAACATTTAAGCACTACATTAAATAATTTGATATTAAGATATTACATTAAGACCAGAGTTGTTTGACGACTCCGCTACTCCCATACTCATTTGGACTATTTATTAAAAATGTAGAGATACATATGTATTATAGTGTTGACTAAGTCAGCTAGATTATTGAAAAAGTAAACTCCGACCGTCTCGTCTGGCAGAAATGGGATGCTAAGGTCTCTCTAGTACTGATATTATGAAATCTGGTTGGTTCAAAGGAAGGGTATGTGTAAATATCAATGGATCAACATTTGGTCTAAGTGAGTTGGTTCTTAAGCTGATTGCCACTCATACCTAACCTAACCCCCACCGTCTTAACCTACTCCTACAAAGGGAAGGATATTTATAGAAGAGGTGTTCAACACTTTTCTGCTTCTCTTCACAGCAACAGTGACATAAGTCACTGCAGAGAGCACTCAAGCGCCTAGATATGTTTGCCAAAAATGAAAGTGTCCAGCAGAGACACCTACCCTTAAACCTTACTGACCCTATTTGAATGTGGAATTTGGCCTTAGACGCCAATTTTAGTTATTGTAAAGTATTAACGAATACAAACAAAGTAACATATATTGATATGTTTTCAATGAAATAAATGCCTTATAAGCCGATAGTTCTCAAACTCTTTAAGACAAAAGTTCTTACATATAAGGTCTGTATCATCCGAAAAAAATAGGTTAATATTTATAAAGTTTTACCACAAAAAGCGTATCATCCGGAAAAAATGTGGTTGGAGAGAAAAAAATGAGAGTAAATTTTATAAATTTGCTATCCTATTTCGAACCAATTGAAGGGGCGTCGTTGATTTTCGAAAAACAATCAAATAACAACCACCAAAATGTATATTTTTGATATTTACTTTTACCAAAAACATTCATCAGAGGGCGTTACAGTGCGATTTTTGTATTTTTTGAACTATATTGTGAGTTAAACAGTGTTATGATTATTTTTTCGTATATTTTTGTTTGATAAACATTTATATTGTGGTATGAAATATAATTATTGAATATTTATTAATTGATGATAAAGTTTAAAAAAATTAGAATTTCCTTAATTAAAATAATTAAAAAAATTAAGAAAGTGGAAAAATAATTTTTTGAAGTACTAGCTAAGAATAGATATTTTCCTGTCAGGGACGTGGCGTCACCCACCTAAAAGCAAATCCTTTCTCAAAGTTGAATGTATCTACTTAACGAATTTCATCAATATGGGTCCATTGCTTTCACTGTGATAAAATAATTTCCTATTGGGGCTGTCCACTTTAAAAAAAATACTGTTCCTCTGGGTTCAATCTATTTCTGTACCATATATCATCAAAATCGGTCCATTAGTTAAGCCGTAGAATCGTTTTTTTCCTGTTAAGGGCGTGGAACTACCCACTCAAAACAAATTTTACTCAAGATTGAATCTATCCATACCAAATTTGATCGAAATCGGTGAAGTAGCTCAGCCATAACAGCGTTTTTTCCAATAGCGGCATTGCCACGCCCCCTTAAAGAACTTAACATTTTTAATTACCTCCATTATGGCTTATGGTTCAATCTATGTACATACAGTACAATCTTGCTCAACGCAACTAATAGAAATTCGGGCAGTTGCGATGACTAAGGTTGTTGCAAAATCCGAGTCAAGAAATTTTTTCGCCCAAAGGTGCTGATTTTGAATAATAATGCATATTATTCATTAAATTAAACTCGCATTGGAATGAGAGTAAAAGTATTTTATTGAAAATACTGCATTCTTTATTTAAAACCAAAAAAACTAAAATAAATATTTCTGACGCAGTAGTTATGTACGTATGTATGTAGAACATAATTTTGGTAAAATTATTTTTCAAAAAAATATGAAATTTTTGACACCATTTTATTATATGCCATTAGGTGGTATATGATGCACTGCATTTTCGCCAAGATCTTGAAGAATCAAAATATTTTTTACACCATTTTCTCCAGCCCATCGAATACAAGTGCTGAATGAACTAAAATCAGTGCTAGCCTTAATCTTCGATATAGGTGGAGTGAAACATTGGTTTCGTCTGCGCTTTCAATTTCTTCCACCTGATCTTAGTTTTTTGATAACTGGCAACTTGCAGCTCACAGAAAGGAATCGGTCGTAAAATAAATTTAATTAAACTGAATAAGCACGAAATAAATGTACACGCAGTTCTTAAATATTGTACATACATGCATATACATATATGTTCTGAGAAATAGCAGTAACATTTAAAGAAGCATTTCAAAATCAAAAAAGAAGTCAAAGTAAACTAGATCAAAAGTTAAAAAATTCAAGTTGCGATAATTGAGCACTGTTTTTTTTTAAAGTTGCGTTAACAGAGCCTACAATGTAAACAATTGAGGTGTTGCAATAATCAAGGAGTTGCGTTCATCGAGGGTTGCGTTGAGCGAGGTTATACTGTATCTTTAAACCAAATTTCATCAAAATCAGTACCCTAGTTTAGTCATGGAAACGTATTTTTCTGTTAGAAGCGTGGCACCGCCTACAGTTAAAAAAAAATACATTCTACACTGTAAACAAAAAAAAAATTAAGCGATTATGTTGTGTTATGGTAGTTAAAAAGGAGTCTAATTGTTTTGCAACTGCCTATTTATTACACTACTTTATAAATTTGCAAAAACTTTCACCATAACGAATGGCGATAACATTTTCTGTAGCAAAATTTTCCGTAATAATTTTTTTTTCGATTAGCCCCAATTTTCAATTTAAATCGCGAATTTCAAAAAAATGCACTCTTGGTAGCCCATTCTTCATAAAAAATCTTGTAAAAACTTTAATCGTCAGCCCATCAATTAAATTATTGTATATTCTAGAGGAAATTCAGACAAAAATTTTAAGGTATAACACGTGCAATAGTATCAATGATATGGCTGTAATGGCCTAAAATATGTTCAACATATTCTTTTATTTGGTTTCTTTCATTTTAAATTTCAACTTTGAAGCCCTATATCTCTAATTAACTACATGCGTAACAAAAACTTAGCTCCCCTATGTTATAGAAAATTTCATTACAAAAACCATAGTGTGGCCCATGTCTCTATGGCAAAATATGAAGTTTCACCGAAACCCCAGGGCACCACTTAAATTTGTTAGAATATTGGAGTACACTGTTCTTGTAAAGTTTTGTCTCTGTACTCTAAGTGGAAGGTGATTCTCAAGAGACCGTAACTTTTAAGAAAACATTAAAATTATGATTTGAAAAGCAATGTTGTAATTTTAGTCAAAATCTTTTTTCTTTTTTTTTATTACATTTTTTAACATAATTTCAGTTAAGTAAATATATAATAACTGTGAAATTACACTCTGACACCTGTAAATTAACAAGTAAAAATTTCAAAAAATATTACAAATAAGCAAAATTATGCAATTTTATAATTGGGTTCAAAAGTTTCCATTTTATTTCCCTCTATTACTTGTAAAAGAAACTGTTATGCTCCTTCATCAGTAGTATGGAGTTTATTATAGCCTTTGAAAACTTGTACATCTCTTTCTGCAGTATCGTTCACAACGTGAACCTATCACACACATTTTTCCTTGGATATATTCTTGGTTTTGGTTCCATTCTTCAGTTGGTAAGCTGCTAAAGATTCGATCATTTCCAATCGCTGAAGGAGTATAGTAGTGCGCTCTGTTACAAACCTGCTAAGGAAATTTCATTCACGCTTTTATTTCTGAAAATATCAGAGGTTGCGCGAACTTTTCGTTACTTATCAGACTTGATAGTCAATTTGCTTACAAATTGTTCTTGCTCTGATGAAATGACGTTATCTGAAAATAAGTGATTGCACTTCATCTGATTGATACCATAATCAATGAACTCATATCTCCTTAAATCCTTCCAGTCATTAGCAGGGGCTTCTGTACTTAGAAGGGTTCAATCAAAGCTTTGATGTAAATAAGGGCACCAAACTTCCCAAATCGTTCAAGTTCATATTGTTCTTTTCAGCTTGAAAACATCTTCTGGTTACGGAAAGGTATAACTTAATACCATAGATTAGGTCAGCCATCCACCTTGCTTGGCGGCAAGCACCTGTTGCCCGCCAGTGTATCCTTGCAGATGTTTTTCCAAGAACAATCATAATGAGTTCTATGAACTTTTTGTAGTCATCTCTAGGCCAGCATTTCACTGCAAGCAAAGTTTTGAGTGGTGATCCCTTGAAAGAATCTGTATCAGCTGTGGGCCCCAAGATTTTAAACTTGTTTCTTTCAATTTAATTTCATACGATTTTCTGGAGAGATTGAGGGTTCGAAACATAGTTTGGTTTTGAAAAAAAAGGGGCGATGCAATGCGAATCCGGGAGCTATTGAGGGAGGACTTTATGGAGGGAAGAATTTTGACTTATCTCTTTTAAACGTGCAATCTTATTTGGAATAATAGCTTAAGTGTACTTATGATTTAGGCTATTTAAAATTGTGCTAGGGAATAAGAGTTTAAAACAGTATAAGCTGTTTTTCCTAATCAAAAAAATTAAAAATTAGTTTGAATATTCAGCAACAGGCAACGTCAAAACAGCTTACATCGATATAAGCGTTTTTTCCAATACATCCAATTGACTGAAATGTTTATAGTGTCGAGAAAAGATTTTTTTTTCAAAGTAATTGCTCTTCTTTATTAATGCTTATGTGAGCTAAGCGGAAATTGATTCTACGAAGTTTAATTCTATCGTTGGGAAAAGCCGATTAGGTTTTATTTTCGCAAATAATTCATTAATTTGAATAATTTTCATATTAAAAAGTGCAACGATTTCTTCCTTGATTAAGAGAGGCTCTATTGAAATCAATAGCTTTTAGTACAACTCACCAAGTTTTTTAAAATTATCTTTAAATCATAAAAGTGCTCTGCAAAACGACAAAATCAGACTTAAGCACTTTTTCCTTTTCACCACAGAATTATTAGGCGCAGGTGAATGAGACATGGATCATATAGAAAAATACGAGCAAAAGAGATTTTCAATGAAATATAAGGCGGTGCCACGTCTTTTATAACCCAAAAATCTGTAGCAAATAGACTCGCGAACTTCTAAACGTATCTCAAAATATCTTCAATATAACATCTTGTTTTTTTATGATCTTTTTTTATATATTCTTCAATCAATCCTGAGAATGCATGTGGTTTCATATTAAAATTGCTGCCATAACTTTGGAAAATATCAATTTTTACCGATGACGCGCACCACTATCTTACATCCATTTAGGTGACATTCAACTTAATGATTCCTTTCCAGGTCAAAAGGGTCGCTTGCATATACCAAGTTTCACTCGGAGGCAGTTTGCACATATATATTTCCCTCCTTCTCCTTAAATCATCTTATTGAATGGGGGCGAACCACCCAGAAGCCTTGAAGTTGAAGATGCTGGTGAGTACCAACTCGGCTAGTTTCTCAAGACCAAAAAAGAATGCAGATCAAAATATTTGGTTTGTTTCCTCACTAGCCCCGGGCATTCGTCTCCACAACTCCTGCATAAATCTCTAAAAGGGGCACCATATTTGCCGGTGCGTAAGTAATCCTTTTGTGTATCCGCCTTTGCAAAAGAGATATAAATATTTTGCTTGACGTTCTCCCATGGTGCGCTTAAAATATTACTGCACAGATAAAACCTGGGATGTGTACATGGGACATCCACACTTTCACATTTATAATATGAGTAAGACAATTAAAGATCATTTTTAATGATGTCGATATTAAGAGTGCCGCGTCGTTTTAAATGAAATTAATAATATTTATACTATTTCAAATATATCACACTTCAATTGAAAATCATTTTTTGCTTCATTTCAGATGAAAGTTTTTCTATAAAGCATGAAAAACCCTTTTTGCTATCGATGGCTAATCGTGGCAAAAACACTAACGGGTCGCAATTCTTTATGTAAGTAAACGAGAGTGCTTCTGTTTTAAAAAAAAATATATATATGTATTTAAAATTTTTTTAATGTATTTAATGTTTAAAAATAATAGTAATGTTTTTCTTGCAGTGCTTAAAACATGTTTTATTCAGCTATTAAATACTTGTAAACTTCAAAAATGCTCTTACACATTTTATTATCATTGATTTATTATTATTTAGCTAGCTAAGTTCTAAGGCTCTTCCTTCAGTTATGCCCAAGTGAATAATGGCAGCAACAACCTGTTAAATATTAATTCGGTGGGCTGATTTGCAGCTTTCTTTCACTTTATTGGTCTATGTTGCGATTGGACAAACTCTCTATATGAGGAAAAATCCGAGGACTTTGTGGAAAGCTGGTTTAAACTTTTCGTTTGGTTGACCTTTGTTATGTCTTTCTCTGGTTATTGTCAGCACCACTACAGTGAAGAACATCAATGAACTGCTAACACTTTAGATGACGAACTAAACTAAGAATCATTGCCAATATTTACTTTGCTCTACCAAAAACAAAAAAATTATCTTCAACTTAATCAAAAGTATTCAATGTGTAAAGAATATTTTTCTCTCTTCTGTTTTTCATTATAGTACTACGCAGCCTGCTCCACATTTGGATAAGTAAGCTTAAACTGCGTTATTTTAACTTACCGGTAAATGTTAATTTATTTTACCTTGCAGTGTACATGTTGTTTTTGGAAATGTTATTACTGGACAAGATGTTGTGCGTCAGTTGGAGCAATTGCCAGTGGATCGAAACTCTCGTCCTTTGCAAGATGCGGTCATTGCCAATTGTGGTGAACTAATGCGTCAAATCAAAGGTATTTTTTATTGCTACATCATCACTCTCAATTCTCAAAAACATTACTTTTGTTTCTTAAAGTTAAAAAAGAAAAAAAAAAAAAGAAGCGCACCGCATCTTCAGACAACAATAGTTCGTCAGATGAAAAAGAGGAAAAGCGCTCTAAAAAAAAGGAAAAGAAGAAAAAGAAGCACAGTAAACACTCCAAATCAACTGACAATGGCGATGAAAGGTAAAAATTTGTGATTTTATATCAGCTCGAAGCGCTTATTGACAAAAATGTCGTACAAAAATGCTATGCTCAATTAATTTAGCTGAAAAGCGTTTGACATTCATCAATACTTAAGTTCAAAAAGTGCAACTGATTCACACTGATATTTCAAACAACAATAGGAAGTGAATTTATTAATCAGTTGCTTTTTCCGAACGCTACAAATATGTTTTTTTTTATATAAATGCTCTCTTGCAATATGTGAGCTTACCTACATAATTTTTTTAATTAGAAATTTTAGCTGATTTTAACGCGCTATGGATTTGTGTGGTGTTTATCCACACTTTTAACCGATACGAAAAACTAAGAATTCGTGCATTCAAAGCGCTTGCAAGTTTTGCTCATGCATGTGTTCTGAATCATGGCATACTCAGTTAACACGACTTAAGCTGTCGCATAAATGTAGTACAGAGTAAACTCCACATAACATAGTGAAAGTGACTATCCTGATATTTTATCGAAATGTTGAAAAAACGGGTCTATGTGACAAAAAATAAAGTTCGACGAAGTTTTTTAAGAAAGCTATTGCAAAATTAAACTTAAGATAACTTTGTAAACAAAAGTTTATTGCTCTTGAGCAAATGACCACATCTGAATATCATTATGGCATAATTATTCTGGTGTCCTTTATCTCCTCACGGGGCATAGGGCCTCCACAAAGCTATTCTAATGTGCACGATAGTAGTGAGTGAATTAAATTCTCTACATTTCCCCGATGCAAATATTTCCTGTTTTGACGATCGTTTCTGCGATGATTTAGGGCGACCGCGTTTTTTGCTACCCTGCTTGCTGGCAGACTTTAGCTACTGATTTTTGCGTCGTGTGTTTAATCTATTTTCGTCGTTTAATTTCTGCATCTAGTGAGGCGAATCGATATTAGAGAGGGTCCTAGGTCACCAAATTTTCAGAATTCAGCTAAGACAATTGTTGGGGAACACTTGTAAATTCTGTAGCAGAACTCTGTTGGTAAGCCAAGTTTCGTAGCCAGAGCTGGCTTCATGTTTGACTCAAAGATTTTGAGTTTCATCTACTATCTACTATATATGTTAGTCTCGCAAAGGCTTGAGAATGGTTCGACCGATTTTAATAATATTTTGTTTGTTGGGCTTGTAATTGTTCAAGGAAGGCTTATGGCAAAAAAAACTTCGAAAAATTTGAAAGAAAACTCGGAAAAGTGCAATTTTTCAATTTTCCACTTCATTTTTCAATTTCAACTTTATTTTATTTTTGATGACAGTATTTACTTTGTTTTTATTTTGTTGATTGAACAAACTTCACATTTACTGTCAAAGCAATTGTTCGCTGTGACAAATGCAAACGTCGAAGTAAGTCAATATCAGATGGGTCGCTATGTCAGCAGCAACGAGGCGATTTGGCGCATCTTTTACTTTTCGAGTCAAGCAGACTACACGCTACTACACATGGAACGCATCATCGAAATCGTTTCAGCGTTGGAAACATGTGCATATATCTGCCCCCAGAATCCCTGCAAATTAAAATTTAACAAAAAATCAATTGAATTCATATAATTTATTTGCCTGAGCTTACATCTTTTACGCGTTCAAACGATTTCACTAACAGTCTCACTGTCGAATTACAATTCCGATTCCTAAACAGCATTCCGTTTTTTGAATCACTTAGTCGCAATTTTTCGTTTTCGAATAATTTGGCTTTCGTAATGAAATATATACATTTTTTACAAGCGAGCCGTTTGCTGAGGAGTAGTCCGACTTCGTCGCGGTGTAAGTCACTTTCTGGTCGGCTTGAGTATGAAAACTTTTCACCAGAGTTGGCTGTAAGTTCACATGAACCATTCCATCCCCATTCAGACATTCCTAATGTTTCATTATGGAGTCTCTTTAATTCGTTTGCCGCTTGTAGCAACTTTGCAATGTCGTTAAGTGTTCGAACGTTCCATGTACCAATACGCATGTTGTGCTTCACCGAGAAAATGTTATTTGCAAGAATTAAGTTTGTGAAATTACTGAGTTTTGTTTCAGTTTCTATTATGTGTGAATCTTTTTAAATTAAAAATGAATTTTATACGGTGTTGCCGCTTGGAGAGTCATTTAATCCCAGCGTTTTAGAATCCATGATAGTTTATAGATCGTAACCCTAGGGTTGAATCTAGTAGGTGACGCAACCTTTAGTGACCAGATACACCTTTATGCAGGACGTTCCTGACCTGGGGTACAGACGCTCTTTAAAGCCACTCACTTTGTGTACAGACGCTAACAGTTTTGGAACTTATGTCTCACCCGCCCAATGTGGAGCAGACGCCAAGAAGCCTCACATTCTAGATCATACGCATCCACTAGATTTCACGACTATCTGTTGGAAAAATACAAACCGATATTATGGCATCTTGCATAATTTTGTTGCTATACTCTTAAAAGCATTGAAACAATAACCAAATTTGTCTTTTAAGTAAATATTTTTCTCAAAGTGTATCATTGGCAGCATTCTTAACTATGGTATGGTTCTGTTTTTTGATTTTTAATATACAGTGTTACTATTTTTTGTTGTCTTAACTATTTATACTGTAATATTGATTGTACTTTAATATTTCCTTTAAGCTCTGACAATGAAAAGCCCAATATTGAGAAAAAGGTTGACGATGAAGATGAGATGGAAGAAGGTGAACTTCACCCATTAGTATCTATCACAAAAATAGATCCAGATGAAATACCTGAGGTGAGTTTATGGACATCAAATAAAATTTCAGTCCCATTAGAAACCGATTTTCCTTGGAAACGCTATTTAACCATAAATTTATGTTGTTCCAAAAGGAGCTTTAACTAGTCAGAAAATTATAACGTCATCACCCATTATGATTTATAACAATAATAAAAATTTTTAAATTACAGAATATTATTGTGTTGTAGATGTTTTGGAAATATTCATCGCTGCTGACTGTATATTTTGTAATTAAATATAAAATGTTTGAGTTATAAATATTCATCCTTGCCAATGAGTTTGTTGGAAAAGAATGGTCATTTAAAAGTCTATTTAATTGTTTAAAAACCATGGTTGCTCTAAAATGTTTCGAAATAATTCGGCATATTATTTTCCTTTTGCTCTGGGAGTAAAACAATATATAAAAAATGTCAATATTTTCGTTTTTATTAGATTAATTGTATCTAATGAAATTTGGATGCGTTGCTTCGTCAACGTGACATGACTAGGGATATATTGAAATGTTTCTAATGTTGAATTGTTGATTTTTTGAAAGATTTGATTGATGGTTGAATTTTTAGCCATTTTCTTTTCCAGCACTTAAAAGTTACAAAATGAGAATGTGAAAGAATCAAATAATGGTACCCCTTTTACGTGCCAGGCATGGAAAACACATAGGGGAAATTAAAAAATTCAAATTACTATATATTATTACATCTAATGTCGAGCAGACTTATTGGTCTAAAGTTTTTGATATTACTTAAATGGCGAGCTATTTGAGATAGGTCGAATGTAAACTTATCTCCATTTATTTGGTTTGAATCCACTTAACCAAAAGTTGTTTAAGATTCTGAAGACTTATATTTTTGTTCTAAGGATAAGCTGATAAGCATTCCATAAAATACGTCGTCTTCATAAATTTATAAATCTGTTGTATAAGAAAATCATAAAATTGATATTCAGAAAATTGGGGAAAGCCTTCGGATTGTAACTGTACTTACAGATAAGTTAAGATCGTTTCTGATTTCTCTACAGCTGACAGAAGGCTTATTTTTGTCTAACGTTTTCCCCCCCATTTTAATGCTTTTAAAATCATAATTGCCAGACAATAAACATTAAAATGAGTAAATTTTCAAATTTTAAGCGTTACCGAAGAATTGTAGGACATGAATTTATTTTGAACATATCTAACATACATATGTATGTTATTGTACATTTCTTAAAGATTTTTGCGAACTGTTCTAGATAAGAAATCATTTAATATTATTTTTATTGTGCCGTTAAATAGGTTTCGAACAACTTTTTAATGCGTGGCGGAGATAAACGTGAACATTCTAATGAAAGGGAAAGAAATCGGGACAATTATCACGATAATCGCAACTCTGATTATGCACGAGATAGCCGCAATGCTTTTGGGTGGTCAAAAAAGCGTGTACCAACATCACGTAGTGGACGAGTAATTAAAGGGCGCGGGGTTTTTGTAAGTCGTTTATGAACATATATTTATAATGCTATCCGTTTTTGCTTCTGTTAAAAAATATTTTGCACCAAAAATATTTTCCTACATTTATTTACCCAACGTCTTTTTTTTTAAATAGTTTTTTTACTTGAAAACTAGTAGACATACAATAAAAATTTTTTAAATGCATTTAAAAATTTCAATGCAATTATGATCTCTGAATTCTGACATCACATAATGTTGATGGTGAAATTCTGAAAAATGTACTACATTTGCGTTGGATTAAAATTAGATTTTGTTATATTTGTGGTGATGTAGCATTAACCTAAAATGTGCTCATGAGATCTTAAGAATCGAAACATTAAATTATCAAAGCTTTTTAAAATAAAACATTGATTCGATTTGTAAATTTATATGGCTGTAAGTTCATATGTTATAATTTAACTAATCAGCCCAACAAATTTGAAGTTTTTTGTTGTAGCAAAGTAACCACGGTGTAATTCTGAAAGAGAAGGTTATCTTGAGCACTTTACCGAACA
Organism: Meiosimyza decipiens; assembly: GCA_963680825.1. Lineage (NCBI taxonomy): Eukaryota > Metazoa > Arthropoda > Insecta > Diptera > Lauxaniidae > Meiosimyza > Meiosimyza decipiens. The sequence continues at coordinate 52,003,417 of OY804259.1, read as the reverse complement.
AAGTTATTGTCCAGCATTTTATATTTTATTATCTGCATATGAGGTTAAAGAGGTGAATAATTGTATAAAAATATCTACCAGGTTTCAAAATGGGTCAACCAGCAGCGTAGGAGCTAGAGAACTGCAATGGTTTCGATCTGAAGGACCGTCGCCTAATCAGTTCAATAAAAAGAATTTGAAAATTATACAACACATTATTCAAAAGTAGCATTGTTAGGCGAAAAGGCAAAACGCACAAAAAAAAAACCGATAGCTCCATAACTGCTGGTCATCCCATTTTGAAACTGGCAGACAGTTTACATACACTTAAATCTATCTTTTGGAAAAGTATGTTCTTGCGAACTCTTAACCTCTTTAACTAACCTCTTATGACTTCTTTAACCTTCAACTGCAGTTATAAAAAAAGGTCTACAAGTTTTTGAGTAAAATAAAGCTTACTAAAATGTAAGTGGTATCACCAAGCAGCTACTGGGCTAAATTCAAGTCTTTTAGTATTGTGAAATTTTTTTTTTTAACAACATATTAATAAACCACGAGAAGCTCGAATATAAATTTAGGAAACAACGGATAGTCTAATGTATATTTAATGTGTATTCAATTAATTTGTTTTTATAACCATAGCGATTTCGGACACCATCACGAAGCCGCTCACGAAGTATTACACCACCTCATTGGAAACGTGCTCAAAATCGTACGATTAAACTATCTGATTTGGAAAGAATTGAAGAGGAGAAAAAGGTCAGAGAAGAAGAGATAAAGCGACGTGAGCTTGAACGTAAAAAACGTCATGAAGAAATGGCTAAAGATCCAAAGAAATCCTTTTATGAGCTATCTCATGCCAGCTCCTATGGCTGTAAGGGAGATTCACCCACAAAAGATGACAAAAAGCGTCGTCATGTAGATCCGGAGGAGAAGGAAAGAGAACGAGAAAAGAAAGGACGTGACAAAGAAAAACCAGAACGAGAAAAGGAGCGGGAACGAGACAAGGAACGTGAAAGAGAAAGTGAACGCGATAAATTGCGTGAAAGAGAACGTGAAAAGGAACGTGAGAAGGAACGAGAGCGTGAACGAAGTGCAGAACGTAAAAAAGTGCCGGAACGTAAAAAGTCCATGGATATGAATGCATTAGATTATGAAGATCAGCCAGCAAGCGAGAATGAAATGGATTCGTCAGCACCTGCCGAAGTATCTGTTGAGAAAAAGTTAAAGCATTCTGTAAAGGAAAAAGGAAAAGATAAAGAAAAGGAGAAAGAACGCTCATCACGCCGAGAAAACAAAAAAAGTGACGACGAAAAAGAAAAGGGCAAAAATAAGGAAAAGAAGGAAATAACAAAAGATCGAGAGAAGCTTAAGCGAAGCCGCAGCCCTGAACGCTTGCATAAACGTTCGCGCTCACATTCTATTTCACGATCCAAATCTCGATCACGTTCTCATTCACGTTCACGTTCACGTCGACGTCGTTCGTTTTCACGCGATAGGCGTGATCGTTTCGTTGGCCGCAGAAGAGGTTTTCGTTCTCCTCAAAGACGCAATTTTCGCGGACGACGCGGTGGTAATAATTTTATGGACCGCCGTAGGCGATCTCGTTCTTTTGATCGTTACAGAAATCGCCTTCCACTTTCCCCGATTCGTGACCGTCGCTCACCATTAGAAAGAAAAAGATCCAGAGATAACGTCGCAGCTAGAATCAACCGTTCGCGTAGTCGTTCGCCAAGACGCGATCGGCCACGCTGGCGTCGTGATGATTCACTTGACCGTAGTCGTGATCGTCGTAGCAGATCTAAGTCTCGATTATCAAACCGCCCACGGCACAATAGACGTTCAAATAGTCGTTCGCCACGACGTTCGAGGTCACGTTCCGATCACAATCGAAGATCTAACGATCTGCCGCAGGGGAAGAGAACAGATGAACCAACAACTTCATCGGCAACAGATGAAGGAAATAACAAAACGGTCAGGGAAAAGATGCAGAAACGGGCAGAAGCTTTACAGATGTTCAAAGACCATATGCGTAAAGAAATTGCTAGAGAAGAAGAAAAGCGCGCTGAAAAGCAGCGTCAAGAAGATTTAGAAAAAGAAAACACTGCTCGTGAGCTTGAAGAACTAGAACGCCTCAAAGCAGAAACTTTACAAAAACTTGAGGAACATGAGAAGCTAAAGAAGTTGACTGTTATTGCAGCTGTAGCTGCAGCAGCATCTACGAAAGACGGGGACGCTACAAAGGAGAAAGATAAGAAGAAGAAACGCAAAAAGTCAAAGAAACATGCGCGTTCATCAGGTTCAGAGTCTAATTGATTTTTTAAGGACTGAGAAATAAGATAATATTGATGTGTTGATTACAATCAAAGAGCAGTTATAATATTTTATTTCTGCATTGTAATGTTTATAATTTGATACTGCTAAATATTCAAGATTATTGGCTTTGATTAGTGTATTTGACTTATTTAAACAATGAAATCGATTGAACTTTACAAATAAAAATAAAAAATTAGAAAAAGAATAAAAAAAAACAAAAAAAAATATGTATGTATTGTACCTTTAAATGCATCAAAAGACTAAAAATATGTATTCAAATAAATTTTAACAAGAAAAATGTTTGCAGGTAAGAAAAGGCAGACTTATTGATTACTAAGGCGGCCAATTTTTTAGGAGTCATAATTGATCCAAAGTTCAATTACAAATACAATTGTCACAACCACCTAGACCGGAAAAAATTGTAAGTTCTGTTAACCTCCGTTTGATCAATATTGCGGCGTATTGCATTGACCTTTGCAAGTCCCTCAAAATATTTCTTAGGCTTTCAGTGAAAGTCCTATAACATCGTTACGACTGCCCATTTATTTTATATATCAATTTATGCTACGGAAAACTTTAATTCAACTTTTCTACATACAGTGACCGAAAAAAGTCTACGCACACCCCCAGTTTCTGTTAGATGGAGAATCCGAAAACAATGAAAAAGAGTAAGATATCAATATAAATTGAAAAAGTTGTCTAAAAAAAAACAAAAAAAAAACCATTGACAGAAGTTTACATACACTACGCAATTTGTGCCTTGAGCTATTGATAAACTTTTTTAAAAAACAGTAAAGTGCCGTTTTTTCTATTTTATATCTATTATATGAGTCATACTTTGGTATATTGTACTTAGTTGTGACTTGGAGACTGCGGTTTTTCCTCAAAAATTAGATGTTTTTTGAGAGGAGTTCTACGTTGTATGAAATGTGCGTGAACGCACGCTTTGATCTGATGTATGCTCATACTAGCTATGTGTTCGATAAATTTTGGGGCACTGACTTTGGATTTTTGTCCACTTCTTTTAAAATCAAGCTGACGTCTCTGCGAGATACGTCCTTTTGAGCGGCAACTATGTGGCTTGTTTCCAATGGAATCAGTATCTTCACAATTTTTAATGATCATGTGATCTGTTGATCGACCCATGCCCAATGTTTTTCAAATTTAAACACTGTATTAATTTTCTTTTTCAAATTTAACAACAAAATTTCTCTTCTCAATTGAAATTTTTTTTCGCGGAGCCGTTATATCAATCAAATATCTATCACTTCATAATCACAACTAAGTGTATTATACCAAAGTATGACTCATATTATAGATATCAAAAAATGAAAACACGGTACTTCACCGTTTTCTAAAAAAATAATCAATAGCTAAAGCATAAGTTGCGTTGTGTATGTATACTTTTGTCAATCGTTTTTTTTTTGTTTTTTCAGATAACTTTTTAAATTTACATTGAAAAAAACTTTTTTTTGCTCATTATCAATAATAAAGAGTTTCAAACAAAACTGCATAATTACTTTCTTCCATTATGTTTTCGGATTCTCGATATCGCAGAAAATGGGGGTGTATGCAGACTTTTTTAGCTCACTGGATACACATTTTTTGACTGATCTTTATAGATTTACAGAGACCAAAGGGTACCTACAGCTTTGTCGTATCTGTAAGACGATAGTTGGCTTTTGACAAAATGTACTCTCAAAAAGTCATAAATAAAACCATATTCTGTTAACAGTGTTTGAGTTTGAGCCGCTAACTAATACCAAAATGGGCAGACACGCTAATCATTGGGTGCTTCAGTATATCTGATCGATATGAATTCTATAATTCCTAGATTGAACTCTTCATTGGACAATCTTGAAATATTACTCTGGGTGAAAATCTTAAAAATAATTTGCCTTTGTTCTGATGCTTACAGTAGCCGATATCTGTGAACCAAATTTTATTACGATTTTTCCCATAGCACACTAAATATAATATTAAAAGTTGTTTGCTTGTATGGGAGATGCCACGCCCCGTGATCCAATCCCTTCGAGCTCCACTTATTTTCAAAGTATTTAGAAACCATAGTTTCTTAAACATAACAAAAAAGGGGATTGAATAGAAAAGATTAATTACCGACTGATTTTTCTTCTGTCTGCAATCTGCAAAATGATTCAAAAAGCGATCAAACAACGTGTTTTTACGCAGAAATATACTCTTGAGTTCGATGCAGTTTGGCTTTAGACAGGGCATGTCCACTGAATAAGCAAGCGTTGCTTGACTATTTCTGTACTTTTAATAAAGGTCTTGGCGACAAAAAGCATTGTGCATATGGTGTGGTCAATCATGGCTTCTTCTGGAGATTTATGTACGATTGGTTCAAAAGCTATTTAGGAAATCTTTCACAAAAAGTAAAAGTTGATGAGCACCTAAGTAATGCCACTTTCATTAACTTAGGTGTTCCTCCAGGAGATGTTCTTGGACCATGACCTAGGTATAGGATATACGCCTGCAAGTCCATTTAATCTTGTTATATATATACATAACGATTTCAATGTATTGAGTAACATTGAGTTTACAATACATTCAAATGAAATCTTTTATGATATTAACATTTCTTTTGATATCAATTGTTTTCCTATTGAAACAGTACGACATTTTAAATCCAACAATTAAGGACGTACTTTCGGTTGACAATACGTAGCTTTTTCTCACTTAACAAGCTATGTTCAATTTAGAATTAAAAATGTTCGACTGTGGAATTTTTCAATCGAGACTGCAATATGGGAGCTGTTATGGCAGATCATTCCGTAACAAAATAGTCATTCTTTAATAGTGCGTCATCAGAAAAATCTTTGAATCTATTCATTGAGCTTCCAACTTTTCTGAGGAGTACTGAGTTAAGGCTGTTTGAGCAAAATCTGAGTGAAATCAAGTCATTGTTACAATCTGTCTCTTAATTTAAAAAAATAATTCTTTACATCCACTTTACACTTTTAAATTAATTTAATTTTTTTGATTCACTAACTCATTTGTTGGAGTATTTTGTTGCTTTTCCTACTTTTTATCATTACTGCATATAATTTATGTTTTTTGTTATTTACTTTGAACATTTTCCATTCCGTCTTTGTTGGTACAACTCAATAAATTTGCATATTTTCACAATATCTTGCATAGTTTTAGAGCTATGACGTGATAATAATTAAAATTTAGGGCGGTACTACGCCCTTTTAAGAGTCTGCAAATACTTGAAATATAGCCCAATCTTAATTTTTTTCCACATATGCACCAAATCCCTTTCATCAAAATAGCTGGAGCCATTTTCAAAATTAATTAGGCCATATATTTACATTTTTAATTTGGGTTTTAAACCAAGTAAAAACCATATTCAATAAATGATGGAATTCAAAAAATTATGCATGCTCACTAATTTGCTAATTTTTGATATTTTTTCCTTAGCTTACGGCACAAATCAATAACATGAAAATGCCGAAATTGTTGAAATTTTGATTTGAAATGTTTCCTTCCGGATAATAAAAAAAATCTAGTCTGATTTCATAATTGAAAAGAGCAGTAAATTTTCTATAAAAACCACTTTGTTTGATATATTATTGTTAATTTATTTACTTCGAAAAGTCCATGACTTACAACTAAGCCTCATACAAAAAACAAATTTACCTTATTTATTTGTGTTTTTTGGAACAAAGCAACATTTTATGTACTTTGCAAAACTTTTATGTTCAGTACTTTTAGTGCAAAAACAACAAAAAAATTACAAGCGCAAAATGCATTAATTGTTAGAGAATAACTCCAACAATTGTAAAGGAACAAAAAATGGGCAACCAGCTGCTTATACTAGTTTCAACGTCATATCTTCAGTAAGCTTTGTTAGCCGATGTTAAACAGTCTGCAAACACACTATAGGTAATTCTTTACATTGACCAGTTAAGAATCATGAACTAAACGTACCCACATTAAATTTGGCAAAATTTTCTGAAATAACTCTCTGTGTAGTGTTTTGAAGCTTATTCTTGTATGGAAGGTACAAATCGAAATCGAAATTTCGCAACTTGTGGTCTGATTCTCCGCCGTACCATTTTATGCATTTGTGTAAAATTTGAATTCATTACTTTAAAGTACTAGAACACCGACGATTGCTCAGATTTTCGTTTTGAACCTTGAAGAGGTTAAATAAGTCGAAAAAATGAGCAATACTGAATAAAATTAAAAGAGATTGAATTGAAGAAATCGATAAAAGTTTGGAAAAGGATGAAAAAAAAGTTCAAAAAGTATGGAAAATATTGAAAGTTTGAAGAATGTTGATAAAGTCGAAAACTTTTGAAAATTATTGAATCAGCCAAAGAAAGTTTAAGGAAGTTAAGAAAGTAAAAAAAAAATTAATAATGGTGGACAAAATGAGAGGTTGGAAAATGTTAAGACAATTGAAATGATGAAATAAGTTCAAAGAGAATGAAAAACTCGTAAAAACTTGACATAGGTTTATAAATATAGAAACAATTGAAAAATTACTGAGAAAATTAAAAAAAATATCTACATACATACATACCAGAGAACTGCAGTGAGCCACTCATCATTTTTGTCATTCATGAATCTGTTGAAACTTTTAGCAGATTCACTGCTCACAGAAAATTTTGTGAAACGAGCTACCATTCCGTCTCATGGCGAAGTCTGTGAATGCGAGTGTGTTTCACAACCACTTCTAGTGATTCTCCTTTCGTAAGAGTGTTGCGTGAGCTACTCATGAAACACAATTGTATTAAAAATTTTTTTGATACTCGCGTGTGACGTTTTTTAAAAAAATGGTAAAAGTTGAAAATAGATTTTGGATCTCATTTAGAGCATCCAAAGACCCTGCAAATGACCGTTTTCGACCAATCGATGCGGAAAGATCGAAAATGTCTTGGGCATCACTAAGGGAGGCTCGGAACCCAAGAAAGAACCGTTTTTGACCCGAAAATGGGTCCCCGAACCATGGTACCCGTTTTCGACCCATTTTTGGGTAAAACATTTTTGGAAAAAAAATTGCTGACCTTTTTTTGTAAATAAAAAGTTTTTATATAAAATAATTTTTATATTAAAAGCAATGAATGAGGTAAAAAATTTTGTACTGAATTTTTGTTTCAAAAATCTGACAACGCTAAAAACATACTAAAATTAAAAAAAAAACGTGAGGACACCCCTAAACTAAACTATTATCCACCCACTTATACCAAAGGCACCAATTGTTCTGGACCATTTCTGAAAATATGAGTACAAAAGTTAAGCTGTGCTTTTTTTCTTTAAGATTCAATAAAAAGGAAAGCACAGGTTGATTTGGTATCTATTTTTTAATCTAATTTGAACATTGTCAAAATACATAAAAAATAGAACTGAAACAGTACCAAATACATCTAACGTTCATTCTTTAAATGCCTGCACATTTAATTTTTTTTTCTAAATAAATGGAATATCTCAAAAACTATACCTAGAGAATAATATACATAACTCAAAATGTTTTTTCTATCCATTCAATTGAAAGAGTACCGCTATTTTTACCACTAGTAGGTGTGTCATTATAGTTTTACTCATGGTAGTTAAATCATGGTTTTACTCTTTACTTCTTGAAGTGATTGATAATGCAGCTTTTGGGGTGTACACATGATCAAACAACTCATCAAATTATTTGTCAAACAATTTGACGGACAAAAAAATATAAGGTGTTTGATGAGAATTTGAAGATGTGAACGCTCATCAAATTGTTGGTGAAATTGTTTGATGAAAAACAAAATATTTTGAATTTTTGCTTGTTTGACAAACAATTTGTCCAAAAATTTGATATCGTGTACGCTCGTCAAGTTTGCTAGTACATTTTTGTCATTTGAAAAAAGATTTCAACGAGTGCACATCGCGCGGTTAATGAAATGGTAGGCGGCTATTTTTTATTTTACACATTAGAAGGGTGTTTCTGTTTTTTTTTTTATTTACTATGGCTAGTAGAGCCAACGTCGGTTGTATTAAAGGATATAAATTTAAATTAAAACTAGTTTAATACTTAAATAACCACAGAATTTATTAACTTATAATTGCTTCGACTTTCGGAGACTTTTTAGTTTTTGTCTAAAATTTTATCTCTTATTTTAGATGGTATTGTGGTCACATAAATGACCGAATGTGTTTGTGGTCTTGAAAAGGACATTAGGTTTTAATTAAGGTGAAATTAAAATCCTTTTTCATCAACATACCATTTAACATGAACATAATAATTTGTCCGCCGCCACGATGATTTCTCTATGGTGGTCGGAGAAAGACTGAAATTTGACGAAAAATTTGATCATGTGTACGCTGAGCTGTCAAATTGTTTGACAAACAATTTTAATGTTGTACATCCTTTTTGTATACGGTGACAGTGGCTACGCATATATTCGTAACAAATTTTCGCATCCAGGGTAACCGCAGCTAACGCGCGTTAAAAAATCGCTCGTGTGAACCGAGCCTTTACTCACAATGATATCTTACTCTTTATTGTTTAATATTTTTTGAACTTATAATGGTTTTTTAAATAAAAGCCTATCAAAAATTAAGAATACTCTGGCATTTGAAGCTATTATTTACTTGTATAGTATAGCTTACGACATTACCATTGTCATGGGTTGACGCACAAAGAAATTCTAGATTTCGTGTGTCAACGTTTACACGAGGAAACTCTTGAGAAAAAGTTTTACTGTTTGTTGGCAAGAATGGAAATCTGAAAGGGTGGTGTACAGAATTTGTCGTATACGCAAATTCCGTTTCGTTCTACTCGTTAGCTCATACCATGCTTTGAATTTACGTTTGTTGTGGAGGGTTGTGGCAGTAATTGCTTTGACATTTTCTTGCACAAAGAAATTCTAGTTTTCGTGTGTAAACGCAAAACAAATTCACAAAAGGGAATAGATAAGAATTTTTTTCACCGAATATCCTTGTGTAAATGTTGACTTACGCGTTGAATAGAATATGAACGGAGTCGAGATATCGTCACCGATTACTCGCTGTCAAAAATTATAACAAACTTGATCGAATGAAATTTAAGTATTATAAGTAGTATTTTATTTATTTATATATTTATCTTTAAAGAATTAAACTTTGTATTATAAAAGAACACAGTTCTTGTTATACGAATTGCAAATAAATTGAATTGAATTGAAATGGAACAGAATTGCGGCGTACGACTGTAAACTTGTCAACGGGTACCCGTCGATTTGGATTTAAATCTTTTTTCACCGTCGGCAGGCAATGAATAGTGTTGCATTTCTAGTCAGCTTGTGTCAAGTTTTTTGTTTACGGTTGCGAAAACAAAATGGCTGCTGATTTTTCCGTCGTTCGTCGTCCGCCGCAATTGTGTTTACGCCAACGATTTTCCGACGGATTTGTTTTTGACTGTTAGTAGTCGTTGCCGATTTTCCGACCCCGTCCTAGTTCATGTGAACTCATTACTGAAACTTTTCGTTTTCCTTGCACTGTCTTTTATGACATTACGCATTTTACATCCAAAATATGTTATGGCAACGTCTTTTCTGCTTCTGTGTTGTTTATTCTATAGCTTGTGCTTTAACTACTCCAATGATAAAAGCAACCAATAAAAATAATAAATAAAACTTTTGCACAAATTAGAGAGAAAAATAAAATTAAAAAACTGGTGATAAAACGAACTACAACCGGCGGCATACGCAGTACAAAACAAATTTAAATAAATGGACGTTGCAGCAACAACGAACCAACTACGATGATGAACAGCAACAACGAATTTTTTGTTGCTGCTCCAACATACGAACGAACAATAAAATTTTAGTCAGTTCTTCAATGGTTAACGTCGTGTTAGGACGAAGTAATTTTTTAAAACGTAATGAACGCGTAGAAGCGGATTTTGTTGTTTCTTTCTATCCAAATGCTTTCCAAAGTGTTTTTGTTGTCGTTGCTTGTTTTCCTATGGTCAATTGCTGAGCTGAGTAGCAAATTGTATTAAATAAAAAGTAAATAATAAACAAGAGCGAAATAAATAAAATGAGCGGGTGGAGAAATAAGATAATAAAGTGAAAAAAGTGTAGTGCAGTTAAATAAATGAAGTAAAGGAAAAAATAAAAATATCGTCACCACAAAATGCCGGTCCTACTGTTGTTGTAAATCGGTATATAATCGATAAAATTGCTTTAATTTCTTAACTACAAGTTTTTTTCTTATTAGTTTTATGTTTGTGTTAGCATATTCGGACGAAGTTCCTGGAAAAACGAAGCGAAATTCATGACAATTTTGTGCTGTTAATTTAATGCATGCTAAGAATAGTAACAACAAATGCATCAAATGTGAGAAAATTCCAAAGCGCCTATTAAAATTTGTTGAGAGCAATATTTCAAAAGGCTGCCACAAAGTTTGCTTGTGAAAAAGGCGTTAAAAGGATATAACGCAATAAGCACACACACCCAGCTGTGTAAATGTGTACATGTAGAGGTGTATGAGTGCTTGTTTGCATGAACAAAACTTGCTTCTGACGAAAAGCTTCTCAGTCCAAAAAGGTGTAAAAGAAAATTTAAAAATTTGTAAAACTTATCAGCAGCAACAGAAGCATCAGCAGCGGAGGAAGCCATCAACATGCTGTGTATACGCCAGCACCGTTCCTACGTTTGGATTGCTCGACTCTCTTTACCTTCGAGTATCATAGCAAAAACTGTTTAGATTTTGTTATTATCAAAACGATCACTGTTTTCAATTCAAAACTCAGATAAAAGCGACTTTTTGGTTGCTGGTGCCTTAGTAACTTCGAAGTCACTCGCGCCCAAAGTCGCTGGTCAAAAGTAATATTGTTGCGATGCTTGGAAATTTCATTCATTAAAGACTTTTCAATTCACAACAGAGAAATTAAAAAATTCCAACAAAATGATCGCTGCTTCCAAACGGCAACAATCAATTGAAGATGAGCATAACAGTGACTTTAAAAGTGGCCCGTGTTTTTAATAACGCCCAAAGTTACTGGCTAAAAATTAAATCGTAGCCATATTTTGAAAAATAATTCATCAAACATAGCTTTTTTTCACCATAAACATCGACCTGTTTTCTTATAATTAGAGCCCAATTAACCGCTGCCTTAAGATATGACTCATGTCGTTTACTAAAGTAATAATTAAACAATAACTAGTAAAGGTGTTATCTTCGGCCAGGCCGAAACTCACATACCCTACACAACATTAAGAGTACTTTTTAAATAAATGTTAAAAAAATGTTGAGGATTTTTAATAAACGAAAATAATGTAAAAAGGTTTAAAAATGTTGAAAAGTGTTGGAAAAAACTGAAAATGTCAAAAAAATATGAGAAATGTTGAAAAAATTAGAATAGAAATAAAAACACGAAATATGTCACTTCTCCAATTCCGCCCACTTTTGTTTCAATAAATGATATTCGTGATTTACATGCACAAACCAAATTTTAGCATAATAGTTTCTATAGTTTGCGATACGTGCCGTAATTATTCTTAAAATTTAGGGCGGTGACACACCCACTGGTACAATCCACTCAGATTTTGATCCAAAAGTAGCCTTCCATAAACAAATATCTTACACCAAATTTCAGTATGATTGCTCATATATTTCGATAGTAATGCCACTTAAGTTATTTTAATTGTATGGGAGGTGCCACGCCCACTGTTGGTATTTCAAAAGCTTTTGATTCATATGTACCTAATACCCAGTAAAACACTTAATTCAAATTTCAGATCAATTGCACCAATAGTTCACTTAAAATAGCACTTACAACTTTATGTTAATGAGGAAGGTGCCACGCCCACTGATGCAATCTTGTCAAGTTTCATTGAATTTCAAAGCTTATAATAACCGACACCTCTACACAAAATTTTATGAAGATTACTCTCATAGCACACTATCTATAGCATTAAACGTATTTTGCTTATATGGGAGGTGCCACACCCACCGGCACTGTTGTACCAAAATTTTGCAAGAAGACACCTTTTAGCGAGTATATCTGCTATATTAAATTTCATAGCGATTGCGTTGTTAGTTCTCTTTTTATAACATTTATAAATATTGTAGGCTGTGCCACGCCCTTCAACAAAATTTTCCTGAATATTGAATAAACTTGTATTGACGACTGCTTTCAGTGGCATCATTCCTAAAATTTTTATGAAAATCTTATGTGCCAATTTGGAGTTATACGAAATCCAAATTTTCAATTACTAAAAAGTGCCGCGCCCACTTTTACCATTCCACCCACTTTATGCGCAATTCAAGATGTATAAGATCTGTATTCGTGTACCAAATTTCATCACAATATCTTGCACGGTTTACGAGCTATGGCGTTATAAAAGTTAAAATTTAGGGCTGTGCCACGCCCCTTTAAGAACCTTTGCAAACTTCAAACCTAGCCTAATCTTAATTTTGTACTCATCTTCACCAAATTACCAAGTTTCATCAAAATCGGAGCAACTTTTTTTCAAAATGGACTTGGGTATATTTACATAGAGTATGGGCGGAAGGCGTGGCCGATAACCGATTTCGCCAATTTTTATATGCTAGCAGCTTGCAAGAAGGTTTGACCTGTGTGCCAAATTTCATTAAGTTAGCTTGCTTAGTTTTCTCGTAAACCTGATGTCAACAGACAGACACACAGAGAGACAGACAGACGGACATAGCTATATCGACTCAGGTGGTGACGCTGATCAAGAATATATATACTTTTCCATACCTGCCACGCCCCCTTCTATGCGTTACAAACGGAATGACAAAGTGAATATACCCTCTGTGTAGGGTATAAAAATTAGTAAGGGACGCTATAACGCTTTAGTTGGTGTCATGTCACCATTAAATGTCAGCAATGACTACAAGTCGCTGGGATCAGTTACCGATATCGAATTCAGAATACAATCAGCCACTCCTAGCTCAGAGAAAATTTACAATTAAACAATTGAAAGCAAGAATTTAAAATAAGTATTCAATAAGTCACCACTAGATTTCAGCAGATACATTACATTTGGCTGCTAAGTGTCGATGTTCGGTTTTAGGTACTATAGTATAATGTTACTAGTGCTCTATACAGATCACTGCGATCAAGTCACCACTATTGATATATATATGTCTCATCTCTAAAGGACATACATTTTACATATTATTTTACATTTTACATATCTGTAGTTAGTTTCTTATATTTGACATTCAATCGTTTTACAAATTTTTATAATTTTTAAAGGCAACCTAAATGTTTAATTACCGAATAAAGAGCTAATAATTGCTAAAATATTCAAGAAAAACAACGTATTCATTGGAGCAAGTTGGCCCATTGTTTCATATGTATGACTTCAGGTGTTGATTCCATGTATTATTTTTCGCAGCATTAAATCCTTGCAATGTTTAATACTCCTTTTGATGCAACCGTCAAAAAAGCATATTGCACGGGTGAGGCTGTATAGCATTTGTCTCAACTTAAAGATTTTTTAGCATTAAATTGCAGACCTAGCTAAGTACACTGACAGTGACACAAGATTTTGACATTTCAAATGTGGCACACTGTCGATTTGAAACAAGGTCCTCTATATAGCTATCTTAAAAAATTTGATGTATTTAATGTATTCTTTCTATCTTGGTTTTATGACACTGTCGTAAACATCAACGACCCAATATCTTTCTATAAATATGAATTTAGAGTCAAGCACCAACGGACTTAATGAACTCTCCACTCAAATAAAACTTCTAATTTTTTAACGTTACTTTACTTTTGACTTCCAACATAAGTAATAACGTAATAATAGAAGTGAGGAAAATATTTTTTGGATGCCTCTTATTGTTATCAGAGGTGCCAGCTTGGTATATTTGTGCCTATATAGATGGCATATTCAGTTGTTATTCACCCAAATCCACATATCTTAAATTATTTTGCTAGCAAACAGAGTGAAGTGTAAACAGACTTCAAACTCGTTGGGTTAACAGAATGGTAAATATTCTAAAATTAGTGCACTAAGCTTACAGCTTTATCTTGGAACCGATCAAAACTTTACTGATTTTAATGATTTTTAAACGTTTGAAATTGAAATAAGTTTACAAGCCAAAAGCTGACATTACTCGTTTCTCAATACTTATTGTGTCAATAAATATTTCCGTAGTATATCTCCTCTATGTCTTTTTGTCTACAATCTATATAGACAAGGATAATCTATTGATCTAAATATATGCAGGATGTTCTGAGATGGGGTGTAGATAATTTGCAAGTGAATAGGGTTGATTAAGTAGCCGAAGTATTTTTACTACAGACATTTTCATTCAATTTTATATAGTTTTCTAATTATGTCCATACCTTAGCGCCCTTAGGGAGAGGTGCTGGAAATGTGATAAGCGTGGAGTAGCGGTATTTTGCGTTGTTCGAAATCTGCCATAAAATTTTATTTTGGATACAAATATTAACTCTTAAATGCATTTTGGCAATTCGGGTTATTTTGGATATAGAGCTATCTAAAAGATCTGATGGCGACATAAATATGTTGTGCCTAGTAGTCCTGTAAAAATTAAATGTTCTTTATTCGAGCGATAGTTTGTCGGATGATCATCTTATTTTTATTTTAAAAATACTTTTTCTGGAAGTTTTCGATAGTCGGATAATGAATATGCTTGTGAGTACTACGTCTAGTTAGTCGTCCCTACATTAAATAAATTTGTTTTTTGTCTCCGTAAAATTGTGAATTTAACTAACGATTACAGACTTATTTCTGAATAAAGGGCGAATAGGAAGAAAACCTTCACTTACGTTCGAAACAATAAACTTAAATGTGGATATTCAGGACGCTTTTATTCGATCATAATGCTGGTGACCATCCATCCTGAATTTTCGGAAACAGTTTTCAAAAGCCTTTGCCCGAATTTTTTTTTAGAGACACAAAACGTACAATTTTTTTGTATATATCTTTTAATATTACTTATATTTTTTTAATACTTGTATAAGCATGGTTGCTAAGTGGCCGCTATTGACGTTAATTGCTTGTCAAACCCGGGAGCCTTGTAGGAATTCAAAAATGTCTGAAAAAGCTGATAGTTGAGGGTTTTTTTTTAAAACAAAACAAAAAAAGGTCATCAAGTTTCTTTACCGATTCATCAACTTTTTCCCAAAATAAAATTTAACTTTTTGTCATTTTAAGGAAAAAAAATTTTAACTTGAGAAGGCCGTTAATTTTAATTCCTTGTTTTCAACTTGGCAACCCTGCGTATGAGTGTAAAAATGTTACAAAGCTCTAAATTTCAAATAACTATTATAGAAAATGCAAGCAGATACTCAATACTAAGCCACTTATGAAGTTCAATGGATTGAGCTCATACGTTTGTATGTATATTGGAGTGGTTCTTAGGAAAAAACAATTGGAGACGCCCGCTCAATTGGTTCGGAATAGAATACAAAAATTTTAGAAATTTTTTCAGATTTTTATCCTTAACCCTTACTTACACTATTTCAATGTGCAATTTGGCCTAAGCCGCCATTTTTTAAAACTATTTTTCTAACGTGGTTTTTAATTTTGAAAAGAAATATATTAAAAGAAAATGTCGCTCGGATTTGATTTCTAAGAAATAGTCATGAAAAGTTGCAGATATGGCTTTCCTAAAAATCAATTTAAGTTGGGAATTCCTGAATAGATTTTAAATATATTGATGTATATAAGTTTAAAATCAGTTCCATATATTTTGAGGCATGGATGCTGCCTACAAACACAATGATAACAAACACATGTCAAAAAATTCACAAAATATTAGAAGTGCTATAGTTTTAAATTTTACAAATGACCAGCTGCAAGAACTGGTAGGAGTTAGAATTCGCAAAGGTTAAAACTGATATTAGACATTTCGATATTTTGTAAATTTGATATGTGTGTCTGGAATATATCATATATGTATGTACATACGCACATATGGTACCAGATCTCTTCGTCCTGAATGTGTGTGGATCTATCAACTTCCTACCATTAAATTTGCAATAAAGCTCCCTCAATTATGCAAATTATAACAAATAAAAAAAAAAATTAAAATTTGACACTTTCATATTTTTTTAATTTTGAAGAATGTCAAAATAAAGTATTATATTTTTATTTTAATTTAGTATATTTTTATTATTTTTCTTTTGCTAAAATTCCATTGGCAAGACCAAAATGCACGATCACATGTATTCTCACACGAATTGGGCAGATGTGGTTAGCATAAGTGTTCCCAATTCATAGAAAGTTTTTGAAAAAAAAAAATCGGCAACTTTAGAACTTTGCAAGTCCATTTAGGATTTTGTCATTAATTCGAAATTGTTTTTGTCTCTTCCTTTGAGTTGGATGAAAAAAATGACTACGTTATTTATCGAAAAAATGCAAAGGAATGGCACCTCCTACACAGAAAAACCTCAAAAAGCTAAATATCCTATGTGTTAAGGATTTTGCAAAATATCTACGAAATCGAAGCTCTCATACTCGTGTTCACTTAAGGCGCTATATATTGGCTTTATAGCACAACAAAATTTTGATATAAGACTTTACGAAAATTATGTGAAAAGTCAATTGCAACAAAACAACAACAAACAAATTAGTTCATAAATCACAACATACATATATACATATTTAGATGTATGTGTATATTAATATCATAAACAAAAATCATTTTAAAATAGAAACCACTCAACAAATACCATTAACAAAAATATAAACCAATTAATCAAACAAAACAAAATCAAAAAAAAAGTTCATAAAATCAAAAGCAAAAATATTTGAACAAAGCAGAAATAACAACAACAAAAAAAGGCCGTTTACAATATTTAGAACTGTATCTTAAACTCACAGTGAATCAGCTTTCGTATCAGATGTTTTATTGCAAGGCGCTTAACAAAGTCCGACACCGAACTATGACTTTGTAGGGCACGGTGCTAAAACCTGACAAGCTATTTTAATGTAAAAAAAAATACATTGCTGACTAAAAAAAACTCATTGACAAAATAAATAGGTACGTTCAGTAGCGTACCTAGTGGTGCCGAGGCGACGGCAAAATAGTCGTGAAATATATCTCAATTTGCTAGGGTTTTTGAAAGTCAAAAATGAGGACATATTGCTTAGGTAATTGAGCTGTCAAAGGGGACCTCAGTAGGCTTTTATGGTGTATGTGTCTTGACAGTGCGACCAAAAATAAAAAGTCTTCATTTTCAGTTTGAAAGCTTTGAGCTCGGGACTATAGTCCCAATAACCCTACCTTAATCCGGCGCTGATCGCGTCTTTACACATTCTGAGCTATCCTTCTCAAAAATTTTATATTAGTCGAACGGCTAAGGAAAAAGAAATATCAGAAAGTGTCTTATACTTAAGTGTCCACTTACAGATTACCGCAAGTATTTTTCCATAGTAATAGTCAAAATCTTTGTACTAAAATTTATTTCTACTAACTAACTTTTTCTTACAAAAGCACTTCCTGTCCAAGATTCATGAAAATCTGTCATATCAGTATATTGACCCGGTACTGTAGAATTGTTTACCTCTAATAAATAAAAGTGAAAATTTTCGTTTATTCGTACAGAATGACCATGCAATCGTGATAAACAGACTACCATAGATAATATCAAAATATGCTATCTAGTCCAATCGTACTTTTGTAAAAAATCTACAACTCCCTAAAATTTTTTGCCTGGTTACTTTTTGATTTTGATTTTTCAAAATTTGCAAATTTGTCGTTTCCAAAATAGGGCTTAGTGTTTTGAAATTGAGGCTTTTGGTAGAACCTGGATTGAGACGTTTTTGAATTTTGCACTAACAAAGACTTGTAGGCTCGTCAAATTCAAGGTACACAAAAGCTTCAACGCTTTTTAAAGACATTTTTGCCAATATTAACAACGTGAATCGTTCAAATGCTAGCAACTTCTTCTACTACTCTTTATACGATTTGATTACAAACAGATCTGACTTCAGTAGTTCATAGTTCTATATCTCTTTGTGATCGAAAATTGCAATCATCATTGATAAATAAAATATGTACTGGAACTACCATATGTACTAACTAGTTGTACCTGCGGCTCCTAAGCGTACGTCCTATTGTTTTTTTCATAAGTCAACGTTTACACGAGCAAATTCGGTCTGAGAAATTCTTGTCTATTCTCTTTTGTGAATTTCTTTTGCGTTTACACACGGAAACTAGAATTTGTTTGTGCAAGAAAATTTTAAAGCAATTACTGCGTCAACCCGCCACAACAAACGTAAATTCAAAGCATAATATCAGCTAAAGAATAAAACGAAAGGGATTTCGCGTGTACGACAAATTCTGTACACCACCCTTTCGTTTTTCCCTTCTTGCCTACAAACAGGAAAACTTTCTTTCAAGAGTTTCCTCGTGTAAACGCTGTCTAATGAAATTACTCTCTTAACATCTCATTCTATTTTCTCTCTGCAAAAGTTAAGAAAAACCCATGGTGCAATAACCAAGGTGGAGTAATTATGACACTTCTCTCAAAATTTTCTGGGTATTGGCCATTAATAGACTCACATTGACATTTATCATCAAATCGATTTTATTGTGTTTCGTTATATTTTTGATACATCGTTGTTTTGATTATTGGGAACGTTCAGCAACTTTAACATTTTTGAATCACTTTCAGCAAGTTTTTAGTGATCAAAATTCTGATGTGAACAAAAAACTAAGCAAAATAGTGCAGCGTGTTTCAATCCGACAGCAATAAGTGTTTTTTTGTTATTAAATAAAAACAACAGCGTCTAAATTTCTCAATAATAAGGTAGTTTGCAACATTTTCAGCACATCGTTCAGAGATTTTTGAAGAGTTTTATGCTTAAGCGTTTTAATTCCCTAAAGCGCTTAACTTTGCTGAACGGGCAATTGATATGTCAAGAATGTCAACGTTAAAGCAAATTGGCGATCTACTCTCGCGCTCTCAAAATGGCTTCCACTTCATTACGTATTGCTCTCCTTAATTACTTCACCTTGGTTATTGCACCATGGAAAAACCAAAATTGAAAGAGAGTTTATTCTTTGAACTTCGAAGTCAAATACAAACGGTAACTAGTAAAGGTGTTATCTTCGGCCAGGCCGAAACTCACATACCATTGAAAGTACTTTTTAATTAAATGTTAAAAAAATGTTGAAGAGGTTGAATAATTCGAAAATAATGTAAACAGGTTCAAAAATGTTGAAAAGTGTTGGAAAAACTGAAAATGTCAAAAGAGTATGGGAAACGTTGATAAAAATAGAATAGACATGAAAAATCGAAATATGGGAAATGTTGAAAAAATTAGAATAGAAATAAAAACATGTCACTTCTCCAATTCCGCCCACTTTTGTTTCAATAAATGACATTCGTGATTGACATGCACAAACCAAATTTTAGCACAATAGCTTGTATAGTTTGCGATATGTGCCGTAATTATTCTTAAAATTTAGGGCGGTGACACACCCACTGGTACGATCCAGTCAGATTTTGACCCACAAATAGCCTTCCATAAACAAACCTCTTACACCAAATTTCAGTATGATTGCTCATATATTTCGATAGTAATGCCACTTAAGGTATTTTAATTGTGTGGGAGGTGCCACGCCCACCGTTGCTATTTCGCCAGATTTTGATTCATATGTACCTAATACCCAGTAAACCCCTTACATCAAATTTCAGATCAATTGCACCAATAGTTCACTTAAAATAGCACTTACAACTTTATGCTAATGATGGAGGTGACACGCCCACTGATGAAATCTTGTCAAGATTCATTGAATTTCAAAGCTTATAATAACCGACACCTCTACACAAAATTTTATGAAGATTACTCTCATAGCACACTATCTATATCATTAAACGTATTTTGCTTATATGGGAGGTGCCACACCCACCGGCACCATTGTACCAAAATTTTGCAAGAAGAAACCTTTTAGCGAGTATATCTGCCATTTTAAATTTCATAGCGATGGCTTTGTTAGTTCTCTTTTTATAACATTTATAAATATTGCAAGCTGTGCCACGCCCTTCAACAAAATTTCCCAGAATATTGAATAAGCTTGTATTGATGACTACTTTCAGTGGTATCATCCCTAAAATTTTAATGAAAATCGTATGTGCCGATTTGGAGTTATACGAAATCCAAATTTTCAATTGCTAAAAAGTGCCACGCCCACTTTTACAATTACGCCCACTTTATGCGCAATTCAAGATTTATAAGATCTGTATTCGTGTACCAAATTTCATCACAATATCTTGAACGGTTTACGAGCTATGGCGTTATAAAAGTTAAAATTAAGGGCTGTGCCACGCCCCTTTAAGAGTCTTTGCATACTTCCAACCTAGCCTAATCTCAATTTTGTTCTCATCTTCAACAAATCACCAAGTTTCATCAAAATCGCAGCATCTTTTTTCAAAATGGACTTGGGCATATTTACATAGAGTATGGGCGGAAGGCGTGGCCGTTAACCGATTTCGCCAATTTTTATATGCTAGCAGCTTGCAAGAAGGTTTGACCTGTGTGCCAAATTTCATTAAGTTAGCTTGCTAAGTTTTCTCGTAAACCTGATTTCAACAGACAGACAGACAGACAGGCAGACGGACAGACAGGCAGACGGACAGACAGACAGACAGACAGACAGACAGACAGACAGACAGACAGACAGACAGACAGACAGACAGACAGACAGACAGACAGACGGACAGACAGACAGACAGACAGACAGACAGACAGACAGACAGACAGACAGACAGACAGACAGACAGACAGACGGACACAGCTATATCGACTCAGGTGGTGACGCTGATCAATAATATATATACTTTTCCATACCTGCCACGCCCCCTTCTATGCGTTACATACGGAATGACAAAGTGAATATACCCTCTGTGTAGGGTATAAAAAAACAACAGCACAACATTCAAGAAGCAGCTTAAGTTAAGCATGAGCAACAAAAAATCAAATGAAAATTTTTTGTGTTGGGTTTTGCACAAACTTAATCCTATATTGTGTTTAGCTTTAAAAAAATAAAAAAAAAATATGCAATATCCTCCTTTAGCACAAATATGTTGTTTTAAAAAATAAATAATTAAAATTCGGTTCAGTATATTCTGCGCCAAAGCGTTACAAACCATTTCCATGTAAGCAATTGTATATAAATAGCATAGGTGAAATCACAAAGCTCTGGCTGAGGACGCACTTTCAATTTCCTTGTCCACATTGTCATTGAAAAATTGCATCAGTTGCTCGTAATCTTCTCTTACAATCTTTACAAATTGTGTAGATACTACACATCTGCAAAAAAATAATTAAAGTTTAAGTTTATCAAATCATTTATTTGAGTAATTTAATTGCTAGAAAGGCCTTTCCGATAGCATCCTGGATATCTAGATTGAGGCTTTGAGCCAAACAGATTAGTGAACAGTACAAAAATGCAACCGTAAATGGCACGTATCCGCGTGGTCAAAAAAAAAAAAAATGCCATCAAATTCCGAGTAGGTAAAGACGCAATGAGAATTTCGCGTGCAGTGCTTGTTATAAAAACCCTTTGAGGAGCAGGTGTTGAGTAATTTGGGATTAAAAGAAGTCGAATTGATTAGTCCAAGCGATTAATAAAATCAATTTCTTACTGTAAAAAAACGTGTGAAAAGGAGCTAACATTAACATAAAATCGAGAAAATCAATCGAAAATGGCGATCGAGAAGATTTAAAGAAAATAACAACAGATTTTTTTATTTTTCAGCACTGTAAAACAGTAACAATTATTATTATTAAAATGTTGAAACAAAAATTATAAAATAAGTTAAACGCGAATCTGTACAAGTATGCTGGGAAAAAATAAAATTAAAAACTGGTGATAGCTTTAAGCAAATCAGAGCTGCAAGAAATAAACAACCGCAAATAAGAAGAAATTGCAGCATAGTTAGTGGCCACCAAATCATTGTGATCACATTTTGGTCACAATGATGTTTTACTACAAAAAATTTATGGTGTATTTACTAATTGAGTTATTGCTGAATTTGTGTGAAAACGACATGCAGAGCCAACGCAAATCAACAGGTGAGTTCAATTTATTTTACATTTTTACTTGTCATAAGTAGCTATTGAATTTCAGCTTAAGGAGGCACAATTTAATCCTCCTCAATTATAATTACTATGTTAATATCGACAAATTTCGTTTTTTTCAAAGAATATAAATGTTGCAAATGAATTTTCAAGCCAGTTAGAAACATTGTGATGAAACATTTGACAATGACCTAAAATAATTTTCAGACTCTAATAACATAGGCTTGAAAAAAAAAAATGTCCAGGCGCTTGAGATGCAAGGAAGCCATTATTAGAAATTTTTGAGTGCTGTACATAAATCTGGTATGGTAATTTTTTCTAACATGTCAGAAAATTCAAATAAGGACTATCCCAGAAAAAAACTTACGTTATTTATTTTTTGTAGTATTATGTTCTACCTGATAATCTTATAGGTCTAAAAAGACACAATATTTGTTCTATATAAAGTGACGTTTAATATGATGTATAACACTTGAAGATAGCGCTTTTAACGACAAAGATATCTAACAAGCAACAAAAAGTCCGCGAACTGATTTTGTCCACATACCTGCAAAATCCAGAATTAAAACATTCAGCTATAGCAAAAATAGTTGGTGCATCAGAAAAAACTGTCTTTACGGTTATTTCTAATTATAAGAAGGGTCTACCTGTTTCATGAAAAAAAGGTTCAGGCAGAAAAACAGAATTTTCTAACCCAAAGGTAGCGACAAAGGTGAAGCGCCATTTTAAGCAAAATCCCAACACCTCAGTGCGAGATATACCGGCTAGTGCAGATACATCAAAATCTACTGTGCAAAAGATAAAGGAGAAAAGTAAGCTAAGGACATATAGAGTTCGAAAAGTACCAGACCGTTTTGATGAAAAGCAGTTGATGGCTCAGATGCGAGCCCAAAAATTGTATGAAAAGTACCTGACTAAATTTGATTGCTGTGTTATGGACGACGAACCTGAAGTCAAAGCAGATTTTAAGCAGCTACCTGGGAACGAATATTATACATCACCGAAGAAGGGGCATGGTATAATAAATTCAAAGAAAAAAAAAATTTGAAATTTCCGAAGCAATATATGGTTTGACACGCGATATGCACCCGTGGCCTCAGAAGCAGATTTTTTGTAACGCAAGGCACAATCAATCAATCAAAGTTTATATTGACGGGTGCCTCGTAAAACGTCTTCTACCATTTATTTGTGCACATGAGGGTACCGTGATGCTAATCTGGCCTGATTTAGCAACAACTCATTGCTCTAAAGCTACGATGGCACACTATCAAAGTAAAAAGATTTATTTTGTACCAAAAATAGCAACTGTACCAACTTGTACCAACTACCCAGAGCTTCGCCCAATTGAAAGATATTGGGCTCTTATGAAAAGAGATTTTCGAAAGAGTGGTAAGACTGCAAAAAATATACAAGACTTCAGACATAAGTGGAAAAGATCGTACCGCACTGTCGATGGAACAACTGTGCAAAATTTAATGAAGAGCCTTACGAAAAAAGTAAGCAATTTTTGTAGAAAAAAAAAATGTTGCTTAGTTTTTAGTTATTTATATTCTGAACACTAGCCATTCTTGATAAAAAACGAAAAAAGAACAAAAAAAATTACTGGGTATTTTTATATAAATAAAAAGCAAAACTTAAGTTTTTTCTGAGACAGTCCTTAAAACTAGGTATACACAGTTACAATTAACTACTTAGTTTGATTTAAAAAAACTCATTCGCAATAAAACAATTTTTAGATTCTTTCAAAAAGTATTTTAAAAACGAAATTGTTATGCTTTTTTTTCCACTGGCAACTTTAGGATAAAATATCTGAAAATTCTGACCTAGGAAAATTCTACGACTGGATTTGGATTCAGAATTGAAGATTCAATAAGGGTTAAAAATTTAATGGTCATTATTAAAAATAATGGTCAATTTTTATTTTCATGTCAATACTTCGTGACTTTTCGAATTTCCCTCGCATCTGCTAATAGATCACTGTCAAATTTTGAGATACTTCCATCAGGTATTGAAACATACATGTTACATACATTTTTGTAATAATGGGAAAAAGTGAATATCGAGTGCTCATAAAATACTAACCGTCACTCTAACCAAGAAAAAGCTTGGGGACTCTGCACTATCAACTTCAATGGTAAAAAAAGTGGTTCACTGAGTTTAGTTGTGGTCGCACAAGCTCTAGTGACACTGAACGTTCTGGACCACCAATTGAGGTTAATACACCCGAAAGTGTCGAGAAAATTCATGATATGGTGTTGAACGATCGGAGAGTGAAAGTGCCGGAGATAGTTGATGCCATAGGCATTTTATATGGCACTGTGGTTTCGATTTTAACTGATTAGTTGGGTTTTAGAAGCTATCCAAGTTTAGCATAAAGTAGCACATGGAGCCCGAAGCAATAGGAAATAATGAAACTCCTTAGATTGCTCCTATATTACGGCAGGAATCATCCCCTTTCCAAAAATTATCTGCTTCGCTGATGGTTTATGTAAAAGAACCAGTTTAATGTTATTAATATAACCATTAATTTTATTTCAGTTTTAGTCCTAATACTCACATTACGTTTCCCGCCATTTTTTTCGGGCATTTTCTGCAAAATTATTAAAATTAAAAATTATGACATACATAATTTATTAAATGGTGCTCTATACCTCCGATTTGAGTTTTAATTCTATAGCTTCCCGTCTTACATAATGGCGGGGACTAATTTGATTTTTTTGGTGCTACCTTTCCAAGAAATTAGGACATTCATTTCTGACCATAATGCACAGAAACTTCTAAGCTATCAGGTTTCAATGGGATGGCAGAATATTTTTACATTAGTAAATAAGAAGAGAAAAAAACCAATGATTGAAAAGAAAACAGGTTACTAAAGTTGGACGAGTATGCAATTGAAAAGAAATGCTTTTATGGGAGTATGTATACCCATTTAATACTTGACTTGCAAATAAGAATTTTTTTTAAAAGCATTTTCCTTTTTTAAGTTTTGTAGAACAAAGTTGTGTGCACTCCATACATTTTATCGTAGAATTTCTTGGGAATTTGTAAGCAATAATTACCCAGCATACAAATCATAAAATGCTTTTCAAATTGAACTAACGCTCAAAGAAACTCCAGTATTCATTCTACGAACGAACTAAAAAAAAAACTAATCCTGCACTTAAGTGTTTGTGAAGGTATAAAGTAAGCTAAGCACATACACTAAAATAAGAACATTCTAAGAAATGCACCGATTTCAGAATATTGTGCTTTAAAACACCTACATGGATCTTTAATTTAGGTAAATCTAGAATTTTAACCAAATTCATTTGAAAAGATGTTGTGTTCTATATCAAAATGTATAGAAGCTTTATACTGCCCTCAGAAGCGAAATGTATGTATAGTATCTCAAAAAATTCATATTCGTGTTTCTTATGGCATCGAATAGCTCACGAAATTACGCGTCTTAAGAACTAAGCAAATTATCGATATTTTAGTTCAAACATATAAAAAATCTTCTAAGAGAATTTCCTCTACCTCTGCCTAACCCCAAATTACTAAGATATGTTATTCGCATCAGGGATGTTGCGAATATTCGCATCCGCATTGATTTGGACATCTGCATCCGCATCCGTATCCTACTACAGATCACGATGAGAAATTGTCGACGCTGCAATGCGCATCGACTAAAAGTAGCGGTGAGTCGGCGACACGATTCGGTTTTTGAGTTTCTTGTGAATGTGAATATACAGCTCATTTAGATGAAAATCCCCTTAAATGGTGTAGCGTTCATTGAAAAGAGTTTTAGCAAAAAACTGCTTAGTAGCGCGGGTCAAATTTACGAATTTCTGCGTAGTAAACTTGACCCCGAAAAGCGGTAATTTTACTATTTATTAAATATAATGCTCCAATTATTAACTTTTCGTACTAAATAATAAATACTTAATAAAATTTACTTCTTTTATTTAATTCTGCACCCTTATAATATAGCCCGTAGTTATATAAAAATTTCTTAAAAAACTATAAAAAATCTTAAGATCCGCATCCGCGGATGTGAACCTTCAAAAATCCGCATCTGCGGATGTGAAAAAATCTGCATCCGCAACATCCCTGATTCGATACATTCAACATCGTCGCAAACAAAAATTTGAAAACTAAAGTCTTGCCGCCACCAAAGAAGAACCGGCATATCACAGCCCATAAAGGAAAACATTTTGAATTCACTTTACTTTAATATCAGAAAATCTTAGTTAATTAATTTGATTCGAGTTTTATTTAATTTTATCTATTTTTTATGCGTAGCAAATATCGTATCTTTTGTATGGAAAGCCTTAAGTAAAATGGCGTATCTACACTTTTAAAGCTATAAATATTAAGAGAAATGACTACTTAAAATGCCATAAATAAATTAAAAAAATTCGTTGAAAAAGTAAGAAGAAAATGGCATTTACAAAACATTAATTATCTCAAAAAGCATTTTTTTGAGACACGCCCATTTCGCTTCTGAGGATAAACAGTTTGGTCTGGGCGTTGACTGTCAGAGATTTTTAAAACTTAAGAACTTTTTTTAACATTTCTTCTTCAGAGTTTTCTAATGAATTCATTCAAAACTTTAAATGCCTTTGATGAAAGTAAAACTTTGGTTTTTGGTTTCACGTGAACGTGAAAATTCTACTTTTTCCCATCATTTTTGATGGGATATTATTCATTGATTTTATCAATGAATAATATG
Source organism: Meiosimyza decipiens (assembly GCA_963680825.1). Classification (NCBI taxonomy): domain Eukaryota; kingdom Metazoa; phylum Arthropoda; class Insecta; order Diptera; family Lauxaniidae; genus Meiosimyza; species Meiosimyza decipiens. The sequence continues at coordinate 51,976,384 of OY804259.1, read as the reverse complement.
TGCTTTTACACTGACTGTATTTTAATGTAAAATACATGCGCTGTATGTAGTTTTACTTTGAATTTTTAGTTTAGTGTACCGGAGGGTCTACGTTACTCTACTTTAGTGTTTGGGTCCTAAGTTCCGCTACCTGTGCTTTCTTCGACTAAGCCTCTAGCGATGCCAGGTTTTTCATTCAGTCCATAAGTACAACATACGATCATATCAAAATTGGAATTGAAATTAGAAATAAAAATTAATTTCGAAACTACGTATCACTACGTGATATCAGACCCATTAACTCAGCAAAGCAAAGTTAGCCGAATGCAACGAAACCAATGCCATAGTTTAGTGCTTATTAAGTGCTAATTTAGTGCTGAATGGAAAAATTTAGTGCCAACTCAATTTTGCCACAAATTTTAATGACAGGAGGAAACATGAATGAGACGTGCCATGCTCACTGATGTAATTTCGTTCATAAATACAAGTGAACCACCTGTATTAAATTTTGTAACAATTGCTCCAACAGTTCAATAACAAACCGCTACAATTCAATCGTAGGTTCCGAGCCCACTACCGAATATTACCATTTAATTTGTTTGAACAGACCTTAATATAACAACAGACCTTAATATAACATTCAATGAAAGGGTGTAAAGGGTGTTTTTTTTTAGAATGGGAATCAACATAAACTTGTAAGTAGGATATTCTGGGAAAAATTGGGTTGCAAGAGAAATGTAGCAACGGCGTAAATAGGTCAAAATTTATGGAGGATGAGACTTGAGGAAATAACTGCCACCAGACAAAGGCACAACCTTCTCAATTTTTTTCTTCTAAGCACCAAATCAATAGTTTCCATCAAATGTCGTTCTTGGAAGAACATCGGCGACCTAAAACCCTTTATTCATTGGGCTATGATAATATTAGGTGCGCAACTAAGTTCTCGCTGTTTTTTGTTAGAAAATGCAACTATTATTATCAAAAAAATAGTTACAGATGAATCAATCAAAGTATTGCCCATTGCTAGATACCAATACCACTTTTCCCCATCTTTCTGGTAGAGCTCATGCCATCACGGTAGAAGTGTTCGTCTCTTGAGGCTATCCACTCAAGCCATTTCTTGAGGTCTTCATAGGAGTTGAACTGCTGATCACCCAGACCATGTGCCATTGAACGGAACAAGTAGTAGTCTGACGGGGTAATATCTGGGGAATACGGCGGGTGGGGCAGGACTTCCCATTTGAGAGTTTCCAAGTATGTTTTCACTGGTTTAGCAACGTGAGCCCTCTACGTCTCGTTGTTTCAAATTATAAGGAACTCAAGTTCGTTGCTTTTGAATCATCCCGAACGCATGCAAATGCTTGGAAATGGCTTGTCGAGTAACTCCCAATACTGAAGCAAGCTCTTCTTGCGTTTGGGCCGAATCCTCATCGAGCAATGTCTCCAATTCCGTATCATTGAAGGTTTTTGACCTTCCTTCACGTGGTCGATCGTCGATGTCGAAATCATGGTCTTTAAAGTGACAGTTTCGCTCAGAGCACCATCTCCGTAAACTTTTTGGAGTTCTCGATGTGCGTCAGCCGCCGTTTTCTTCGTTTGAAAGAAGAAAATCAACACCTCCCGCAAATGACGATTATTTGTCACAAAATCAGTAATTTTCGAGTAACCACAAACAGACTATGAAAACACAAAATCTTAAAAGTGTCAAATCGGTTTGTTTACCATATGTTTAGGCTACATTCATTACGTTTCGATATGAGCCAAATCGAACAGCTCTTACCGCTCGCGCCATCTATTGACAAACAGCGAGAACTTAGTTGCGCACCTAATATTATATTCAGAAACTTATACATATGTCCTTATTGGGAGCTCCTGCATTGTTCAATAACCTATAGAACTATAAACTCGAAAATTGGTCCTATAGTTTTTAAGTTAAAAACACTTTTCTTGAAATCTTTGACAGCAAAAAATGTAAAGGAAGAAGGGCAGAAAAAAATCTTTCATAATTTAACTTAAGTCATTTGTCTAAGCTTTGCGGCTTGTCACTTTATTTTTACAAGTGAAGTCAAGTGAAATACCTCATGTTCCGTGAAAGATTATGTTGTTCCTTGATCTTTTGCAATGGTTATTCTAAACAACAGTTTTGTGTTCAGTTTCTTTCAAACATTTTTTTCAATTTGTACATATAAGTTTTCCCGTCTCATTTATAATTTAAGAATTAATTAAATTATTTACAACACAATATTAGTTATTTATTGCTTGATGTACCATTTATTTAGCTTTGTCGTTGTTGTCATTCAAAGAGCTTATTTGTCTGCAAGTTATTTTTAACATAAAAGCAAATAAACCTGATCTATTGTATGTATGAAAGATGTCTTTGAGAAACAATATATTTTCGTTTTGGCTGAGGATGATGTCTGCTTTTTGAAGCAGCTCTTGAAAACTAAAAATAAACTTAAACGAATAAAAAATAATTTGTTAATTATTGTTCGAGTATAAATTACGAAGCTCCTAACAATTATATTATTGTTCAATGTGGCTTTATTATTTATATACATATATGAGAATTTCTTCAATAAGGGGAATAAAATGACGATTGTTTTTAGTTTTTTGATTTTCGCATTTATATTTTTAAAAATTATTTTTTAAAATCTGTTACCTTAAACTACATATTGGAAAGTGCGAGATCAAGCTGTTCTGCTATTAATTTCGATTTTATAGTGTTATTTTGAAATTGTTATTTAGGGTAATGACATCCTTATACAGGGAAATGACAAATAGGTTTGGCAATCAATTTCTTTTTTTCGTTTTTTGCAATAATTATTTGTTAGTCCCGTTTTTTGTCAAACACTTCCTCTTATATTGTTTGCCATTTTAAATAAAGTGATTTTGCGTTTCCATCATACTCTTTAAAACTTATTTTCAATAATTGGCACTCCGGACAATTTCCTAAAATACATTTTGCATTTGTGCTGCAGAAAATAGAACTAATGATTTCATCAACTGTCTTTTCAACCAGGATAATATTTTTATGAAGTGATGAAACCAAGAACTCGAAATTTGCGTGCGTTACACATTTGCAGGTTTATCGTTCGCTTATGTTTATTTTTTTGATCCAAAATGGACAGCACTTGCAAAAGAAACTGTAGCCAAGTTTTTTTCTGGGTGTGCTCGTATAAATTTCAGGTGTAATTTTTTTAATGTATCATTTAGGAATCTCTTCTGTTTAGTTTTAATACCGTGACGTACATACTCTTTTTTCCCTGGACAAACTCGGCTGTGTAGATCCAGTTCTAAGAATTCCTGAACAGTTTTTCTGGAAGCGATGTCCAATCTGCTTTTCCTTTCATAACAAGTAATATTTGATTCAGTTTTAAGGGCTGCAACCCTTTTGGCAGTCAATAACGTTAAGCATTTGCTTTGCATCCTGTATTTCCGTATAATTTTTCCAGAAACTAATTTAGTGAAAAGCTGCCTAATGCGATCGGAATTGGGTTTTAAATAATTCGTTTTCAGCTGCTTCTATAGGGCATCTCCATATAAATGACTCCGGCTGACCTCAGCGTTATTTATGCCTAATTTCCTTAAAGCTGCTTGAACTTTCGAATTTGGACTGTACTTACTTTTTTTTGATTTAGTTTCATTTTCATACGACTAACTTGTTTTTTTGTATTTTCCGATTTTTCTATTTAAATTGTCGATCTTTAAATTGTCGGCTTTTTTTTTGGGAACGAATTATCCGATTCCTAGCAGCAATTTTTGGCCAGCTTTGTGTTGAGGTGTAGTTATTATTGGTGCTGCTGGAACTTGTATTTCTTCTTGGAAAATGTCGTCTTCATTAGCAGAGGATGGTGGAGAATTATTTCTGATAAACTGTTCTGCTTCTTTTTGTGATTTTATTTTTTGTCTGTATTTGTTCGTATTCTTTCTCCAATTCTTTCTACATATTCTGTTTTCTCGAGAAATTTTTTCTGAACTCAATTTTATGGTTTTATTTTCCTTTTTTTTATTGTACTTTAGCCGCTCTTTTTCTTTTTGTTCCTGCCATTTCAGCGAATCATTTTTAATTTTCTCGTATCTTTTTTTTCAGCTTCACGCTTTATTTTTACTTCTTCAGCTCTGGTTTTTTTATTTCTTGTTTTATTTCCAGCCATAACTAGTGATCTACAAATTAGTATTTATGCAGATATTCAGTTAAATTTGTTGCCTGTTTATTTTTTTTAAATTTTTTATAACAGCTTATTAGTATTACAGTGATAAAGTCATTACCCTGGACTATTTGTCATTCCCCTGCAAATTTTATTACAGGGGAATCCAGAGAAATGACTTCCAGGGGAATGAAAAATTACAGTATTATCTACAATTTCAAATTAAAAATACCAAAATTCATGAAAAACTATTTAGAGTTAAATAAAAACTACAGTTTAGAAATATGTAAGATAAAATACTATTGCTAAAATTAAAAAGAAAAAGAAAAAGAAAAAACACTCACCAGGGGAATGATGTGTCAGCTTGTTCCTCTGACTTTTCTAGAGTCAATTAATTTTTACACTTGAACTTCACTCTTTTAATAACAACCAACAACTGATATTTGAAGCGAAAACAGAGAGAGGCAACATCTAACTCTAGTTCTCAAATCTAGACACCCATTCATAAAAAAATATCTGTTTTTAAGATTTTGCATGGGAATGACGCTTTTAGATGGGGGCAGAATTGGGATAACAATAAAAATGCACAGTTTTGTTTAAATGCTCCAAAACTGGACTCTAAGCATACCTGCAACATATTTCTTCAATATTTACATTATCTTAAGTTAGTTAAGCAACGCCTTTGTCATTAAATTAAATATCTTGCTTCCTAGTCGTGGTGGGGGACAACCAGGGGAATGACATTTCGACACATAAAAACATCTTAAAATACATAATTTATTAAACAAATTCTAATTTTTTTAGGGAATTAGTACATTCCTAAAGTAAATAGCTCTACATGATATAATATATATTAATAATTAATATAATTGCTTGTAATTAACCCGGGACTGCAATATGTAACTTTATTGAAGAATTACCCATATAGTAAATGGCGATTTGAGGTATCGCTTTAAATAAATATTTCATTCACTTTTGCAAATTTTCTGTTCTTTTTTTAATTTAAAAAAACCAAACGCTTAAAAAATCACCCGTTACATATTGATTTTAATACCTGTGGATGAGTTCTTTTAAACATATGATAATAGGACGAGTTAAGTATGGAGCATGAACCCCGACTTACCCGACAAATTTAGACCCGAAACGACTAACGTGCACAACCGCTCTATATGCACTCAAGTCCACATACCTTATGGAAACACAAGGTAGGTCGACTTTGTTTTTTTAGAAGGTAGATATACCTAAGTATATCATTACATGCTGACATAGTGTACATAATCTAACATTTAATATTTTTTAATGTAAACTGCCGTGCCTATGTTTCTTATTGGCATTCGTCTACCAAATAGCCCCTCAGTTTTTGTAAGAAAAATGGCTTTCGGACGTATCTACACAGTTTATGTCATTCTGACCAAAAGCTTATTTAGTCACAAGTATGATCAGAATAAATGGCAAATTGACCCAATAACCGCTAAACTTACGCATAAATGGTCTAATTGTCCGTAAAAACCATATCTGCTCAACTCGCAAGGTGACACGTGTTACACTTGATGTAAAGAATTTGTGTTAAGCTCGAATTCTTAAAATTTATTTAATTTTTTTTAACTGTCGGCGCTAAATCCGAATCTGGTACATCTGGTATATTCTCTATCACAATTGCTTTTTGAGATAAGTTTGGTCCAATGTGTTGAAAACATAAGACAGAGTTGTATTCACATTGTCATTCCATTTGTAATACATAGAAGGCAGCGTGGCAGTTATAGAGAAGTATTTATAATCTTGATCAGCGTCATCGCCTGAGTCAATTTAGCTACGTCCGTCTTACTGTCTGTCAGTCTGTTGAAATCATGAAATTCGGTACACAGGTCATACCTGCAAATAAGCATCTTGGGAATGAAAATGGGTGAAGTCAGTTTGGTATATGGACCAAACCTATTTCGAAAAACTACTGGAAACAGTCATTAATACAAGCCAAGTCAGTATAATGGCAAAACTCAAGGAAGGGCGTGACACAGCCCACAATATTTATAATTATTACATTAAGAGAACTAACAACGACAGATATACTTATATCTTAAGGTATCTTATAACAAAAATTTGTTGCAATAGTAGATGTAGGCGTGGCACCTCCCATACAAGCAAAAAACGTTAAATATTATAGAAAGTGTGCTGTGAGAGTAATCTTCATAAAATTTGGTGTATTGGTGTCGGTTACCTTAAGTTCGTACTAAAACTTGGTGTAAGAATGTTTTTTGGATCAAAATCGGATTTTATTATACCAGTGAGTATGTTACCGCCCTTTACTTTAAATTTAATAACGACGTATATCGCAAACTTTACAAGCTACACAGACTATATCGATTACAAATTTAATTTATTGAACAACAAGTAGGCGTGGCATACTCAGATTTTTTAATTTTTTTGCAAGATCATTCAACATTTCTTATATTCTTGTGACCTGTTCAACATTTTAATTTTTTTCAATATATCCAGCGCTACCAAGTTGAACGCATAGCAAAAATCTTCCTGCAATCAACGGCTTCATAACCAAAATTTTCGAATTAACGGCTTTTTCCGAAATTTTACAATTCCTACAAGGCCTACGACTTTGACAAGCATGGCCGCGTCGAAAGCGCCACTTGGCAAGCCTGAATAAATCCCATATTTGTTCGAATTTTTCAACCTCTTTCATCTTTCTTAGTTATTTTCTATATTTTTTTGACTTTTTCATCGATTTTGAATTGCTTCAGCATTTTCCAACCTCTTTAAACTTTTTTTGAGTTTTTCAACCACTTTAAATTTTTTTTCACATTTTGCATATATTTTCGACTTTTTTCAATTCCTTTAACGGTTTCCAATTTTTTTTGGCTTGTTCAGTCTTTTTCAACTGTTTCAACATTTTGCAGCCTCTTAAGACCTTTTCTACATTTAACATTATTTTTCGATTTACTCAATCTCTGTCTTCTCCGGTGCTAACATTCTCAATCAAATTTTAAAATCTAGAAATGGAACCATCTATAATTGCAATTGCTGATCGCATTCATGCATTTTTCCATTAACAAAGATATCATTAGTATAATTTGGCCACTGACCGCCTTCCAAGTAGAAGGCACCTTAATTAAAGTTATGAGTAAACATAGACTGACTGATTATCAAATTATTTCTTTAAAATTCATTATGTTTTGCCAATTAAGAATTCAAGTAGTGATTGCAACTAAGCAAATATTAATATCGGCTTTCCTCAGAGGTCTCACAGAACTTTCATTAAACCGATTTAAGTTTAATTTAAAGTCGTTTTAACAATCTACCAAAATGGATACATATACATTTTATAAATATTCATGTGCTCATTTTTGTTGCCTTTGTAGCAATCAACATGTTGCATGACAGTTCAACATTTCATATAAAATTAACGAACCAAAGTTAAATGCGGTCGAAATGAAACCATAAAAAATATGAAAAGCCAAAAAACAAAAAAATATAATCAACTAAGAAAACGTGAAAAATGATGTTATAAAAATTTTCACAAGAACCCATTAAATTACACACAGACCGCAAATTCATTTTGAGCAAGATCATGTCATGACGTTAAAGTCGAGTAGTTAACTTAAATTTTGTTTTTGTTTACTTTTTTTTTGCAATAACTCAAAAAACGAATTGCCTGATTTATAAGAATCAGCTTAAGACCCGCCACATGCGAGCTCATTAAAAATAAATTAAGCTAAAGTTCCTTATTATTCTTACAATGCAACTTTCCGGCCAACTGGTTCGAACTGGCAGGTTATATACTTTGCCAAAATGAGATTTTCACCAGTACTTAGAACATTTCGTGGCGAAAATAGAGCTCTTCTTCATTTCGAATGTTAAATGCAACATTGCGTCAGTTTCGTGGACAAAAAAAAAGGATTATTGTTAAAAATCCAGCAAACATATCAGAGAAGAATAGAGCAACTTGGAGAAAGTTAGTCTAGAGAACTTTACAGAAGTTACCCAAATTCAAGCAAGGGGCAGTGGCGGATGTAAATTATTTACTGAGTAGCTCTTTACATGAAATGCAAAAATCTTTAATCCTTTATCTCCTTGCGAAGAAATTTTCTCTGCATACAGTACATTTGGTTGGTTCGAAATAAATTATTCCTAAATTGCTGCATTTTATCCATTTAAATGGATGTGCTCGAAATTGGGAAGTCGCATCTGATGAAGACCAATTCAGTTGTAATTGTTTCAAGATACCCCCATCCAAATTCATTAGGAAATTTATAAAAGGTTCGTTACTGTCCTAAATTAGTGAGAACTTATCCTTCAGAAGACCAAAATGTCATTTAGAGAGTGATTCCTATGCGGGGTGTCATGACACGGACCATAAAAATGAGTGCATACATTTTTTTTTTTTTACCGTAAGATAGCGCTGGCGGAACTACAATATCGGATAGAAGGCATAATCAAGAAACAAACTAACAGAAGGTGGGGAACCTTAACGCCGGATGCAGAATATCTAGAAACATGTGGCCTTAATTGAATCTGGGAAAGACGCAAACTCTCTTAAGATTGAGAAGAAGAGAGCTAAGAACTGTTGGAGTACTGACGGGGCACTGTCTTATTAGCCCTATGGCAGCCAAATGTAGTTGCGGAGATGAAGAAGAGAATGAGGCGGTTAAACACCTGCTCTGCTTAGCTTTGGTTATGCGTTCTTTGTTATTCTTGAAGAACCAGCCGAGTTGGAACTCACCAGCATCCTCAACTTCACCAAGGCTTCTGGGTGGTTCACCCCCATTTAATAACCCAATTTAAGGAGAAGGAGGGAAAGAATTTTATATATGTAGCGTATCACAATGGAGAAACTGCCTCCACATAAATTTTTTAAATTAAATTTTGAGGGGGGGGTGACATTTCCGTCAAATTTTTTATTGAGATTGCAAAGTCACTTTAGCCTTCATTGTTTATTTTTAGTTTAATTCAAAAAAACTTGATTTCCGAGCAATGGCCTCAATTCAGTAGGGCTGAGGAGGGCATTGGTCCCCCCCAAGGATCTGACACTAGTTATTTTTCAATAATCCTATCTAATAGTGGTGAAATTATAATTCTCGCCCCCCCCCCAAGATTTGGTGAAGTGACGCCACTGTTTTCGAAGTATATGTCCCCTTCGATTTTTTTCGAAAAAATTCTCAAAAATCATAGATTTTCAAATATAGACTTCAGGAACTCTTCACAAACCCTGTATTATTTTTTTCGAACCGCAGTGACCACTATTGCTTTGAACTTTCTCTCTTCCTTATGTATTTTTAAGTATTTTTCGCTCCTTAATGTCATCTCTCGTGTATTAATTTATTTCGAAACGAAGTATCGGTCATTTCACGAACGAAACTCTCCCGAAAAACATCGAAAGCACATGATACGGCATGGGAAAATTACTATGCCGTATGAGATAATCTGTGATTTATTACAAAAAAAGTAAATTTTCGTTTAAATTTTTATTCATTTAAAAGTTCCATATTTGAATATGAATGTGATGTATAGGGTGGGCTATTTGCTTGCATCTTTTTAATATACATTTATTATGAAATTACAATTTAACAACGTTGGATCTTTATACTGTGGAGTGCCATTGAAGATCGATGCTAACAAGTATGCTGACAATTCAGGCACTTTAGCTCAATATAGATAGAACTATTTGTGGAATAGGGCTTCAAAACATCGAGAATGTACTGATAAATTGGGTTGATGATTTGAATAGAGCTAAATTTCATAAACAATCGAATGGTTTATTTTTTCTAACCAGGCAACAAGCTTTGAAAAAATTGAATGTTGAGTACACTGTGCAACAGCATTTTTGAGTTTGACATGCCACTTTATTTTTCTTATAGATTTTGGCCCGCTGAACACGAAAATCGCAAAAAAAACTATTTCCATAGATATGATTTTTATTTAAAAATTTTTAATTTTTTTTCGATTCCTTTTTTCGGTCAGTCTCATATAATTCAACACATCTCGAATTAATATAGAATTTAAATATTTTCTCGTCTATTAACTAAGATAGCAGACAAAATTGATAAGTAAGGACTGTCCCAGAATAAACTTAGGTTTTTTTATTTTTGTATTATGCTCTACCTGATAATCTTATAGGTCTAAAAAGACGCAATATTTGTTCTATATAATTTGACGTTTACTATGATGTATAGCACTTGACGATAACACTTTTAACGAAAAAGATATCAAGCAAGCAACAAAAAGTCCGCGAACTGATTTCGTCCACATACCTGCAAAATCCAGAATTAAATTATTCAGCTATAGCAAAAATAGTTGGTGCATCAGAAAAAACTGTCTTTACGGTTATTTCTAATTATAAGAAGGGTCTATCTGTTTCACGAAAAAAAGGTTCAGGCAGAAAACCAGAATTTTTTAACCCAAAGGTAGCGACGAAGGTGAAGCGCCTTTTTAAGCAAAATCCCAACACCTCAGTACGAGATATGCCGGCTAGTGCAGATACATCAAAATCTACTGTGCAAAAGATATAGGAGAAAAGCAAGCTAAAGACATACAGCGTTCAAAAAGTACAATACCGTTCTGATGAAAGCTAATGGCTCCGCTGCGAGCCCGAAAATTGAATGAAAGGTACCTGACTAAATTTGATTGCTGTGTTATGAACGACGAAACTTACGTCAAAGCAGATTTTAAGCAGCTACCTGTGCACGAATATTATACATTACCGATGAAGGGGCATGGTATAATAAATTCAAAGAAAAAAAAAATTCGAAATTTCCGAAGCAATGTATGGTTTGGCAGGCCATATGCACCTGTAGTCTCAGAAGCAGATTTTTTGTTACGCAAGGCACAATCAATTCCAAAGTTTATATAGACGAGTGCCTCGAAAAACGTCTTCTGCCATTTATTCGTGAACATGAGAGTATCGTGATGTTCTGGCCAGATTTAGCAACCTCTCATTACTCTAAAGCTACGATGGAATGCTATGCAACTAAAAAGATCAATTTTGTTCCAAAAATTGCAAATCCGCCCAACTGCCCAGGGCTTTGCCCAATTTAAAGATATTGGGCTCTTATGAAAAGAGATCTTCGAAAGAGTGGTAAGACTGCAAAAAGTTTACAAGACTTCAGACATAAGTGGAAAAGATCGTACCATACGGTCGAAGAAACGACTGGACAAAATTTAATGAAGGGGTTTACGAAAAAAGTAAGAAATTTTTTAATAGAAAAAAAAATTGTTACTAAGTTTTTAGTTATTTATATTCTGATTATTAATAAAAAACGAAAAAAGACCAAAAAAATTACTGGACATTTTTTTTATAACTAAAAAGCAAAATGTAAGTTTTTTCTGGGACAGTCCTTAGTTTATTCTGTCCAATCTGTCTGGATTAGCTCGAGATAACTACGTTATATTGAAAGAGATATCTTGGGTAAAGCAACAAAATTCACGCGAATTCTAGAAATGATTATGGGTAGAACTATACAAGAAGTGAGCGCTATTAGACAAGACGGCGTGGTGCCTCTCGTGCATGAAAAACCCTTTAAAGACCACACTTAGAGAGTTATTTAAGGTAATACTACTAAATTTTACACAAAAGCCTAGAGATAATTCAGACTGACTTATTTAAGGGCGAGGTAGGGTTTTAAAGGCGAGAAAAACGCATGTTTTAATGATTTTTTTGCGGCGACATCAATAATATAATCTTATTAAATTTTATTACATATTATTGTACAACTTTTAAAGTATGTCAGAAAAAATTTTCAAAGAAAAATATTAATAAATAAGCCAGTGACGGTGAATCTCCAGAGGCGCCTCGAAAAAAAGTGGTCTTGCGGTGAACATTATAAGTCGTTACCGGATTATCTGAAACAAAAAAATTTATATGCATTTTAAAGGTGATGTATTTCTCCAGGTAATCAGGAAGAGTTTTTTTTTTTTTAATTTTTACAGCACTTCGAAGTGAAAAACGGGATTTTAGCTCAAAAAATCGCGGTTAATTTGTTATTAAAAAATAGAAAGAGATGAAAAAAAACTCTTCCTGATTACCTGTTGATTTATGTGAAGAAGTAATGTTCAAATTTTCAAAAGGATCAGTAGATTTTGAGTTCTGATGTTCACGAACTTCAAAAATTACGTTTTTGGGAAAATCGATTTAAAGTTTTTTCACGTGGTGTTATCAGGTACCACGACCGGTCATTTGAAACGCTGTAACTCCGTTAGTTTTACTCGGATTAACTTAAAATTTGTACATAATATTCTCGACATATTGTTCATTCAGAAAAAAAATTAAAAAAAAAATTAAAAAAAAAATTAAAAAAAAATTTAAAAAAAAATTTAAAAAAAAATTAAAAAAAAAATTTAAAAAAAATTATTTTAACACCCTACCCCGCCCTTAAGAAAATGATAGCAAATTTCATACAAACTCGCTTTTCAAGAAGAGGACGATCCACCTCCTACACAGACAAAATCGTTTATACCTGCGAGAATTATTAAAGACAATGCAACGAAATTGCATTGAAATACTAGGAATGGTTTGGACAAGCACTACACAAGAAGTAAGCAGATTTTTACAAGATGACATGTCAAACATATAGCTAGCAATTCTATCACATCCAAAAAATAGTTGAAAATGCACTTTCAATAAAAATGACCGATTTTTACGAGCGGTTTTCCTGTTAATGCAGCATTTAGTATTTAAGTTTTGGCGTGGCCAAAGGTTAATTCTTACTGGTTTTATTTGCTATGAATAAATGCAGTCAATATAACTCTAGTCAACGAGTGTACTGTAATTTATGAAATATCTAACACTCGTTTTTTTATCATATTCGATTGTTCTTGGTAATATAATTTTATGACATTTTTACAAACGTGAACATACTCCACAAGATTATTGGCCTTAATAGCACATTTATTGTTATGATTCCTTTGTGCATTAGATTTGTTTTATAGGTTTATTAAAATCCGCTTTCAAAAGCTGGTTGTATGACACTTAAATCCGCATACTTAGTGGCTAAAATTAGCCGCGAGGATTTTGCACGATTATCGTTTTCCAATTGCAAACTCGTAATTTATGCAAATATTTTGTAAATCATTTTGAATGCATAATTGACATTAATGCAATCAATTTTAAGCTACCACAATTTAAAAAACAAACAATATACCTTTGTAAGAGCAAGCAAGCACTTTACTATAAGCAAACACATAGATATGGGCGACTAGGGAAATGCATCGAGTTCAAGTATCTGTGTTCACGAAAAAAAATTATGTTATAAAAATACCTATTTATTTGATCTTTAACAATAAATTTTTTGTTGTTTTTCACTTCTAATAATAATCTGAAAAAGTGTCCGGAATACCAGCTGTCCAGTTGTGTTGCACGCGTTATTTCCATCAGAATTTTGAAAATAAGTGCGGTTACAAAATTTTGTCGATGGATATGAATTCTTTAGTCTTAGAGCTTTAATGTTTAGTGAAATTTTTTCAGATTCTTAAAAGGCACATACTAAGAATAAAAAATTTGTCATTTATAAACACAACATTAAACAATAACATACTCATATTTAATAAAAAAACAGACTCTTGTAATTCTGCAGAAAGAATAAGATTCTTTGGTAGTCAAAAGCATTTTCAGGTCAGTCAGAGTATAACATTTTTTACCAGCGCTGATTGCGAGTTCGCCTCAACTGTTTGATCTTCATTCAGACATCCTCAATATTTTGATTTGTCACAGCTTTCCAATATTTTTAAGTGTTCGAACTTTCCGTGTGCCATTACGTAGATATGACGCATACATGTATCTAACCATGCCATAAATTTTCAAGGAAAAACAGAACAAATTGGAGAAAAATTGTCATTTTACAGGATTTAATTTTTCGAAAACAGAGAAAGCTGATTACAGGATACAATTGTTTTCTCATTTTAAAGCAGAATAGATAGTAATTGTTGTGTATGAATAAATATTTTAGCACTTAAATTTAATCAGAGTCTTCGTTCATGTATTCCTCGTCTGATTCGTTTTCGATTCGTTCAGTTCCATCTGGAGTTTCGACGAACTGTCTACTGTCTTTACTTATATTTTCCGCAGCATGTCCGATTTTGTTTTTATCCAAATGTACAACTGAGGTTTCTTCACTTTGAATACATTAAATTTTCGAAGGCTATTTTTTAGGTTTCGAAAAACTAAAGATTGAAATTTTTGTGCAGTGAGTTTTTTCTTGAAAACTCTAAATTTTTATAATATATATGATAGTGGAGGAAGGAAACTGTTGTTTTATGCAGGATTTTGGCACAACCTCTGGTGATCAGACTGCCCGTTACCGAGTTAACATATCCCTTTTAAAAGTGCACTCTCTGGGTACAGTCTCTATTTTGTGGAACATAAGCTAACTCTTCCTGAATTCGATAGAATCCAGGGGATCGTTAACCTTGTCATCTTTTTATACCCTCGTGTGTATAATTCGGTGCAATTTACAATGGATGGAGTCACTTAATTGCCATGCAATCCTGGTTGAATCTCTAGAAAATCAAACCACTCTGCATGTGAAGGTTAGCGCTTTCCACTTTCCAAATTTTTTTCGCTGACGCTGAGATGTCACATTCGACAATTTAATAGAATCTTGAGCGTCAAAGTCCTTCAACATCTCAACTCATTGACCTTCAGTAGACATTTTCGTGTCTTTGCATTCTTTTGGCCGTAGCTCAGTATCCAAAATCAATCAGTATCTGTTTCTAAAAATCAGTAGGTACATTAATATCATTAGTTATATGAATGTTTTTGGTAAAAACAAAGAAAATATGGCGACTCCTTCAATTAAAGAAACTATCTATGTGTACAAAGCATGGGGAGTCATAAATTAGAAATTTTTTTTTAAAAACAGCCCGATCTGATAAAGCAAAGCAGTAATATGATGCAGATTCCACAAAACAAATCTTTATAAAATATATTTTAGTAGTTGGTGTAGAAAAAATCTATGAAGCTTTTACTTGATGCTATATTTTTATGCGCCACTTAGTTTTTGGAATCAATTCATATGATATTTGTTTTATGGATTTTGGGTTACAGAGTCCGAGTTATTTGTTGAGATAATCAACTTATTAGGGTATAGTATTTTGAAAAAAATGATTCGATCTACATGAACTTACCTACATGCATACAATTTAGTAATTTGAGATGACCTTGACCCCAAAAATTGTAAAAATTAAAAATTTTTGTTATGATTTTTTCAATAAGATTTCATAGTTTTTGAGAAAGTTATTGTTCTCAATTGCTTAGGTCTGTCTCTAATCAAATGTTTTCAGTTTTTATATTATCTTATTTAATTCGACGCTAAATTCAAAGGATACATACATAACTAAAAGTTCATACATAAATTTGGTGTTAGTCAAAAAAGGACCTTGAACTGTTGTATTAGCCAAAAGCAAAATCGATAAATTTCATTCACTCCATACTACTTCAATAAAACATAACAGTAACAAACAAACTCAAACTTTTTATTTTCATGCCGCCTTACAGTAAAGCTTAGCTAAATAGAATATTCTGAATAATAAAATTAATATGAATTTTTGTACCCTACACTCAGGGTATATTCACTTTGTCATTCCGTTGGAAACGCATAGAAAGGGGTATGGAAGGCATTCGATATTTATTCGATTTTTAAGTATATATATTCCACCCGAGTCGATTTAGCCATGTCCATCTGTAGATTAGTGAAATAAATTCGGTACCAGATTAAAGCAAGGACCTTTAAATTGAAAATGGGCGAGAACTTGTGTGGAACACGCTTACCGCCTATACAAATAAAGCTTTTAATAGGTTATGTTAAGGGATTTATTTGATTTGGTGTAATCAAATTTCTCACAAATACTAAGAACAAATTGAATATACTTTGGGCAAAAATTTAGCGAATTTTGAGAAGAAGGCGTGGCTTCTCTGACATAAGAAAACACTTCAAACGCTATGCTGAGAAAATTATTTAAGGTAGTTATTGGAACCTAATTGAACACAATAAGTAAGAATGACTTGGAAAAGCTCTGGACTAGAACTTGGCAAATTGCAACAACTGGGCGTGCCACTCTCAACAGATACAAAACCTCTAAAACGCTTTATTGAGAGAAATAATTAAGGTAATGAATCCCAATTTCGCATAAAACAAAAATGTTTCAATCCAGCATCAGACAAAAAGTTGGTGAATTTTGTAGGAAGCGACACTCCCATTCAAGCATTAGCTTTCAAACGCTGCTCAGAGAGCTATTTGAGTAAATGTTGCGCAATTCTATGTTTGTATGTTTAGTCAAACCAGCGAGCACTTAGTGTAGGTGCAAGTAGTACATTTTTAATACTCAAGCGCACTTTTACTGTTAACGCGGTGTAGGGTATTTAATTTTTGGCGACGTTAAAAATGACACTTACTGATTTTCTTCTTTTTTTTTGTTGTGGGGTAAGTAAGATATATCCCGGACATGTTTTTTTTTTTTGGCTTGTTCTTATCAGGCCTGCCGATACTAGCACTTTTATTCGATTTTCAAGACTTCTTACTTTCTTCAAAATAGAAACTTATTAAAGATTTTTATTTCAAAGATTTTTCTCTTATAGAAAATCGAATTAAGATTTTCCTAAAAGAGCACAATATTACAAAATATTATTACCTTAACGGTGCAAAAATCTATATTTTTTCAAAGAAATCCCACACTTTTTTTTAAGAGACTGCGATGTTAAGAGATTGACAACTCTGGTCCTTATTGAAATTTTAAACACACATACGCCCACAACTGTTTTTGTTGACAGCACTTTTTTAGTCCTTTGTTGCTTTGGTAACTAATTCCTGTATAACATCAAAAGAAAAACAACAAAATAAAAAATAGTACACCGGAACTATGGGAAGGGTTACTGGTGATTCAAGTAAGGAGAAAAGAAAAAACGCGATGCTTTTGAAAAGTTGAAAAATTATCGTAAACACATTTGGATCTTTGTGTGCCATGTACTAGGTCGAATTTAGGGTACTGTTGAGAAGGCTCGTGCCTACTGAGAAAGACTTTTTTAAAGATTGGGAATTTCAGTTAGAGCTGACTTTTTTTTTAAGTAATTGACCCTTTTTTGTAAATGTTTTTAATTTTATTTTTCAAGTTAACCGTAAGCATGGAAACATTTAAAATTATTTCTTAAAGTCCTCAAATATTTGTGAAGGATATAGAACCTTTGTTTTACTCAAAAGAGGGGGCAAAATATTTCTGAACCTTTACTTCGAAAAAAAAGTTAATACGGAGACTCTGCCTACACACACAAAAAGTATCAACCAAATACATTTTATTATAATTTCTAATATATGTGGGCTGTGTCGTTTCAAATATCATTGCCTCTATTGCGTGCAATGCCAAAGCGGAAAAATTCGGAACTCAACAAAACTAGTAAGGATATTATTTTAACTTCGCCGAAAAATTTAATGTCCTGCACTGCATTAACAGTAAATGTGCGCGTAAGCTTTAAATTTTTATTAAATAGGTATTTATCCCCTACGCTACGTACTCACGGTGTGCTTTAACCAACTTTTAATTAAAGTATGAGTTACTCCAAAAACTTTAATTGGGGATTATTTGGGATGTAATTCGGAGTCGATATATAAAAAACAAAAGAAATCCTTAGAGCTTTTGTTTTTAAATTCCTAATGTGAGTCATTCTACCTCGTTTTTACATTCAAAATTTAGATATCTCAAAATCAATTTTTTTTCCATACTTTGTCTGAAAGTATATATACCTTCAATACGTGTTTTTGAAAAAAGTTTTTCCGGACTTATTTTTGAAAATACGATTTTTTGAAAAACACAACTTTTCAAAATACATGAATTTTCGGACGCTTATATTTCAAAATGTACATGTACATGTCAGGTCGAAAAACCGTCAAGGCATAAAAGTTAGCATTTTACGTCTATTTTGTAATTATTGTATTGAAAATTTTCTTCTCTTAAGTTATAAGCAATAATTTTGCAATTTAAAAATTAAGATCGAAAATTTTCGGTTAGCGGTATGTTTAATTTTATTGATTTTTTTTGGACAGGTCAGATTCCAAGCCCGACGTTACTCATTTTATTGGCCATTTCTATGACCATTCCTAGTTCCCATCGATTGACACGTCTCTTGTCTAGATCGGACCAACTTTATATAAGCGCACATATATAAGCGCCCATATATAAGCGCCCATATATAAGCGCCCATATATAAGCGCCCATATAAATATAAGCGCTATTTCATATGGTGTAACTTTTTCTCGAACAGCTCAGAATCCAAGCCCGAGGTCACTCATATTTTTGGCTGTTTCTGTGACCATTCCTTGGACCCATCAATTGACTTCACTTTCATCCAAATCGGACCAACTTTAGATTCCCATAAATATTTGATCCAACATTATTTGAAGTCTCATATCAGTTTGATGATTTGTCAGTAGGTCTGCATTCATTGCATTTTCTCATGTTCGGCGTTGTTAATGTATTTGTTCGGCTTGAGCAACATTGGCACCGAAATACGAGTCAGAACGAGTCAGAGTGCAAACGAATCACAAGTCATGTTGTTCAATAGTTCTGTTTTGTGCGATTCTACTGATGACTATATGGAGCAAAGTTTGCTTACGCTCGAAAAACTTTCGATGCAAATTTGATGAACCTCCAGATGAATCAGTGTTGCCGTTTGTCGATACAATGTGCTGTCAATTTAAAATGGCTGAATAATTTTAAGAACACGCCAACCGGTGAAAAGTTGTCGAATAGTGAAGCCGTGGTGAACCCATTCCAGGATAAATTTATGGACGTAATAAGGGGATACTATCCAAAACTACAATACTGATGAATTAGGCTTGTACTGGAAAATGATACCAGATAAAACACTGGCGTCTGGCAGTAAATCTCCAGGTTCAAACGTATTGATAGAGAGGATCACATTTAAGTCAATGAATTGCTCAAGCTATTCTGGCTGGTTGTTGGCAAAACTCAACAGCAACGTGTTTTGCAACAGACAAAAAAGTTACTATTCACTAA
The DNA here is from genome assembly GCA_963680825.1 of Meiosimyza decipiens. Classification (NCBI taxonomy): domain Eukaryota; kingdom Metazoa; phylum Arthropoda; class Insecta; order Diptera; family Lauxaniidae; genus Meiosimyza; species Meiosimyza decipiens. The sequence goes on along the minus strand of OY804259.1, from coordinate 51,957,251 downwards.
ACATGCCAAATAGGTGCTTGGGTTAAAAGATTTGCATTTTTGGAGTTGCTGAAGGGACACTCACTGTCGAAGTAAAGGAATTTTTAACGAAAAAAAAACATACCGCTAAAACACTTCTACTTCTAATGACCAAACTGTCAAATTGCCATTACTCGCACGTTTGCAGAGATAGGGGCGTTCCCGAAGCAAAAACTAAGGCTAAGTCTGATCAGTTTTATAGGATTTCCTTAGAGTATATTATTCCTAAAATTCTCATAATCTTTTACAATTATGAAGTGAATTGGCGGGCCGACTAAATCATGTGATATCACATCTACAGAATTTTTATTTTGATGCTACGTAAAGGAACTAGAAGGCAACATGACTTGCGTCACTCGCCAAATATCGCTCTAAATTTTCTAAATTGAAACATCAAAATTGATTATATTTACCGCCGTATTACGGTCAATATTCCAAAGAAATTATCTTTAAAAAATAAATGTAAATAATGGATCTTTTGTAATGATAATCGATAAAACAAATTTTTTTTATTTAATTTTTTAATTTTTGAAAAAGCTTCTAAGGAATCACCCGTGATGAGTGTTGAATTTGGTTGCACTAGCTGAACTTACTCCTTCAGTATAACGTTTTAAAGTTTTTACTGATATGGCAGGCGCCACGCTAGCCCAAGTTTTAGAAAACAAAATTTGGTGATCCTGACTCGTTTCGATACACTTTGACGAAACGAAATGAGACTTAATTTTTCTCTTATGTTTTTTAAACACTACACAGGGAGTATGATGACTTTGTCATTCTGTTTGTAACGCATAGAAGGGGGCGTGGCAGGTATGGAAAAGTGTATATATTCTTCATCAGCATCACCACCTGAGTCGATTTAGCTATATACGTCTGTCTGCCTGTTAAAATCACGTTTATGGGAAAACCAACCAAGCTATTTCCATAAAATTTGGCACACAGCTCGTAGCTTCTGACATTCTGCTTGCTTATGAAAATGGGCGAAATCGGTTCACGGACACGCCTACCGCCTACACTTTATGTATATAAGGTCAAACCTAGTTCGAGAAAACTTTCAGCGGTTTTGATGAAACTTGGTGATTTAGGGCACATGTGAACAAAATTAGGATTGGGGTAGGTTTTAAGTTTTTGAATTTTCTGGGCGTAGTACTCTTCAACAATTGAAAATGTTGATTACGTATAACTCGGAATTGGGACACACGATTTTCATAAAAATTTTTAAAATGATACCACACAAAAGCAGTAATGAATACAAACTACGCCAGTTTACTGGAAAATCTTGTTGAAAGGCGTGGCACGTCCCACAATTTTTATAAACGTTACAATAACGTAATCGTTATGAAATCCAATATAGCAGATATATTTGTTAAAAGGATACTTGTCTTCATAAAATTTGGTGTAGAGGTGAAATTAAATTAAATTTCGCAGGATTGCATCAGTGAGCGTGGCACTTCACATATTAACACAAAGTTGTAAGCTTGAAGTTGGTTTACTTGCTATAAGGTATATCTGAGTCAAAAGCGGGCGAAGTAGCACCAGTGGGCGTGACACCTCCTATAAATGTAAAATTCCTTAAGTGGCATATTTATGTAAACATGTGAGCAATCGTACTAAAATTTGGTGTAAGAGTGTTGTTTATGCAAAGCTATTTCTGGATCAAAACCGGGCTGGATTGCTTCAGTGGGCGTGTCATCGTCATAAATTTTAAAACTAAATACGGCTTATTAGCGAAATATACAAGCTATTGAGCTATTTCAACACTTTTCAACCATTTTTCATTTTTTTTCGACTTATTCAACCGCTTCAACGTCTTTTTAACATTTATTAAAAAGGTACTTCCATTCAGTGTAGGGTGTGTGAGCTGCGGCCTAGCCGAAGACATCATCTTACTAAATTATTTTATTTGGCTTTCCCAAAAATAATCTTCAATTGAATTATTATTTTTTTTTGTATCCTAGAAGAAACTTCTGTTATTTTTTTAAATTTTTCATTTTTTATTACACAAATATTTAATAAATTGAAATTATTATATAACAGTGCAATGTAGTTATGTGATTTATTTAAAGAATTTGTTTACTCAATTTCATAAGAAATCGAACAGGTCGCGTTTTGGAAACATAACTCAAATGCAAATTAGCTATCGAATTTGTTTAGGACTTGGTACTAAGTATCTGGTTTCAGTTGCAAATAATTATCGTTTCTGTTGTTGATCTGGGTAATGACCCGATGAAACTGGTTGTGTCGTGTTCTATTGAAACTTCAAATTTAGCTTTTGTAATAACTTAATTTTTGCATTTTATTATGCATCGGTCCAAAATTTTATACATCGTATAAATTCGTCTATGCACATGTGTGTAGTATACATATGTACGCATATACATACATATGTATTTCATGAATAAGTCTTTATCCATGCATAAATGTCAGAAACAAGTTTAACACAATTTGGTACAATTTCAAAAAAATTAAAAAATATTTTACTGACAAACAAGTTTCCTGCATGTCATACAGAATTTGAGTTGGAATCTTAATATCAAAAATGGGGTAAAATTTGCCAAGCGCGCCGTGCTAAAATTTTGTATCGTCCGATCTTGTTAAAATTTTGGGTTTTTGTAGTTCCAGGAGATTACTATATGTTCCGGGAGGATTGATATTTTGATGGGAAATGGAGGTGGATCTCTAAACTATAAAGAGGGCATTAACGTAAAAAAGACACTTCCGCAAGAGTTTCCTTATTTCACCCAACTACTCAATTGTATGCTCTCTGTTAAAGAAAGGAAATTTTCGGCAGTTGGCACTTTTATCAAATGTGAAGAAATGCATTTTCTGTTGATAAAAAAAAGTTTCAAAAAAAACCTATAAACTTTAAGATTTTCGGATTTAGTAAAAATGTCTCTGGTCTACGATATTAGCAAATTATTTTGTATTAAACTTCAACTTTTCATAAAACCCATTAAATCATGAAGAGTTTCAAAGAATTATTATGAAAATCCATGATTTATGAAGGAAATATCGACAGTTTAAAAAAAATCCTTTTAGGATATTGTTTTCTTTTATATTTTTAACATACAAAGTTCAAATGTTGATAACTTTGAGAAATGTGTCTTGAGCGAAATAAAAAATACGGGTCTCTTAAAATTGAACTTAGAATGATACCTGTAAGTTTCAAGCAAGTCGATGGCATTGATGGGGCCTGACTTAATCGATTTGAAAAATAATATGTCATAAGCTTTGAGTTCAGTTTGAAAAAAGCTATGCTCCTATGCTAAGTCAAAAAGGAGGAATACCCTAATTGACAAAGTTTGGTGAAGACTGTGAAAAAATACGAGTATATACTCTGCGGTCTATGTATTCTCGAAACACTCCCTGCATTAATCGTCCTGTAATGGACCCATGTTCAAGTGCTGCATTCTAACTCCACAGTGTCCAATAAAGCAATGACGATTCGAACTCTGCTTCTGTAGAGGCTCAGAAATTCTTTTGGTTATTTCGGGAAATTTCTGACATTGATAGATTTATTAGACTGTTCCCCTCAATTTTTCATAAGGCTATCAGGTGTTCTGCTTCCAGCTAGAGTTTAAGATTAAGTTTTTTTAAAGGTAGTAAGGAAGAACAATGCAATAGAGCTGTGGTTCTAAGCAGTTCCAATTTTTTTTTGTGCTAGAGAAACGGCCATTTTGTTATCGTTTTCATATTACTTTGATTACAAAGTAACTTTGGCGACCTACATTTCACGCCAAGAACAGAGTTATGTGTGGATATTTTGTGTGAAGGGGATGGTTACATAATATCTAAATAAGCCCTATTAATATTTCTTAGTATTTTGAATAGAGAAATTTGAATATTAGGCTTAGGTCAGACTATACGTAATTTTTAGAGAAAATTAGTCAAAGAATTTTTCATTGGGTAACGGTTAATTTCTACCTCATTAGCAAGTCCTTTAGTAGCATCAATTGAGAAAGGTTAGTGTCAGCGTTGAAGGAAATATTGATCGGTTCAAAATTGATTTTTTTGTCCAATAGCTTTTGATATTGATACATCATCAAAAAGTATATTCAAATACCAATTTTATAAAACGACAATAACTGAGTTTTTAAATTTTTTTAATAAATTCAATAGACTGTTGTTGGTATATCTATACGATAATCGGATGATTGACTTAGTTAAGATCCATAAAAAGAAAAAAAATTAATTAAATCTTATAATTCGACCTTCGGATTCCTAAAACGTAAGCAGGAGTCCATCTTTCACGAACCGTTAATTTGGTGTGATCTAACGTAAAAGCTGCTCCTCAACATTTGTCAAGATCATCCATTCGAAAATTATCCTAGAGACTATTTCTTGGGGAAATCTTTAAGCTATATGATCCACCCGAACAACTTCTTCGTTAAATCAACGCCCACTACTTCTAAAAATATTTTTTGCTTTGAGCTAACTACTCCAAATTTCTATATTTATAACGACTTGTCGATTGGATTTTCAGTTTTTAAAATAAAATTAATAAAAAATTTTTCAAAAATTAATCTTAAATTTATACTTCTGCGTCAATTTTACGTCCAGTTTACCCTTTTTGAGGCGCCATACGTTGTCAGTTTCTTTTAGCGAGTGAAGTTCAAAAAAAGACATTTTTAAATTTTTTTTTAAATGAAAAATTTACGTCGTATAAGAATTTATCGACGCCTTTTGAACATCTCTAATTTCAATTGCGTAAACTATGGAATAAAAAAAATTAAAAAAAAACGTAAAATCGCCAAATGTTTAAATGAAAGTTCATTAACCTTTTTTTTAGATTTGTGTGTGTGTGTGCATGTATGCCTGTATGCAACTGAATGTTTGTGAATATGTTAACATACTTGCACATATATTTTCATATGAAAATTTGCCAAATTTAAAGGGTTGCTTCATTAATTTCTATTTTACAACAACAAAAACTTGATCCACAACAATGTGGACATTTTCAACCCTCTTTTGTTTGTTTGCATTGCCGAATTGCGAAATTTGCAAATTTCCAATATCCAAAATGCAGCCGGAGTTCTGGTCCCATTCTTTGTGATGATTCCGTTTTGAAGCGGCATTAAGACGCTTTCTCGTATGTTTATTTTTGTTGTTGTTGTCAGTCGCATAGGGTCTAAAGTGATTACCCTTAGTTTTGTTTTCGTATAGATTTATTAGTGATAAGACAAATTATGTATCACGTTTTTTATATTTAGCTTAATGAAAAAAATTATTTTGCATTTTGTAGTTCTCCAACTGCCTTTTTTCATTCTTCTTTTTTGTTTCCTTTTAGGTATGTACAATGGTATGATGAATGACCTACTAGTCAGAAAGTCGTTGTTGTAAGTACGTATTACTTCATATCATACATTTGTTACTTTTTATCTGATTTTAAGCGAAATTAATTTTGTTTCTTTTTGTATTGATATAATGGGATTTTAATTGAATGGATGGTGAAAAAGGGTTATAAAAACGAACATTGAGTGTGGGTTAAACCTGAATAAATGTGTCTATGGAGCTGTGTCTGCTTCTGAGTTCTTTAATAACAATGGTATGTTATTATTCGTTTCATTCACTTAAAGAAGAAGATCACAATCCTATTAAGTTAAGGGAAAATAATTTAAAAAAGAAAACTACGGAATATTTTTGCCAATTCAGGCCCGGATTGTAAGCACCCACTTTAAATAGCACAGACAAATAAACTTTCTTTTTTTCTATAAAATTCGCTTAGTAATAAAGAAATGAGAGAGCCTATCCGTGGCGTAAAGTTCTGCTCCAATTTCGTAATTGCGAGACGTATCAACAAGATTAGTTAGGATGTCAACATCTAGTCCAGAGCTATTAAGGTGATCTGAATGTCGAAGAATAAGAAGACTATTTTGTCTCAAATGCTTAAGTTAAGATTGACGGATTGTTTAACAGCTTAGTTCTCAGCTTGGAATATGCAGGTAAATCTTCTAAGTTGCACTGATGAGTTCATATTATTCGATTCGCCAAAAACTCCGCCATCTATATTTGATACGTATACCAGGCAAGATCGTAAAACATAGGCTGTAGTTTTTCTTTCTTTCACTTCAAAGTAGCATGTCGTCAAGTAGCAGACTGAAACCTACCTTGCTCTTCCGATTCTCTAGCAATGTGAGAATTAACAGATTTAAATAGTAAATTCTGTGAATGATTAGGGATGCTACAATCTTCATGTGAATACCACTTTATGCCACCAAATGACATGTCATCATTGGCTTGATTATGATTCGGTAGAGCCAGCACTTAATTTTGAGCTTAAAACTCCAGTTTCTGCCATTGATACGACGACAAGTTCACATGGCTTTAGATGTTCTGCTAAGAACTCTGTTCATCTGAGGGTTTCAAGACAGTTTCCATGAATTATCCCCAGGTAGTTGAGAACAAGAGGCGTTTGCCGAGTAGCATTGGACTAGGAGAGGAATTATTTAATCTGTCAAGTGCCTGTTTCCTGCTCTAGAGAGCTATATAATTGAATGCTACTTCAATGTCAAGAAACGCTATAAAATGGACATCCGTATGATCTAGAGATAGTTCAATTTTGAAGTACGGACTCTGTGGCTTTTACTAGATTATAGGCATATTTAGCATTGCTTAATAGACGTACGGACAGTAAATTATCCCTAATAAAGGGTGTTTTTTTTAGAGGTATAGAGCTTCGAATTGAAATAAAACACAAGAAAATCGTTTTAATGTCCATCAATTTGGCTTTATTGGAAGGATAACTTTATGCCATTAATGTTTAAATATGATTTCGGGCATGTGGCCGCTGCGGCTGGCTCGAATAAAGCCAATTCTACAGGTCCAATTTTGAACCACTTTTTCGAGCATATGGGGCCGTATGTCGGCAATAACGCCACGAATGTTGGCTTCCAAGTCCCCTAACGTTTCTGGTTTGTTGGCGTAGACGAGCGACTTCACATATCCCCAAAGAAAATAATCCAATAGTGTCAAATCACACGATCTTGGTGGCCAATTGACAGGTCCATTCCGCGAAATTATGCGCTCATCGAATGTTTCCTTCAATAAATCGATTGTGACGTGCGCTGTGTGGCATGTAGCGCCGTCTTGTTGGAACCACAACTCATCCACATTCATGCCATCCAATTCGGGAACAAAATAGTCGGTTATCATGGCTCTATACCGGTCTCCATTAACGGTAACTGACTCTCCAGCATTATTTCGGAAGAAGTATGGCCCAATGACTCCACCAGCCCATAGAGCACACCAAACAGTCAGTTTTTGTGGATGTAATGGCGTCTCAAGGGTCTCATGTGGATTCTCTTCACTCCAAATGCGGCAATTTTGCTTGTTGACGTAGCCATTCAACCAAAAATGAGCCTCATCACTGAACAAAATTTTGCGATGAAAATCAGCATCGAGATCAATCTCATTTTCGGCCCATACACCAAAATCACGACGCATTGCATGGTCTCGCGGCTTTAATTCTTGCACAAGCTGGATCTTGTAAGGTCGCAAGCCAAGATCTTTGCGCAAAATCTTCCATAAAGTTGATGGACAAAGCTCCAATTGCTGTGCACGGTGGCGAATCGATTCATTCGGGTCCTCTTCAACATTTTGCTCTACAGCGGCAATTGTTTCTTCGGTGCGCACTGTTCGACGTCTCTGCGGATGCGTATTATCACATAGAGTAAACGTAGTGCGAAAACGATCCATGGTTAACCGAATTAATTACTCTGATGGACGATTATGTCGACCATAAAATGGACGGAGCTTGCGGTAAACTTCGCGAACTGAACCATTATTTTCGAAATAAATTTGCACGATTTGCAAGCGTTGTTCTTTTGTCAACCTGTTCATGATGAAATGGCAAACCAAACTGAACATAAATGACATTAGAGTTGCCAGATTTGACCATAAAATGCCAGTTTTATCTCTATTCGAAAAACAAACCTCTAAAAAAACACCCTTTATGTCTATCAATTATCTTTTCCACACCTTTCGGAACGAATGACATTAAGTTTATGGGTCAGAGAGACTTAAGCCTGTTGTGCACAGTCCTTCCAGTTCTAGACAGATATTTAACTGAGACCTTCCTCCAAGCATCAGAGATATGTAAGGCTACAACTATACAGCTTAGAAAGTAGAGGTGCATAAACTTCAGTACCCTGTTACAGCAAGGCTGGGAATGCAATCCTGAATGGTTCATCTTACAGCTTAAGGTCTGGCATCCCTAGTACGAAAATTTACGGCAAGATAACCCTGTAGCCATGCAATTCTCAGCATATGATGCTCCGCTTTGGATTGGGGAGATTATTGACAGAAGTATTTCGAGTAGACACCCACAAGTGCTGGGGTGCAAAACACTCATAAGCGGAGTGATCTTTAAGTGATGAGCAAAACCAAATCCAGACTAAGAGCCCGTGACTAAGACCAATACCACTACACTGCTATGGCCTTGCTCTTGAGTTTCTTTGCTGATCTAAAATATTGTCCATACGTTCAATCAATTAAATCCAAAATTGTACTTAAGTTTTAGCTTGCGAATTGGGATTTATAAAAAGGTGTGAATAAATATCTTATCGCCATCCTTGCATTCATATCTACTTACATCTATTAAATCTATTTTGTACAATTATTTTACATCTTCAAAACATACTGTTTTCGACTGAATATATCAGGGACGTACATATACAGAATCACAAAACTTGGTGAAGTCGAACAAATTTCTGAATGAAGTTTAAGCACAAGTTGCCACAGTTGACGACAATATGAATGAGCATACGAATTACACTACAGACAGTGAAACAAACATACAACTCTACATACCCAGCCAACATGTGGAAGATTGTTGAATCTCCCAGGCAATAAATTTATAACTCAAAGCTAAATTTACGCATTCAATATTTTTAAAATTTCATTCTTATTACTTCTACTCGCTTGATATCACATGTAAAGATAGAGTTAAAGGCAAAGAGCGGCGCTTAATTCGCCTAACTGATCGGTCCTCTGATTTCATGTTATGTATAGTGAAGTTTTTTAAAATTATTTTCAGTAGTAAATAATAAACTCTGAAGGAAATAATATGAGTATAAAATGACAAAACGTTTTCATCCGTTTGGTCTTCATAATAAACGAACATTCTAATTTATATGTATGTATGTTTTATCTGTCCTATTGACAAGGATTGTCAGTGAGGAAATCACATAGGGCTTGGAATAATAGCGGTTGTTTCTATTACTCATCTTGGATTACTCAAGCGATCATCTCATTTCCAACTGGTTACACAAAAAAATTTTTTTTTTTATAAATACCCGCAAGTTACTTCGATAAATGGAACAAATGAACACGGGCTTGCGGGCTTCACATTATTGATGCATTTTCCAATGGTTGGTTCCACCAGGAATGTAGAAAGTAACATAATTGTTTAGCGACCATCAAATTTTTAAGACCATCATTTAATAGATTGTAAGAATAATATGGTTGCAAAGCAATCCAAACAGTTTTATCCATTGTGGCATCTATATTCACAAAATTGTCGACTTTTTTCAGTTCCGAATCATTTATTGAATAAAAAGCATTGTACTTATTTCCAGATTTGTGAACTAAACTGACATACTTTTGAATTTGACTCCCTTCCATTCTCGTATATCCTATTCTAGCGATCATTTCTGCGACGGTATTAGGTATAGATTCTTTAATATGCTTACGTGAGTCGTCAACTACAGACTATAAAGGAATAAACATCGGCAACAGCATATGAGCTCGACGCGCTCGAAACCATCGTCTTGGCGATTCAAATATAATTCTTCCGCACTTCAAAATGTTTGCTGGGTACGTTTGAGTACAAACATGCAGACGAAGTGTTACTGAAAATCACGTTAGGGTAGGCCATGGTCGTTTCTGCTGCTGGTCCACTGTTGTTGTTGTTATTGTCGTCGAGTGTTGCTGTTGCCAATGCGTTTCGTTGCAAATACATGCTAAAATGTTGTTGCGACGGAAAAAAATGTCTGTGTGGCTACAAAATAAAAACAAAAAGTAAAAATCTATAAAATTGTGTGTAGAAATAAACAACTTTGTTTCTTTCATTTTCCTTTTTTCGTTTGTTCGTTTGTTCGTTTGTTCCTCGGATTGATTCGGTCGGTGGTTGTTTTTTATTATGTTGCTTTCGTCGTGTATATTGTGTTGTTGGTTTTTCATGTGCGCACACTTCTTTGTTAGTCGTATGCACCGCTAGTAATGCAACTCAGTGATGCCAGCATTTGGGACTCTTCTCAAAGTCACAAGTCACAAAAAATTGACTTTGCATACCAAAATATCATTCCACGTAGGGACATTTGACTGAGAAAGTCGGTCACAAGTCAAATCTTCTAAGTCACTGAACCGATGTTTACAAATAAGGTACATATATAATATTTGCTTGTCTTAGGGAGCATCCATAAGACACGCGGTTTGATTTCGACTGCTTTTGAACTCCTTCAGTTCTTTGTAGTCTATCGTGGCTTTTGTTTACTCGCAAGTTCGACGATAAATCAAAGCTTATATGGGCTTGAAGGCAACCAATTTTGAATTTATCTGATGGTTGAATGTAAAACTCGTTGTTCCCATCACGCACAACACAACTTTTTGTCTCAGTCAATGGAAAAAACGAAAAATCCTTGAAGAACTGATTTATACTCCCTACCCAGAGTTCTTTAAGGGTGCATGGTTTATGGCTTACCAAGAATATCTACTCTGAGGCGTGAATGTTACAATAACTTTTTAATCATCTCATGTTTTGCGATGTTTTGTTTGAGGAAAATTTAATTTTTTCTGTCCAATAGTCTTAAAGAAGTTAAGAAAAACCTACATTAAAAAATGTCAAAAAATGTTTGTATTTCACTCGTTCCGAGAACGGAAATTGCTTTTCAACGCAAGTCGTTGCTACTTCATTTTAGTGCTGTTTAAGTTTTATAGCAAATTGACTGGGCCATTTGGAGGTAAAAATAGAATTGGACTAATTGTCCCAGTCGAATACTTGGCGGGAATGTTGGTTCCAATCCACCTCTCATGGCATATCGTTTTATTCACTCTAAATCTCAAGCTTCAATATATGTGTGAACTACACATATCAGCGGCGCTGGGACCCAAACCATACTCGGAAGTGGCCGTCGTATTCGTACGATAGCCCGTTTTTGCACAAAATGTTTATTTTATATCCAGAGTAATTAAAAAAGTGATGTCGTCTTCACAATGCTTAAGTTTCAAAAAAATTAACTTTGATTTTCATACCACCCGCAAAGATATTTTCAGTATTTTGCTCTAAAAAATTTTGTGAGAAGATCATAAAAAGATAAAATATGGGAACTAGCTGCTTTTGAGAAAAATTAATTTCTTCCTGTTTTTTTGTAATTTTACTGAGGCCGCCTGAGCTGAGTTTAAAATCGGCATCCATTTTTCCAAAGCACGTCTAGTTTTGGAGATAAATGAATTTTTTGCAATAGCAAAAAAAATCAGCAGGAAATAAAACGCCGCAATGTGAACGTCTCCAAACTCTGAAGAAGAGCTTTTATCTTCCTCCGCCCAACCCCGTATACTGGAGTTATGGGCACAATACATTTGATTCTATTGGAACTTTTAGTAATGTATGGAGAAAAAGGAAAGAAGATCTTCGAAAAAAGTGAAATAATGCGTATATAAACGCGTCAGTCTTCGCCACAATAACTCCTTGAGTCAGAATTGATCGAATTCAATAATTGACTGCCCGCGTCGCACATACGAGTAGTTTGTCTGAAGGGTCTGAAGCTTTAGCGGTTTCTTTAACCGTCCTAACTTAATCACTTTGTTATGAAGATAAACTTCATCAAGCGCTAAGGTAGCAGTGAGCATTTTCTTCATACCTTGAAGCATCAGCGTAGCGCACACCCGTGGTTGTCAAAGTAGATGTCAGTCGATACAAATCTAAATGCCAAAGGAATGAAATTCGAGCGCAAGAAGCTGACAACTTTAGTTTTTGTTCCAGTGAAAATACGATCAGGTTTCTTGAGTGAACCTACAGTGGCTCCAACGAATAATCGGACAAACACTAACTATCTTAAAATTATATTAAAAAACAATGAAATGGTTGAATTTAAAAAAAAGTAGTATGTCATTTAATTGCTCCTTTATCTGCCATTAAAGGAGCAGAAAAAAAAAAAACAGAAAACTTCTTATTTTGAACTTTGTGCATGTTTTAAAACACTTGCACGTTTTGACAAGTTCAACGAATAATCGGACACAATAGCAATCAGTGAAAAAAGTGCCGTTATTTTTTCTTGTGACGCTTTTTTTTAAGTTTTTGATATTCAGTGTTAAAAATTTTATTGAAAAAGAAGCAAATTATCGCGATGGCTCCAAAAGGAAAACAAGCTACCTTTCAAATCAGACAGCTTATAGTAAAATTATATGGAGAAGAAGAAATTGTTCGAAATATTGCTGAAATTGTCGGAAAAAGTCGTTCAACTATTCACGACATTATCAAGAGGTATCGAGAAGAGCTCAGACTGTCATATAAAAGCAGAGAGGGGCAGGGAAAAAAGTTAAATGAAAAGGAAGAACGCAGCATATTAAAAGAAATTAAAAAGGATCCTTTTAAATCTGCGAAGGAACTACAGATATCCTTACAAATCAGGACCGTAAAGGATGTATGCCTGCACACTATACGTGGTGTTTACATAAAAATGATTATAATGGCAGAATTGCTCGGAAAAAGCCATTTATAAGCCTAGCAAATAAAAGCAAGAGGATAAAATTTGCTAAAGAATACCTTCTTAAAGATACAGAATTTTGGAAAACCGAAAGTACTTGTCTAAAATGTTAGAAGATGTATCATAATAATTTTTTTTTGCATATTAAAGGTTATGTTTACAGACGAAAGCAAATTTAACCTCCATGGATCAGATGGCAGGTCATACGTATGGCGTAAAGCTAACGAAGAATTTCAGCATAAAAAAACTCGCGCTACCGTCAAGCATCGAGGAGGTTATGTAATGGTTTGGGGCTGCATGTCCTATGCTGGAGTGGGCAACCTCCAATTTATAGATGGAAGAATGGATAAATTTGCTTATATCAACATTCTTAAAGCCAATGTTAAGCAGAATGAAGAGAAATTGGGCATTTTAAGAAACTTTGCTTTTTATCAAGATAATAACTGCCCCAAATTGCTCCAGACACCTCCCCAGTCTCCAGACTTGAATGTTATTGAGCATATGTGGGATGAACTAGCCAAAGAGTTTATACTAAAAAGTTCAATAACGTATCTCAACTAAAAGAGGCGCTATTGCAGGCGAGGAACTCAATCGAACCATCAGTGTGCAAAAATTTGGTCCAATCGATTCCAAATCGACTTCAGGCAGTACTGCAAGCTAAAGGCTATGCCACTAAGTACTAACCCTCTACTTTTATTTGTTTTATATTTAATTTTAAGTGAGTTGGATACTTTGTCCGATTATTCATTGAACTCAAAAAAAACGTAATTTTATTATTACTACAGCTAATATCATATAAAATTAAATTTTTTTTTTTTATTTACTGTTTAAATTCATGGAGAAAAGAAGAAATAAATTATATTTAAAATTTTTTTTAAATTCAATTATTTAGTGTTTTATTATCAGAGTTTTTAAACGGATACGTTTTGTCCGATTATTCGTTGGAGCCACTGTATACTGTTGATCAGATTTTACATAAGATATATAACCAATTTTGTGGTTCCACTCATCTGAGTTACTATTGTGCGTACTGCGTTAAAGTCAAGTCTGCGTCGTGGTGACGACAGGATTCCGTAACTATTGCTAAATAGTAACAAATTTTAAAACCTCCAGCCACCGAAGGCTTTGATTCTTATTTATATGCATGCCACCTAAAGTAGAAAATCCAATTCCTTTTACACTAAGAGGATTTAATTGTAGTTTGCCTTAAGTTCATTAAGGCTTATATCCAAAAATAGCACTGATTGCCCATAGTAATCACTAGGGAAATATCCCAGTTCTTTCCTAAATAAATCATGACTGAAGTCTAAACGAACTGTAGACCACATAATGAAAATTCTTGAACAAACGTATGTACTTACATATATGAAATCCAGACAATAATCATGAGAGTAATCAAGTTAAATTTAAAGTAGGGATGCAACCGATACCGATACGATTACCGATATATCGGAATATTCCAATATCGGAATATTCCGATATATCTATATCGGCGATATTTATTTGCCGATACACCGATATATACAAAAATTTGTTCCTGTGCCCAAAGAGTCAAATTCTATTAAAAACAATCATCAACACTAATATTTTCACAATAGGTATCATATTAAGTGGATAAAGGAGCTGTTAAGAAAAAACGCCTTCAAGACAAACTATTATCATGGTAGCAGCGATTATAAGTGACATTTCCTCTATTTTGTTTTAAATTCTGTCTTAGCTGTCAAATTCAGAAAAGAAAGGCACCGACATTTCCAAATTACATACTCATAGCGAAAAACGCACGTCGTCGGAATTTTTGGCTCTTAAAAAAAGATTTAATTTGGAAAGGGAAGAATCTTATTATTTAGCTACGGCGCTTGATCCTCGATATAAACTTAGAACATTCATATTGTGGTTTACTATTTTTACGGCAAAAAAACGGCTTGCAAATTATATAAATTTACCAATATATTCCGACACCTCTTCAGAAACAGTTACGTTCCAACCTATTACGAGTTCTGAGCCAATTACAAGACTGGGGATATGGAGTGTTTGTGATAATATTATTAAGGAACCTAAAGAAGAAGACCCATTGTCCTCCCATACTTTCAAAGAAGAAATTGAGAGACATTTTCAATATCCCAATATTGCAACAGAAGCAAATCCTCTCAGTTTTTGGCGTAATGAGGTTCTGCACCCAAATTTAAAAAAATTGACACAAATGTATTTCAGTTTTCAAATGAGTTCTGTCGCATCCGAGCGACTGTTTTCAACGGCAGGTCTAGTCCAAACAGAGATTGGAGAGCGTCGATATCGCATTTTCCCGCATAACTTGAGGATGTTGTGCTTCCTAAATAAAAACCTAATTAGTGTTAATTTTAATTATTATCTTTTATACTTAAAAAATAAATAAAATAAAAAAATAAATAAAAATTGAATCCTTCTATTACTTATGGCTGTTGATTTATCTATAACGATTTCACAACTTTGCGTCATAGTTAATCCTTCTTTTTAATGCAATGTCAGTCTCTGCGAAAATTTTTTATAAATATCGCTATCGATATCGGCGATGGATTTTTATGAATATCGGTATCGGTATCGTATCGGCCAAAACGCGTATCGTTGCATCCCTAATTTAAAGTAATAATCAAGTCGTTGATAGTACTCATCTTTAATTTTATTTATATTTATTTTTTTTTGTTTCATAGTGCAAAGAGGAACTAAAAGTTTTGAATTAAAAACTTCGTATTTTCGACACTCTGTTTAAACAATTTTTTTATCAAAATTTCCAATGGCCTCCTAACAGAGTATATAAAGATTTCGTCTATTGAAGTAATAAGATATTACTCCACACCCCAATGTCAGAATAATGATTTGAGAAATATTTTAATAATTTTTTATTACTTACCCCACTTATCAATAACATTTTTTGTTATAGCAACCAGAAACTTATTTGTAAAGCGCCTGTATGACTCAAAGGCAATTGCTAATCTCTGGTAGTAAAAAAATAAAGAAACGCAAAAAGACAAGACAGGAATTATATATATATGTTGCTTTTTTTTCGAGTATCGGATTAAATGTCATAAAATTCATCGAATCTGGAAATCATGGTGCCTGCTGTTATTTAGAAAGCTTAGCAATTTTATTATGGAAAAACTTACACCACACAACGTTTGCAAAATTGTGGAAAATTACTAAATTCAGAAAAATTTCTTCATCACTTGATTCCTTAGAATAATGAAACTAATTGGCCTTCAAGAACACTTAGTGTCACAACTCTAGATTATTTCTTGTGGAAATATGTAAAGTCTCATTTAATGCGGATTAGCCAGTTACGTTAAGCTATTTAAAAAACAACGTTCTTTCTCTATAGTATTCTCGAAATGCGCCTCAACACATTTGAAAATGTTGTTGAAAAGCGGAGCTCTAAACTACGCTCTATTCGGCCCAGCCGCGGTGCTCATATACCCGAAATTATATTCGAATGCTAAACGGCATAAAATAATCTGCCGACTAAAGCCAAAAATCAAGGCATTTGGACAATTTTTTGTTGTGTGTATTATTTTAATTCGAAACAACGACATTAAAAAAAAACATATCGGAAGGAGAAATGGAAATTCCTTCCACTGTATCCGTGTCTGATATCAACACGTTCCCCATAACATTCTAAACACATACTGCTAGCCACAAATATCACTAGCATTGTTATGGACTAAGTTCATAGTAACGACTCTAATTGAGCCATCAGTTGTACTTTAGATCTTAGACATCATCTAATGGTAGACGCATTGCCAGACAGATTCGAGTGTTTGATACGTCGTTGAATGCTACGCAAGTTATTTGTATTTGTCAGTCATGCAGACGCTATGCAATGTATATAGCAGTGGCGTATGGGTTACACGCTACGGAAATTTCGCGTGTCATTCCAAAAGTAAAAGATTTTGTAGAAATTTTTTTAATTTCAAAAACCTTTTCTTTTTGATCCTGCTGTGGTTTAATTTGATGAGAAAGAAGAATTGGCCACTTTTTAAATAATTAAACTCCATTTAATATTTGTATTTGCAGTTTTTTTTACCAAACTCTCCCCCTTCTCGCCTATTAAAATAATGGTGAGCAAAAAAAAAGCAAGTGATATCATGTAGTTTCAACCCCTTCTCCCATCACTCCCTTCTCCCATCACTCAATGCCACTTGTAGCGGCTCTAAATAGGTTAACCGCCTACGCAACTTTTTAATCAATAATTATGATATAGCTGATTGTTTGCTGCTCGCAGCATATTTGCCAGACAATCCTATTGAATTTAATTTAAAACACCGAAAGAAAGTTTATAATAGTCAGATGCATATGAGGTAAGCTAAAAAAAAAGTCTTAGCGATATACTCACTTAACATTATTTTTATCAGAGCTCTAAGAAACTTCAGTATTTTGTACGTGGGCAATTCGATAATTCCGTGAAAAATGAAAAAAGGAATGTAGATTTTATTTGACCAATATATTTTTTATTTTACGAAAAATTTGTGGAAAAATTGTTCCTTAAGCTTTTTTGGTCATTTCTGGTAGGTGAATTAAAAAACAAAAATTTTTTTAAAACAATTTCCCGACGTTTCGCCCGTTGGATCCAGGCTTCTTCAGGGGCTTATTATTTATTTGAAAAAAATAATTACATTAACACATTAATAGAATTTAATTTTAATTTAATACGTTAGTCTAAAACATTAAACTTATAAAACTTGCAAATCACCGATACTTTACAAGACGACGATATTTTGCAAGTTTTATATGCTTAATGTTTTAGATTAACGTATTAAATTAAAATTAAATTCTATTAATGTGTTAATGTAATTATTTTTTTCAAATAAATAATAAGCCCCTGAAGAAGCCTGGATCCAACGGGCGAAACGTCGGGAAATTGTTTTAAAAAAATTTTTGTTTTTTAATTCACCTACCAGAAATGACCAAAAAAACAAGGAATGATTTTTACTCGATACACTTCGTCCAACGTTCTTCCAATTTTTTAATCCCATTTGAAAAATACGTTTTCGGAAGATCCTCAAAATAGGCCTCTGTTTCGGTGGTGAGCTTCTCTCTGGTGGTGAATCTCTTTCCGCCGAGCCATTTCTTCAGGTTTGGAAACCGGAAGTAGTCGCTGGGGGAAAAATCTGAA
The DNA here is from genome assembly GCA_963680825.1 of Meiosimyza decipiens. Classification (NCBI taxonomy): domain Eukaryota; kingdom Metazoa; phylum Arthropoda; class Insecta; order Diptera; family Lauxaniidae; genus Meiosimyza; species Meiosimyza decipiens. Next base: position 51,939,389 of record OY804259.1, on the reverse strand, counting down.
GAATATGCTGGATGAAGAAGTAATTCGTACTTCAATTCATGGAATTTTACCATTGGAGCTAGGCATGTGTGGACGCGCGCATTGTCTTGATGGAAGAGCACTTTTTTCCTCGCCAAATGGGGACGTTTCTATTTCAAAGCGTCGTTGAATCGGCCTAATTCGGCTGCATAGTATCGCCATTGCTCGTTCTTTTCGGTGGAAGGTAATCGATGTAGATTATACCGCGTTCATCCCAAATACTGTCGTCATAACTTTTTCGACAGATAGCACCGTCTTCGTCTTCTTCGGAGCACGTTCGATTGGTGAAGTTCACTGTTTCGACTTTGTCGCTGGTGTTTAGTGATGGATCCATATTTCATTCACGGTTACTAGTCGACGGAAAAAATCCTTCTTATCTTTGTTCAACATTGCCAAACACGCCTTTGAATCAGTCACAAGATCGCGTTTATGGCCGAGAGTGAGCAAACGCGGCACCCATCTTGCGTATAATTTTTTCATATCCAAATGATTTCGCAAAATGTTCCACACCCGTTCGTCTGAGATGCCTCCGGCCTCAATAATCTCGCGCACTTTTACTCTGCGATCGGCCAACGCGGTATCGTGATTTTTAGTGACTATTTCTGGTGTGGTAACCACTTTTGGGCGTCCACGTTCGTCGTCACTTTGCATTTAAAAACTTTAGTTGCGACTTGCATGAAGCAAATAAAATAAATGCAGGTAATTTTGTGCAGTCACAACTCACTGCAGTATTAAACTGCAATATTTTTGCATTTAGAATGAAATTGCAGTCTCTAACTTAAAATTTCAGTTGCAGCTCGTTTGATACGAAATCGATTTCCCAGTTAGAAAGGAACGACTTTTGGAATATTCTGGAAGCAAACCAAGAACTAATGGGATACTCTCTGTTACTCCGAACTCCATGTATTTTGTATTCCTATTTAAAATTTCTAGTCATTGTGGCGGAGTGTTCTTTTATTGTTTCAATTGGTGTGCCAGAACCTAGCAAAAGTTCGACTAAATTGGATGCAAAATCGAAGTTTGCATGGTGGTACCGTGTCATGACACGATTAAAAATTCGTAAAATTCAAAATCGGAGTAGCTCCTTTTCTCGAGAAAAATTTCAGTTTTCCATGACCGTAATACGCATACGCTAGGGCGACAGGAACAAATCGATTCATGGTTAAAAGGGTTCCATGAAACCTTCTGCAGTAGCGTACCTTAGGGGGGGGCGGAGGTATCGAAAAAATGATCGCGAAATATATCTCAATTTGTAAGTGTTTTTGAAAGTCAAAATGTTCGACAAAATTTTTCGATATTGAAAAAATTTTTTTTTTTTGGTACATAGGGGGCGGCATGGCAGCCGGGCACCAAATATGCACGGTACGCATCTGACCTTACATAAACCTCAGTAAAAGCTCTGCCAATTCTATTAAGGCTTAGTGTCATTGGAAGCGTTTTTTAAAATGTTTATTGTTCTAAGCTATGTAGGCTTTAAAATCAAGTTTGTGCACAGAGTAGGTAACTTTGAACGACTGTATCTCAGCCAACTTCCAACTTGAATAAGACTATGTCACCTTTCTTTGTTGTGAAACCAAAATCCCCCAAATCCACTCAGAAATAAGTGCTACCAGAAATTCAAAAAAATTTAAAATTTTCGTTCTTTTTTTTCAATAGTTTTTTAACTTATTTTGTTGAAAAAATTATTTTTTTTTTGCCACTATAAAGTGCCAATTCGATGGGAAATTTTATTCTCTACAATAAGTCTGATAATCTGTATAAACTAAAAATGTATAGTTTTTGAGTTATCTGTCTGTAGTACACTTTTAATTTTTTCTGAAAATTCGTCGTCAGTACATTCGACAAGTTTTCAGTACATTTGGCGAATTTTCAGCATATTTTCAGTACATTTGGGCAATTTATAATAGATAACTACCTTTTTTTTAGTTTGAAAATAAAATAAATCGCGATAATAAACCGCAATGTATAGGTGTACATTTTGTAATTTACTGTGAAAATATATACCTCATTTTGCTTGGGATTTTGAGATGGCAAAAGTCAGGACCTTTTTTTTAGTAATTTATAAAAAAACTTTCAAAATTCTAGCAAAATTGGGTGTTCAAGACAAAAAAGTACATTCGGCCACTAAAAATTATACATATCAAGTCTCGATTCGGTACATTTTCATAAAACCAAAATGTCATCACTGATGTAGGTATGTTTGTACGTCAATAAATCTGTCTCCAGAATAAAAGCAACATATTGGCAGATACTAAGCAAAAGTTTAATTGACCTAGCGGCCCTGCGCTGAAACTTTGGTAAGTGAGAATCAATTGGGAATGAAGAAACTAACAACGGCTGCGCTTGATATATCGCTCGATATACGAGTAATAAAATCAGCAGGCTCCTATGATTTTTGATATATTTTGCTTTTTAACGTACCTGTCAAGGTTTTAGGTTATATGTTAGGTTATTGTAAAATTGAAAACTAGCAGCATCTAATCTCATACATTAAATAAAAAGTTTGGCCTCCCCTACTCGAATAGAGTTGAGTTTTATTTGCCTTAATAGTTTTCTTATCATAACGCTACCACGCATCAGAAATGCCAGCAATGTAGTTGTAGCTGCGAAATTGCATCCACAATTAAATTTTCCATCACCTAAAAATATTGAAATATTGCATTCTTAAGAACCAAAAATGTTTAACAACATGGTCAGTAAGTACTTAACCCTTCAAAAACTACGAGTAGTTAAATGAGAAATGTCAATCTATATACATTTATATAATTTATCTAACAAGTCATGATCTTGAGTTACCACATCCTAACAATTGAACCCGTGTAGGGGAGAGTGGGGCTGGTATAAGCACTTTTTGTGAAATTAACTCTAGTTTGTAAGCCAATTATTATTTTTTTGAATTTGTCTATACGATACTTGCATTTTGCATTAGGAACTGAAATGGTGGCCAGTTGCAACAGTATAGAGGTAACTTTTAATGCTGGTGAAACTTGCCCCATTACTTTGTAATACCTGTCCCTTCTAAGGCTGTGTTTACGCATAGGGCAGCTTAGAGGCCCATGCTGCAGAGGGAGACCCGCACCACGAAATTTAGGACTTTTTTTTTTGTTATTGTTCAGTAATGTGGTAGATAATATAATCGTAAAAATTATATTTTTCATGTGTTCAAAAAGTGTCTGCATCTTTTAGGTGACAACCTCACAGGTATATGCCGCTCTAAATGTTCATCCTAGGGGCCCGTACACACCTAGACACGGCTATGGTCCCTTCTCAGTTTTTTATGAATATTACAATTTTATATAGGATGTAATGAAAGAAAGCGAGTACAAAGTATCAAAACTTTAAACTGATTAAAAAAATTTTAGTAAAGAAACACTAAAATTTAATACAATAATCAAAATCTTGATTTAAATTTTTTGACGCTCACTCATAACTTTCTTTCACAACGCCGAGGATAAACTTAACAAGTTCAGCCAAAACACAGTAAAGGCAAAAAGTGTAGAAGTCAAAAAATTAATGCCTGGCTTGGTTACTATTTTCAGAATTTGAGTGTTAAAACTTACCCCTGTTAAAATCAGCCCCGCGTTCCATTACTGTGTGTAGAACATAATGGCATTTGGTTGCGCTGGATCTTGGATACTGTCCTATGGACTTTAAGCTGCTTAAGGGGCTGTACCAGTGTAAGCGATTTTTGGGAATTTTTTTAAAAGAAAGTACTCGATGAATGTTTTGAAGTTTTTTGGACATAATAAGGTATATTTTCAGCTATATTTTAAGATTTTTTTTTTACAAAAACATTGAAAAACAACGGAGTTATGTGCTGTCTTCGGAGGTGCAAAAAAAAAAAATGTTCACCAACTGCTGACATGATTCCGGCCGATGAGTAGCTGAAACAAAAAATTCAAAAAGTTTATTAAAGTTGAAGGTATTCCTATACAATGACCTATGATTTTTGAAAAATATCAAAAATTAACAGCATGGCGTAGTTCTGAAAAAAAGTGTCGTTTTTTGGGGTAAAAAATGGTCGTTTTTTTATTGCCAAATTGACAATTTTCAACCAATCAATTCATTGTATAGTATATATGTTCAAGAATACTCAGTTTCAATTTGAAGTCGATTGGTCAATTTCTCTTTGAGTTATGATGTCAGCAATTTTGAAAAATGTCGTTTCGAGAAGAACGCCTTTAAAGTTTCAACTATCGGCTTATACCTGCGAGCGGTCGCTCATTAGAATGCTGCCATTCAAAAACTATTCAAGAGTATATAAAAGTATAAACTATCAAACAAGCCAATAAAAATCGATTTTTTTTGAAAGTGTCACACTGGTATAGCCCCTCAAGCTGAATCTGAAGTCCATTTTTTTTGTCAGACTTTGAGATACTTAAGCCATAATAATTGGATAATATAATTTTGGTTCATGACAAGATGATGAATTCAAATCCATCTATTAAATTATTCTTGAAAGTCAAAATTTTGAGACTTACAAAAAAATTACAATTTTGGTACTTATGGGTTAAATATCTCAACATCCTGACGTGATGGAAAAACTCTACGCAAAAATTTGTGTTCAGCATTATAAAATATCAGATACGTTCTTATCGCAGTAAGAAATTGATGTACATATATGTATATATGTATATGTAGATACTTATTGTTTACTTAGTCGTGTACGCAACACTGTTTCAAACTCTCTCATAAAAAATGTTAAGTCAAAGTAGATGAACTAAAAGCTTTTCCCGATTCCGCCACATGCACAGCACGGGGTTGCAAAGCTTCAATTTTGGGTTCGCATTATTTGAAATGAAGAGCACGCACCGTAATTGAGGAGCAAAAAAGTTTGTTCAAGAGGAGCACAATGAATGAGTGAGTAGCTGCTTCAAAAGTGTGAGAAGTAAAGTTTTTTTGCTTTTTTCGTTATGGGCTTAGTATGACTACCTTAAGGGTAGAAGAAACTGCACGAGAGGTTGTTCAACTGCAACACATATAAATTTGAATTTTTACACAAACGCATCCCCAACCTTATTTATACGCACACACTTATGAAACCGTACATACATACATACGGATATACCTTGCTATGTAATCACATCTGCATTGTGCGTTTTTGCCTTCATTCATTCATTCGTTCATTCGCATTTTATTGATTTTTGCTATTCAGGTTTGTGTGTGTGTATATATATATGTAAGGGTGCCTCTTGAAATTATAAAACTTAATTTATAATTAATGGATTTGTTTTTCTAAGTTGAGCGTTTAGAAGTTGCAACGGTGTCTCAGTGGCTTAATTTTGTATAAGAGGACCGAAAAAAATTAACAGGTTCCAGCCTAACAGTTGCGAGAAGTCCACTGAAGGTGGAGCATATGCGGCCCTCTTCGATGTGCTTTATGTTGGCTGTGGTTGCAATCCAAAATGCGGGTTGAGCAAAGTGTGCAGCTCTATGTGGAGTTGCATTTTCTTGATCTGGTGTCGTGCTCATTGTACGGTAGAGTTATTAGATGGACCTCGACCCAAACCAAATTTCACATAATCACACATAACTTCATTTTGTAACTTTTTCAAACCGTGCCTCTTAAGCCTCTTTCACAGGGGAAAGTCTAATTTTCAAAAATCTTTTTGTTTTGCCTCTTAATTTAGTTTTCGAATATTTTGTACACTTTTCAATATCATTCTACACTTTTGGAGAATATTTGTTAGATATTTTTCGAGCTTTAACAACTCGATCGGTACTTTTCTAAAAGCAACAAAATAGTCAAAAGTTTGTGTAGGTGCTGATTTGTACTCATTTTTTGTGCTCAACATACGGATTTCGTATTCCCAAAATCTGACAATTCTATTTATAAGAAAGTAAAACATAACCAGCATTTGATACATCGAAATTTCAAGATATAAAATTAAGGCCAAATTTCGTTAGATTTACGGGACCTCGCTTGTACGTTTTATTTTCACGTATTTTTTCTGCAGTGTGTAACTTTTTTTGGCGCCATCAGTTTGAGAACGTAGGAAATAAAGTCGACTGACTTCTTATCAAAAGATGTAGGAGGGCCCCGCACAATGACACTGTGTAGAGGCTTTGCAAAGCAATTCACTCCACTAAATGTGGATGCGACTGAATATAGGATACCTACTGTAGTTCCTAATTCCAAACTAATTTGGTAACGGTATTGGGAGGAATGTACATAAAAAGTAAAACTACGAAAATTAAATACTTAAAAACATGCGTTCATCCTGATAGAACAAATTCACCACGGTCTCTAGGCTGTAACTGAGCATGCAACTTCTTCGCATGATTTTCGATGTATTTTTGCGACTTTCATCTCTGATAGGAACGATTTGGTATTCAACACTAAGCATCAGCTATTGACTGAAAGGATCTTCTTTCTTATACGAGTAAGCATAACTCCTGTATGGAAAGATTTCAGATCTAAGTGAGTTACTAAGTGTAGGAATATTACAAACTGCCTGCTCATTGTAGAGTGTTACAAGCGAAAATATACGACATTGACCAAGCCTTAGAGAATCTTGGCTTGAAGTTTCTGACTCAAAACAGGCATAACTTTCTGTTTCGACGATTAATGCATTGAATTCCATCCTAAACCTTCAAGCGATCGCGTGGTCATTTGTAACGGCAGCGGTCGCGCGTAACCTAAAAGACCTATTGGATATATCAGAGAAATAAAACACTAATTAATTAATATCTTTTATTTTTTTATAATTAGGAACATTATTCACTGTCTAGGGCATAAATTTGTCGAAAAAAAAAACTTAACTTTAGGTAAAAACTAAGTTATAAAATAAAAAAAAAGAACTTAACTTCTCTTTGGATTAGAATCCCAGTGTATTGAATTCGGTCGAATCGACGTCGCGCGACCGCTTGAAGGTTAATAAATCGAAGCGCGTTATTGAGTACAGGGAGTCATTGATGTTTAGTCAATACCATTCCGTTAAGGTTTTCAGGCATCCAAACATTGAAGGGAACTAATAAGCGGTCAATTTGACAAGGAATGGCTCAGAAATGGAAAAACTATTTTTTTTGTCTGTCATTCTCTGTTATTTGCACAGTCATAAACAACATTTTCTACTGAGTACAGAAATACACGCACGCATTTTAAGTGCTAGCAAGTAAATGTCAGCGCTTTTTTTAAGTGTGAGGTACTCGTAACAAGAGGTATCCTAGACATGAATTGTGTTAAGCCTACTTGCATTAACTAACAGTTCTCTTATATGTAAAATATAAGCTAGCAGCAATGCAGTTTCAAAATTAGAATGCGATTTTTAAATGAATTTTTATTTATGTGTGCATCCGCAAAAGTATGCAATGAAATTTTCAATTGTAAATGCATTATGTTATTTGTTTTTAATTGTAGTGTTATAAAAATTAATAATAATAAACAGTAGCGTAAATTAAATGATTGCTTTTAATAATCCATAGCTTCGAGCATCACAGCAAATGTATCTGTAGATATGTACCTATGTATGTGCTTGGTTTCTCTGGCTCATTCCACTATTTTTAATTTTAGCCCTGTTCATATTCTTACTTATAAATATTACAAATAAAATATAGATAGTTGGAATCAAAACGTTGATTTATGTAACTCTGATTTGGTGCACTATTTTGGGATGGTATTTCTGATAATTTATAAGTTTGCGAGAATGGACCGCTAAAAATATATAGAAATGATTTTTGCTTACAAACTTCAAATGTATGTCTCGAATCGAATAACATGGTGACCCACGGGTCACAACTATTTTTGTTCGGAAGCTACTTATTCCAATATTTGGATAGGTTTTGGGGCTAGGAACTGCCATTTCAGTATACCGTGATGTCGATATAGCACGATCTCGTGCCATTTTTCTATTCCGAAGAATCAGAACTGTGGAATTGGCACTCCACACGGCTTCTACTTCGAGACGTTATGTATGTAGTTCATCCTGGCAAGCAAACTAGTCTTGTTTAGATAAGCTTCTTCATATCCAGTGACTTTCAATGTGCAAGGAGCCAATTTTGGTCGGCCATAATTAAATCAACGACGATCTACTAAAGGTTCACATACACATCTTAAAGTAGATATATTATATATTGATATAAGGAAAATCATTCGCCATCGTTTACATCCCCATCAACTGTTGATGCTCTTTCTTCCAAGAAACACAAAATATCCGATCACGTGAAAAAAGATAATTTTAAAAATAGCTCAGAAACAAAGGATTCACGTATAGAATCTAAAGATGGATTGGTTTTGGGCAGGAGGACTTAAGAGGACTTCTTGAAAGTGCTGATTATAAATTGCAAGCCTGCAGTCCCACTTACTCGCCTGACCGCACGAGAGGCGCATCTGTCTGTCGTACGGATCGGTGACCGACTACGAACAGCCCGGACTGCTCTGCGTTTAGTTTAGGAAGCGTACGTGTGAGGCACATCCGTCTATCGTATGGATCGTTGGCCGGGACTACACTTTTTCTTTAAACGAAATGATGGGTTGAGCAATATCCGATCACAAATTAAAAAAAATTTCTACTAAGCCCAGAGGCTCTGCAGCAGAAACAAAGGAAAATATCCAATTTCAAGAATTAAGATATAAAAATGGATTTATTTGACTCATGGTCATAAAATAATGACGATTAAACTCTTACTATAACATAAAAATTAGAACCAAAGATTTCCTTTGACTTTTGATGAGTGGACATCAGAACCGGTCTTAGGTAGTGCGAGGCCCCGGGCAACCAGTAAGTGCGTTGTTCTCATAATAAAAACCGCTTTTTTGGCTCTGCTTTAATTTTTTCATTTCGATACAACGAAAAGCAAATAGCTTTGTTTTACATTTTATCGATAAATGTTTGGGCGCGGAAAACTAAAAAAAAAAACATCTGGTGCTAGCGTCTACGATGCTATAAAAACAGTTCAGAAGCGTTTCATCGCAATTTTTCGAAAATAAAGTGGCCTGAGAGACTCCCTTACAGTGAGAGGCCCCGTGCAACTGCATGAGTTTGTCGCACCTAAGGTCGGCTCTGGTGCTGATCATCTCGCAATTGACTTGAATATTAATGTTCACGCCTTCATAACAGGATCCACTAAGCTTTGGAATATATTGTCATATTGCCTGCAATAATTTGCATAGATATCGTGTAGCAAAACTTCCAAGAATTTGGTTTGGATTGGAATGCAGATGCTGCCAGTGTAGTGACAAAAGTCTTGTTGAACAATTTCATCAAATTTGTTATGCTTGTGGCTTGCAGCGACGAATATTATAAAAAACAGACTATCCCGCAAACTAATTGAACTACAGAATGCCTCCAGGACCAAAATGAGATTGGTACTGGTACACATATTGAAGATGACACCTTTATTATCAGCACAGTCTCATCCAATGTAGCTGAGTTATCACGTCAATTTATTTATTTAATCAAGAACGTTCGTAAGGTTCTATATTTCTTTGAAAGTTCACCAACAATAAATGATTTGGTCCAAATTTTCATGAAAAAAGAATTCAGAAAGAGGCACAACTTATTTTTTGGTTGTAAACCACAATGCAACAGCATGTGCTCTGTCATTGAAACATTTAACAAAATTCGGTTCTGTATTTGCAAGGCAAGACTTCCATCTTGGCACAACTAATGATTGTTGAAGTATTGTGTTGATTTTCGGATTAGAGTTGGTAGCTTATTTTCGAAAAAGAATTTCAGAAAGGCGAACTAGTTCAACCATGACTTTCGCGTATATTCAAAACATATCAAATTACACAGTACTTCGAACAAAGATCGATGCTGACTTGACACCTAAATATGACAAAAAAAGAACATTATTTGATCGAACTTTACAGTCATTAGCAGACACCGATATTCATGTGAACTTACAGAAATCGGTCAATGCTTTTTTAAACAAACCTGACAAAGACAACAAATAAAACAATATAACGCGGCTATTACCACATGTATGCATATTCATATACCTACATACATAGTCTTATCAGACCAGTTTTTAATTAATTTGTACTAGAATTTGAACCCCGACCATTCCATGAATTATATTTGGACAGCCGCTCTTAACTCTTGATCCACAAGATGTACAAAGTGTAGTTTTATGTATTACATTTTACAAACAATGCGCCATCTGTCATCTATTTCTGTCATGTCTTGTTTGTGTCATAGCTTTGTTGATTCATCGGCTGAAAGAGTTGCTATGAACCTAATAGCAAGTCTTTGAACTATGAGGGGTTCGAAAACAGGGTTTTAAAAAAAAATGACCATAGCAAGTCTTTGAACCAACGGTTCTAGCTTAAGGCTGCATTTTGGACTAGACAATATCTGTCGCGATACACGACAGATTGTCGCTCCATCCGATCAGATACATGCGTCCATAATGGAAGTGCCTATGGCTAGGCAATTTCAAGCAGCGCGACAGGAGCGTCGGCAAGCTACGAGGCGGTGCTTTGTATACCTAAATTATTTTAAATTGTTTTTTTTTTGATAAAATTGGACCTTTGTCTAGCTGGTTATAAAAGAAAAAATTCCATTTTTTTCCGCTTTTTTAATTTTCATCAAGATTGGACGGCTTCTATTTATTTCTAAAATTTGTATGGGCACAGAGCACCGTGCGATGTCGCTTCCGAAGGCGTCGTGTAGTGCGACAAGAAAAGCGTAGCTATAAACGCAGCCTTTGGCCAGCGTAGTAAAAAAAAAGCAGCAAAAAGAAAAAATCCAGAGCCAATTGTTTAAAAAACTACTGTAAATTCATAAGCATTACAATATGGGTGGGAACGAAAAGTCGGGTGTCGCCACTAACGATTTTCCAAATTTTTAATTTTGAAAGTACTGATCATTTTACACATTTCTTTCAAAAATGTCTGAAATGAAAAATGTTCTTCATTTAATTTAATACTTATCCTTTAAAATATGCCTTCAAAAATTTTTACAAAACTTAGTCCCCTAAAATTGTCATTCGGAACAGCCCACAGTCTCCGCTCCAAACTCGATACTCTACTTGTTAAAATGAATAAGTAATATTTCACATTATGATATTCATTTAAAGTTAATTGGACATTTTATTAAAAATTTACATACCGAATGTCTTAACGACACAACATATATTTACTTAATAAATCTTTGGAAGAGCACCAGTATCATAAGAAACTGTTCCTTACCATTTTGTTTACCAAAATCACACAGGAGAACCATACTCTTTCCCATGTTCTGAGGATTACAGTTCAAGTTTCATTCGAAAAGTCAAATCGTTTTATAATTTCAGAACAAAGTTTTGGTTAAAACTTTTTTTAATTGATCTGGAAATAAATAACTTTGTCGTCAATAAATATCTACAATTATGAAACGAGCTAAAATTGAATGTATATATATTTTTATATAAAGGGTGTTTTTTTTAGAGATATAGAGCTTCGAATTGAAATAAAACACAAGAAAATCGTTTTATTGTCCATCAATTTGGCTTTATTGGAAGGATAATTTTATGCCATTAATGTTTAAATATGATTTCGGGCATGTGGCCGCCGCGGCTGGCTCGAATAAAGCCAATTCTACAGGTCCAATTTTGAACCACTTTTTCGAGCATATGGGGCCGTATGTCGGCAATAACGCCACGAATGTTGGCTTCCAAGTCCCCTAACGTTTCTGGTTTGTTGGCGTAGACGAGCGACTTCACATATCCCCAAAGAAAATAATCCAATGGTGTCAAATCACACGATCTTGGTGGCCAATTGACAGGTCCATTCCGCGAAATTATGCGCTCATCGAATGTTTCCTTCAATAAATCGATTGTGACGTGCGCTGTGTGGCATGTAGCGCCGTCTTGTTGGAACCACAACTCATCCATATTCATGCCATCCAATTCGGGAACAAAATAGTCGGTTATCATGGCTCTATACCGGTCTCCATTAACGGTAACTGACTCTCCAGCATTATTTCGGAAGAAGTATGGCCCAATGACTCCACCAGCCCATAGAGCACACCAAACAGTCAGTTTTTGTGAATGTAATGGCGTCTCAAGGGTCTCATGTGGATTCTCTTCACTCCAAATGCGGCAATTTTGCTTGTTGACGTAGCCATTCAACCAAAAATGAGCCTCATCACTGAACAAAATTTTGCGATGAAAATCAGCATCGAGATCAATCTCATTTTTGGCCCATACACCAAAATCACGACGCATTGCATGGTCTCGCGGCTTTAATTCTTGCACAAGCTAGATCTTGTAAGGTCGCAAGCCAAGATCTTTGCGCAAAATCTTCCATAAAGTTGATGGACAAAGCTCCAATTGCTGTGCACGGTGGCGAATCGATTCATTCGGGTCCTCTTCAACATTTTGCTCTACAGCGGCAATTGTTTCTTCGGTGCGCACTGTTCGACGTCTCTGCGGATGCGTATTATCACATAGAGTAAACGTAGTGCGAAAACGATCCATGGTTAACCGAATTAATTACTCTGATGGACGATTATGTCGACCATAAAATGGACGGAGCTTGCGGTAAACTTCGCGAACTGAACCATTATTTTCGAAATAAATTTGCACGATTTGCAAGCGTTGTTCTTTTGTCAACCTGTTCATGATGAAATGGCAAACCAAACTGAACATAAATGACATTAGAGTTGCCAGCTTTGACCATAAAATGCCAGTTTTATCTCTATTCGAAAAACAAACCTCTAAAAAAAACACCCTTTACATGTCTATATGTATATATTTATTTTCAGACTTTATTTCGAAAAATGGTGCAAGATATTGCAATGAAATTTGATAGACAGATGCATATCATAAATATATTAAATTTTGCCAAAAGTGGGTGGAGTCAATAATTGAAAAGTTTTATTCAATACTACTCGAAATCGGCTCTGACGATTTTCATAAAAATTTTAATGATAATATCACTGAAAGCAGTTAATAAGAGACTTAACAACGCAGTTTTTATGAAATTTTACATGGTAGATATACTTGGTGTAACGTATGACCGAAAATGGGTGCAATACTACCAGTGGGTGTGGCACCTTCCGCACAAGCAAAAATCATACCATATGAGTGATCTTAATAAAATTTGTTACAGATATGTCGGTTACTATAAGTTTTGAAGTTAAATGGACTACGACTGGATTTCGTTAGTGGGCATGGCACCTCCCATACATATGAAAAACGTTAAATGTTATATTTTTTAATTTTTTGTTCCAATCGATAGAGAAAGCTCGAAAAATAGTTCTGGGCATCACTAAGGTTGGCTCCGGACCTTGGAAGGGATCCATTTTCGCGAAAATTGGTTTTGTTCCAACAGATTTTTAATTACAGTGGTGTTGTGTTAATATTGTAGTAGGAATTTGTTGCTGTAAAGATATTTTTCTTGTTTTTTCGAGTATCCCGGAGGTAGTCACTTCATAAGTGACTATTCATAGAGGCAGTTCACTCCGTGTAACTTTAGGTCACTTAGAGTCCCGAGGTGAGTGAAAATTTGCGTGCAATTTTTATAGAATTGCACTATAACACCCATAGGCCACGTTGGTGCAAAAACTTATCGCACTTAATTACATATTATCGGGACAACTAAAGCACTTTTCATTCGAACATTTAGTAAAATTTAATTAGTAGACGTTGTACTTCGCATTGTAGCAAAAAATTTATTTATTGCCATACACAGTGTTTCCCAACACACAATAGACCTGGGTTTTACAGTAAATAAAATACTTTGACTAATTTTTATTTAAATTTTGACCGATTAATGATCGATCAGCAGTTTTGACAGCAGGCAGCAGTTGAGATTTTTCACTCTTAAACTCTTTACTTTATTGGTCAAGTTTAAGATTTCGGAAATATTAAGCGCTAGATCCGAATTAGCATCAAGCTTAGTGGGAAGTAAATAATACAGAATCTTAAATTTGAAAAAAAAATTATGGGTGCCAAAATAAATTTTCTTAAGTGCCAAAAAAAAAAAAATCTAAAAGTGCTTACTTTGGAAGCGCTTCCTTAGACTACGAGGAACAAGATCACGTACCCCGTGTTTATTAACTTTTTGCTGTTGGGTGTATACTGCATTATATATTTTCAAACGTAAAGATATTTATAGATATTTATGCGAAACACGACAAACAATTTAATATATAGTGACAATAATACGATGACTTTTCTCTTAATTATGCCACAAAGTCAATGACAATAAAATTTAATTTTTATTGCTGCATAATAATTTATTTTGAATTGCCATGATTTCATTACCGAAAATGTTTTGACGATATCCATGGACACATAGTTTAAACATTTACAACATGTGTCCAGTTGATTTTTGCTTTTTATAGATTTTTGACACAAATTATTATTGAAATTAATAGGATTTGATTGTTGTCTTGCTTTAATGGCGATTTTATTACATTTAAGCTCTACTAAATGTATTGATAAATGTATTTTATTTTAATTTGACATTTTTATATATCTATGATTTTATATGAGTGACATGAAATTTTAACGATTCTTGTTTTATTTGATTTTGCCATTTCAGGTGAGCTAAAAATTTCTTTTATGGACTTTAAGTATTCGACTATTAACTGAGAAGTGTTTGTTTGTAGGTAAGTTGTAATGATCGTGGGAAAATATTATTTAAAGTATGGAATCGTATTATGCTTTTTTTATGATGTAACTATTTAAGTTAGTGAGTTTTCCAATCTTAGTAGTGTGCAAAGCTTAGACTTCCTCACGAAATGTTGATCAAGGCTATTTAAAATTAAGGGAAATGTGTGGATTTGTAAGGACTGTCCCAGAAAAAAACTGGCGGTTTTATTTTTTTATTATACTCTACCTGATAATCTTATGGGTTTAAAAAGACACATTATTTGTTCTATATAAAGTGACGTTTTATATTATATATAACACTTAAAGACAGCACTATTAATGACAAAGATATCTAGCAAGCAACAAAAAGTCCGCGAACTGATTTTGTCCACATACCTGCAAAATCCAGAATTAAAATATTCAGCTATAGCAAAAATAGTTGGTGCATCAGAAAAAACGGTTTTTAGGGTTATTTCTAATTATAAGAATTGTCTGCCTGAGTCACGAAAAAAGGCTTCAGGCAGAAAACCAGAATTTTCTGACCCAAAGGTAGCGACGAAGGTGAAGCATCTTTTTAAGCAAAATCCCAACACCTCAGTGCGAGATAAGGCGGCTAGAGAAGGTACATCAAAATCTACTGTACAAAAGATAAAAGAGAAAAGTAAGCTAAAGGCATATAGAGTTCAAAAAATACCAGACGATTCTGATGAAAATCAGTTGATGGCTCACATGCGAGCCCGAAAATTGAATGAAAGATACCTGACTTAATTTGATTGCTGTGTTATGGACGACGAAACTTACGTCAAAGCAGATTTTAAGGAGCTACCTGGGCGAATACGAATATCATACATCACCGAAGAAGGGGTATTTGTCTAGTAAATCCAAAGAAAAAAAAAAGTGGTTTGATACGCCATATGCACCTGTGGTCTCAGAAGCAGCTTCTTTGTTACGCAAGGCACAGTATTATCATATTTTGGTTGAAACAAATATTTTGGTTACAGCAATCATTGGATTGGTAATAATCACTAAATCATTTATTTGACTAAAAATATATTTTCTTTTCGCAAACGTACTCATTCAATAATTTCGATGTGTGCTAAAAACCGATAACCAAAAACGATTTTTCCAATATCCCTACCTCCTTGTACAGGGTGTCGATAATATTTAGTTGCGCACCAAGCAGAATATAATATGCTTAAGTAGTTTTTTACATGAATATGTTGTGAACTGCAAAGTTATCATGTTAATGAGAAGTAGAATCAAATAAAAATTGGATTAACAAATGTAAAATTCATCCCAACATATGTTTTTTTCGACTCAAACTAATAGAATGTTTGGCCCAATAAGTAACAATTTAAATTTCAATTAAGGACATGGTAATAACTATCAAAATATGTTGATAGTTAACAAATATTTTAAAAATCTATCAACCAAATACATATATTTAAAGCAACCATGCTCTTTTCTCAGTGTATGTTTAATGTCAAAACAAATGGCTTTATTGTACGAATACTGAAAGGACAAAGAGCTTCAATGATATACCCGATAATTAGCCTTTGGCGCATGATATGCCAATGGGATTGCTCTAAAAAGTCTACGAGTTCCTTCAATGGGATGGTTTTTCTAAGGTTGTCCAAGTTTACAAATGTGGCAGTTACGCAGGCAGAGATAATCACACAATAAATTTTGAATGTTTTTTTCTTATTTCTGAAGCTCTCACTGTGCGGCAGTGTCTGAGTTGAATACCACAATTAAAGAATACTAGTGATAACCCCCGAAAATCAGGTGTGTGTTCTGTACACACTAACCAGATCTGAATTTTAGAATTGGCTTTTGGCGAAACCTTACTGGCCTTCCCGGTCCCGGTGGCGATTTTCTAGAAACACAAAATTATTAATTAATGCATCGCGATTTCATTGGAAATAAGAAATTTAGTTATGCTTTTTTTTATTAAATATAAATAATTTGGAAATAATGCATATGTGATTTTAAAAGAAGTAAGGATTTTTTTTTCTTTTTTTAGTAAACATGAAACTTTTTTGCAAAAAAAAACAAATCCGCGTTTTGTTGACAGATATCTAGTCACGTTAGTTTAACTCAATTTCGAAAAAGATGACCTACTGATTCTAAGCCCGTCACATATCACGGCAGAGGCTGACTAATTCGTCCCTTTATTTTTCTCGGTTCTAAATGATTAGAATATGCGTTTAACAAAAATAAATAATTTTTTCCTTGAGTCAGGTTGTTTTTTACCGAATTAAGATAAATATTTCATATAGCTTCCTCCTTCAAACACGGTCTTACTATTTGTATGAGCCATTATATGGGAAAATCAGTTTTTACATAAGTCAATGGGACAATTTTAATTTTGTTGTTGTTTTATAAATTTGTAATTTTATACTAAGCCTTATATTTGTATAAGGTATTCCTTCTGTAAATTTTATTTGGAATTTTCCTTGAATTCTGTCACTTGGGACATGCCACACTAAAGGCATTTTACCCATAAATATCCGCCCGAGGGTTCGTAAAACATGCAGTTAGAATTTTTTAAATGTTCGAGAGTAGATATGAGAAGATTGGTTTCAAGGGTATAGCCAAATTTAGTTTAAGCTTTAAACTAATACCCCGCTCGCAAAAAGTAAGAGTATTTTATAATCACCCATGTATGCTCAATTTCAATGATTTAGGGGTCGTTCAAGTATTACATAACGCAGTTTTTGAAGATTTTTGACCCACTTCCCCCCATGTAACTCACCGTAACATTTTTCTGTACTCCCCTCCCCCCCCCCCTATATGTTACGTATCACCCAAGTGGCCATATTTACCTAACAGCGAGTGTTTTACTCTTCGCTATGGCAAGGCCTTGGTAGTTAACCAGTGTATTGCTTGAAAAAATTGATAAAAATAGGAAATCTTTCCACGATTATATATCTCAGCTTTTGGTTAACGATCTCGAAGCTGATAATTTTATGGTATTATTTATTGCTGTAGCTGATCTAGAATCCCATAAACTTTTATCATTTTAATAAAACATTTTCATTGTTGTCATTTAATAAACATATAAAGAAAGCGTTTCATTATACACACCTAATTTCAAATCACTTTCACTAAAGAAGTTTCACTTCAAAAACAATGTTACGTAACGCGTCGTTCGATACCCAGACCCCACCCCCCCGTAATGCCTCGTAACGTAACCTCGTATAAGACCCCCAAATTGCGTTACGTAATACTGGAACGCCCCCTTAGTTTTAATAATAAAAAAGCCGAAACATCTCTTAAAACAAATGCATCTTCCAAAAATATGAATCCAAAATAATAGTTTCCATACAACAATATCACACGTAACACGAAGTTATTTTTCCCTTCCTCTCTCTCATCAAATATCAAGCTCCACTTACATTACGCACACACACACTTAACCATTGCTATTATTGCTTTTTATATTTTAGTAACAACAACGTTTAGTTGGAAAACAATAACAAATAGAGAGAGAGAGAAAGTAGTAGGCATGTAGATTTTTTTCTCCTCGCTATGGCGAGGCTTTTGCAGTTAATCAGTGCAATGCTTGAAATAGTTAAGGCTGTACACACCATCCTTCATGCTGTCCATCATGCTTGACGTACTCGAATAACTGTAAATTTATCATACAACATGCCATCAAACATCATTTGCAGAAAAATTTTGAGGCGTATTTTGCGGAGGTGCTGCTTCCTGTAAAAATAAAAAACAATTGTTTTCAGCGCCCTAAGAACAAAGATATGTCTCTTAAGAAACCTAAATTGTGAAAAAATGTGGCATTAGATTTACTCATGCAATCGCTCCTAACGTTGTCATATTGTATTAGATTTTCTTCTAGTTCATCTTAATATTTCCGTAAAAGTATCAGTTCTATGTGTCTGTAGTAAAATTATTTTTTGTTATTTTATTTCTATTTTTTCGTGGCCACAGAATCAAATGCAAAATTTGATTTTTTTAAAATCTGGCTTGTTTTCATCAATATTTTTTTAACCACTTATTCAATAAAAGATGTAATCACACATGTTTGAAATGTCAATTTTTTTATCTTTAATTTGGCATAAAAATCGATCAAATTGGACATTCCTAGCTCAAGATATGCATTTTAAAGTGAATGGAGGTCGAAAAAATTAAAAACCCACAATATATCGAAAACTATACCATTCAAAAAATTTTTATTTTCATATTCAAATTCAGCAGGAAAAACTGCATAAGAAAAGTAACCTCTTATCCATGGAACATAAAAAAAAAATCATTTTGTCAATATGTGCTAATATTCATGGACACCGTCGATGTTCACTCCATGAAATCTTATTTGAAATGAAAAATTTGCACTAGGCTTCGCAGCCACCGTTGTACGGACGGACAAGCCAGCAGAGAATCAAACAAAATTGAAATCCATCCATCCATCCATCCAACATGAGTGTCAAGCGGCTGGTCAAACCGTTCACATGATCAAATAGTGAAGTTTGTCAAACATGATGGACAGCATGAAGGATGGTGTGTACGGCCCTATTGAAGAAAAATGAAATCTTTCCACGCTTATATCTCAGCTTCTGGTTAACGGATTCTGAATCCAATAATTTTCCGCAACTCTGCTCGATGAGCACTTCAATTTGATATAGCATTTGTTGCTGTAGCTGTTGTAGATCGCGTCAACTAAGCCTTACCTTCGAGGAATAAATATATAGATGAAGATTGATATCTGCAGAGTATTTGAAGCACAACAGCTATTGCCTTGGAAAAACTCATTTAAACATTATTGTGCCTCGGGAAGACCACATCCTTTTCTACTAAAAAAAATATTGATATTGTTAGGGTTTTTGAAACAAAAGAGCTGATAAAACTGATGCGCTCCTTCAATTAAAAATTCATATTTTCCAAATTTATGTCAGATACAGATAAAGATGCACAGATAAGCACTAAGCAATATATAAAAATTAAAAATATCGAGGAAAAAGAAAAAAAAAAAAGAAGAAAATGGTGTGCAGTTATTTAAAGAATCACCGAGAAAGATATATTTAATTTTCATGTTAAGATAACACAAAAAACCTGACTTTTTTATAGCAAATAGTAAGTCATTTTATGAGAAATATCCATCGTTGTTGACGTGTTGGCCAATAACTTCAGTAATCCAATCGATATAGTTACTGACTCTATAGTATGCAGATGGAATTATATAGCTTAAGCATGAGCCTGGGTCTGAGAATATGCCAACAAGACGTGGTGACCAAGGCCAATCAAGAAGAAGTCCACCACCCTGTGCTCCATTACAAGGAGTAGTTGAGCTATTGCGCCATCCAAAGGTGCAGAGTCGATCTGCCGAGCATTGACCCGAAGGATGTATCTCTGATATAATTTCAAATTCTCCATATGACTCCTGTGTGGTATTTTGTTTAATACCGGGCATCACTGCATAACTTCCCGTATAATTCCTATATGGATCTAATGCTAGAGCAATAGGTGCCACAACAGAGTTAAATTCTATAGCGACTGGTACATAAATCAGTCCTAAGTTGGCATTATCCAAACATTTGTTATGTACTTGTGTAATGGTAATCGTGTAGGAGTTCTTTTCCACTGGTGCATTATATCCGATATTGAGACGATTAAACATTAAGGACATTGTAATGTTCTCATAGTCCTTCCACGTAAAGCAAGCGCAGTGTGATGCGGTAAGAATCCAATGATGTGATATTATATTACCACTGCAATAGTTGTCATAAGTTTTGTTATGAATATAGATTCCCACTTGGTGGGGAAAATTGTGCATGCTATCCAGAAGAGTTCCGTTTATAATGCCATCACGTTCCTCCAATGTTTGAGCCTGACCTGTGCTGACAAGCATACCAGCTGTGAGAAATATTGTAACAATTAGCAACTGCTCCATGTCTAAGGCTTTATTTTTCGAATCGTTTAAATCGGTATCCAAGGAGTAACTGATTTCTTAATTGCGTAAATAAACGCTTTTATATGGATTTTCTTCATTGAGAACTGTGTGGCCAGATGCTTTACATAAAAAATCATCTCCTAAATTTTCGTGAAAGCTATATTCACCTAAAATTGGTGTAATATATACAGAGCAGTGAACATTTGGGTTTTGTGCAAATGTACTGAATCGGGACTTGAAATGTACTTATTAGATGGCGAATGTACTTCTCCGTCATGAACATTAATTAGTAAAATTAATTAAATTAAAACCATCAGAAACAATTTCATTTACGGGCAAATTCATTAAATAAATTTACTTGTTAGCCTTTAACTCAAAAGACATAAAAAGTGATTTTTTAAGCGCTTAGTTTTTGAAAATTGAAAAAAGAACGGAAAATTTGCAATAGTGAGTGAAATATTTATTTGGGGCGATTTATCACTTCCTCCCATTTACTTTTTAAAGATTACTTCATGACAAAAATTATTATTAATGTTGCTAGCGACTACGCCTGAGGTGGTTCATCGGCGTACTTTTTCCAGCATTTCGGCCTGGATCTCACCAATGGCAGCTGTAATGTTGTCTTCCAAGACTGCAATTGTGGCTGGCTTGTCCCTGTACACGAGAGACTTTACGTAGCCACACAAAAAATAGTCTATTGGGGTCAAATACATGATCTTGGCGGCCAATGGGCTGCTCCAAACGTGAGAATAATTGCTCACCACACTTGCCTCTCAATAGGTCCATAGTATTGCGTGCCGTGTGGCGTGCGAAACCGTCTTGTTAAAACCACATGTCGGCCAAAAAAATCGGTAATCATTGCACGGTACTTTGCTCCATTGACTAACGCTATTTCGATTTCCATTATTTCTGAAAAAGTACGGTCCAATGATGCCGCCGGCCCACAAACCGCACCAATCAGTCCTTTCCTTAGGGTTCTTAAATTGCCTTTGGCTGCTCTTCAGACCAAAGTCGGCAATTCGGTTTGTTGACGTACCCATTGAGCCAAAAATGAGCTTCGTCACTAAAGAAAATTTTTCGATAAAAAATTGGATCTTCTTCCAACTCACAGATCACTAATTTTGATAATAAAATTCAAAAGCTCTGTTCGATTTTTAGTCTATTTATGGTAAAATGGCAAACCTTACTGAACATTTTTGGCGTTGACACATGTTTCGAATCACGTGTGAGGTGTTAAAAATCTTACACTGAAAAAACAAATAGCAAAAAAATTACCCGTTATATACGGAAAGCGAACTGTCAGTATAATTTTTATTCAGTAGTTTTTGCAATTTTATCGTGACGACATACACGGTTCAACAACGTTATGTTCCTTCTCGCCAAACTTAGAGAGCACTTGCACCACATTACACCCGACATAATCGACCATCTGAGACCGCTATTCGCAGCATTGTTGGCCGTTTTCGCACAACGCAGTGTGCGAAAAATTGTTGCATTTGGAGCAAAGATAGTCCAGAAAAGCCGCTATATCCCCAAAAATGCACAGTTCGGTGCGGTGTGTGAATTGGTGGAGTCATGGGACCATATTTTTTTCAAAAATGAGGCTAATCAGCGTGTTACAGTTAATGACTTTTTTGTTCCCCATTGAATGGTGTGAATGTGGTTGCAGTAAGATGGGGTTACGTGCCGTACAGCAAACGAAACAGGAAACATTCTATGAACCAAGATCTTGTGATTTATCGCCTTTTGTTTATTTTCTGCGGAGATACGTAAAATCGCTAGTTCACGCTGAGAAACCCTCAACAATCGATATATTGGAAGCCAGCACTATTCGTGTTATTGAGGACATATGGCCATGATTGAAAAGTGGTCGAAACCTTTCTCGAATAACATTCATCAGATCCAGCCGTGGTGGACATATGCCTGAAGTTATGTTCAAAAACTAATTGCAGAATGTATCCTCTTGGTTAAACACAAATAAATGACTATTTAATGGAATTTCATGAGTTTTGTTCAAAATCAAAGTTAGGTTAGCTGCCTTAAAAAAACACCCTATATATTCAGATTATAATTTCATACATTCTACGATTTTGATTTAAGATATGTCAAATTGCATAAGTAAGTCACCTTTTTGATTTGATATAATTAAATTATCATATTTGACTTTATTAGTACTTATGTAAATTTCATTGCGAACATGTTCAACAAATTCGTTACAAGGACTTAAGTTGAAAGAAGAACAATTACTTTATTTCAAAGGACCCTGTTGTGATGTAATAATGATATATATAGTGATAACACAGTCCGACAAAACTTGGTCAGCTCTCATTATCTGAAACCCAAATATACTTTTCCAGAGGTTTTTGACGTGCTGAAATCGAATCCGAGGTCAGAATTTCTCTGGTGGTTTTGTTTTTCGAGACAGTCTAACATAAATGTGCGTTTTTCAAGGTATTTGTGGTTAAATAACATCGTTTAAAAAAAATACTTTTTCTCTTCAAAATACATTTTGAATTATATCGATATCTTCATTTTTCTCCGAAATATCGTAAATTGAAAATCATTACACATTCTTTTACTGAAACTTAATTTGATTTGTATGGAGACCCGTAAAATAAATTTCAATTTACGATATTTCGGAGCATTCGATATAATTCAAAATGTATTTTGAAGAGTAAAAGTGGATCTATTGAACCCAATAAATAGTTTCATAAATAAAAAATTACCATTCGATGTAATATAATCTCAAATACCTTGAAAAACTGTGATATTCTCACGTTTAGGGTAGAACATCTGGAAAACCAAAACCACCAGAGAAATTCTGAACTCGGATTCGAATTAAGCGTGTCAAAAACCTAGGGAAAAATATATTTCAGTTTCAGATACTGAGGTTTGTCGATCAGTGTAACCGATTGTTTTCAATAATGAAGTGTTCATTGATGACAAGAATTAATTTTATCATTTCATTGTGGAAGAAATTCCAGGCTACAACAAAATTTAATGTCTTGCCCAAAATTTACCCCAACATCAGTGACATTAAATATATCCACCTGGCAACGCTGGCAACGCAATCCCTTATCTGCAAACAGCTGATATATTATCTATTCTTATTCATTTATATGTATGTACGTTCACGACTCTACATTCATTTGTAGATAATAAGGCAAGTGTGCGTTAGACTGTCCGTTATTTCCCTAGTTTCCTTAATCGAGGAGTTTGGTGTGTCAATGTATTTGTTAAGGAAAAAGGAATTTGTACTTAAAAATAATTTATTTTCATTCAACACAGCGTGTACTTGAGCACTTAAAGATTTTTTAAAACTATTTTTACTCAACAACAAAGTAGAAGAAAATGCACTGAAAAGGGTTACTTACACATTTTTTTATTTTTTTCTCTTCACTTTTATTTCTTAGAAGATCATAAGATAGCAAACAAAAAAAATCAAAACATTTTTCTGTAATAAAGAAAGTATGTCTTGTAAGTCTATTACAAGTTTTTATTTTTATTCCATTCAACCCTTTTTTTTCCGCAGTTGTCTGTACGTAAACGATAAAGAATCTGTTGAACATTTTCTTTGTAACTGTTCGGCCCTTGCCAGATTCAGACTCAGTTATATAGAACAAATTTTCTACAACAACCTCAGCGAATTGGCTGAAAATGAAATCGGAACGCTTTTTAACTACCTGAACAGGACTAACTGGATAAAGCTTTCAACGCTACAAAGGCTTTATATATTCTTTTGACAACTCTCGCTACCCGTTTTTGCGGATCACGTATGTGACTTAAGTGCCGATGCGATAACGATGTGTCAAAATTTAATCTATCCAGAAAGACTTTGCTGCGTTTGCATGTATAGAAAACATGGCTAAAAAATTGTTGCCATAAAGTCCTTTCCTATATTGCCAAAAAACAAAAGAGCTTATCTCCACAGTATATGCTGTCGAATGAAACTCAACGTGTTAAAATTGCGCTTCGTTTGCTCGTCCAAAATATATTTCCAAAAGATTTCATTTGGTAATATCGCCGAAACAAAAACGCAAGGTTGTTTGAAAAAACTCTAACACAAAAATAAGACTTCGTTGGCGTTGCAGAAATCTGTGTTCAGACTACAATCTGGTTTTCAATAGGGTAATGTGAGAGTGGCGGGAAGAGGCCCTCTGTGTGTAGCGCTATTGTGCCGTTTTAATACCACATTACTTGACCCGACGAATTGGTGGAAGATGTTATTATTTTTTAATAAACTGCCTTGATAAGGATAAACAGCTACATAGGTACAGTTAGCCTTATTATAAGAAATCTTTTTGATATCAAAAGTTTATTTTTTTTCTTATAATAACATACTAATGTATATATTATATATTTTTTCAGTGTTTATTATTTCATGTCATGAAACAAAAAAATTCAAACCCATTTTTTCTGTAATAAAAATAAACTGAAAAAGTTAAGTGCTCAGTGACACGCTAAACTGGGCTGAAATGGAAATTTTTTAACGTACTACAATTTTCTTTGTTTTTGTCAAAAACAGATTTACAAAGCTCCTCGATTAAGGAAACTCAGAAAATAACGGACAGTCTAATGTATATCAATATGAGAGCATATCACAGTTCTTAAGAATATAAGATATTTTAGATTCTTAACAGCACTTTATAACTGTTGCACAATGGGATATTTTTCCACTTTCTTTGGCATAAGCTCCAATTATGAAATTAAATAAAACTTTGTTACACTATATATCATCAAAACATATCATCCCAAAAAAAAATCAAACCGCACCTTTCGATTGTGTTATGAGTGTTTATAGCTGAAGAAGCTGAAAGACAGCCTTGATAGTAAATACATTGAATAAAAACTTTTAAATTAAGAATTAAAAAAAAAAATATCCCAAGTAAAATAAAAAAAAAAAATACTTTTTTTTTTGTGTTAGAAAATGTGACGTTTTTAGGAGTGTACAAAAATTGTGCAACTATATAGTTTGATATGGTATAACTAGAAATTTACAGAGATCAGCTCTCAAATATGTATGTGTGGTGGTATTAAGTCACCACTACTAAAATCAAATTTCTAAAATAAAATTTGAAAATCTAATAAAAATATAACATCAAATACTTCATATGTATAGCGTAACGTGACCATATGAACCGCGTTTCAATGAGCAAGTCCGTGTTTTTTATTTTTTCCTCCGCACGGTCCGCGTTTTCAATGAACATAATAAACCATCTTTTGCTACGGATTTCGGTGTGAGTGAGGACTTTTTTGTTTTATAGTAAATACAAACCATTAGAGATAGTAAATATCTGATTTTCCTTAAAAATATTTGGGAATATCTGATTTGCTACGGTTTTCGGGATGTGAAAGTGAGGAACTTCTTACAAGCTGCTAGCATGTAAAAATGGGCAAAATCGGTTCTCGGCCACGCCCACCGTTCTTACTCTATGTAAATATACCCCTGCACATTTTGAAAAAAGTTGCTGCGATTTTGGTGAAACTTGGTGATTTGCTGAACATGTGTACAAAATTAAGACTGGACTAGGTTTTAAATTTGCAAAGGCTCTTAAAAGGGCGTGGCACAGAACTAAATTTTAACTTTAATAACGCCATAACTCGTTAAGATATTGTGATGAAATTAAAAACACGGATACTGATCATAAATATCTTGAATTGAGCTTAAACTGGGCGGAATTGAAAAGTGGTCGTGGCACTTTTAAACAATTGAAAAATTTGAATTGGCACATACGCTTTTCATGGAAATTTTAGGTAATTAAATTTCAATGTATTTTTAACATTTATTTAGAAAGTACTTTCAATGCTGTGTAGGGTATGTGAGTTCCGGCCTGGCCGAAGATAACACCCTTACTAGTCTTATTAGTAAAATCATTATTTTATTTATAAAAATGTTTCTCGAAATATCTTTCACGTAACATTTTTTTTTTATTTGATTATTTTATTTGTTATTCTTCGATCAATCGTAGGAATGTATCTGCTTTCGTATCGAGATTTCCGACACAGCTTTGGAAAATATATATTTTTTATAAAATACGAACGAATTGTATGATATTTTCCAAAGATATTTTGATATTTTTTGACAAAGCATGTAGAAAAGCGTCCCATAGTGTGATGGTATTAATCGTTATCAGTTAAATAATGGGTTTATCATTAGAATATAATTTCGGTGAAGTGCTGCGATAAAAACTAATAGAATTTTTAATTAAATTTGACCGCTAACTTCGGAAATTATTATTATTATTAATTAAATATTTTTCTGCTATTAACCTTGAAGTGCCAATTCTAAAATAAGTATCAACTTCAGTTGGCATAATCAATATTCTGTGTTAATTAGGATGTTAAATTTATTTTATCTCTTAAATGGGTAAATGCAAAAAAAATCCCCTCGTTTTGATCGAAAAAATCGCAAAATAAACAAAAATTTTTTGGGATTGAAAACTGTTGTAAATCTTTAAGAAGTATCATAGGAGTTATCAATATCACATAAAATCAAAAAGGTAATGGCCTTCAGTTTAAGTTTGCTTATTTTTCTTCGGTTCTTGGGATACTTTTTGGTTATATATCGTAAAAAAGAGAAATAACAGATTAGAAAATTAGTTTGTTTTTCTTAAGTTACCTGTATGTGAAAACAAGCCTCTGTTTTTCTTTGTTTTTCAAATTTGGTAACATCTATTTTAAACAGCCAATCAAATGATTGTATTAACATAGGTTTGAATCGGCCAGGACGCTCCCGAAAATGCTTATATACGAATGTCGAAATTCACCATACCTTGATCCTTGATCCCACCAGATCTTTTCTTATTTCTTAAAAATAAAATAAATTTTCAAATATGAACTCAATACACTGGGAAAAGAGTATGCTTTCTATAAATAAATGTATTTGATCGATAGATTTTTGAAATATTTGTTAACTATCAGCAAACTTCATGTCCCTAGTTGAAACTTAAATTGTTGCTTATTGGGTCAAATATTGTATTAGTTTGAGTCGATTGAAAAAATACATTTGTTAATCCTATTTTTATTGGATTTCACGTTTCATTAACGTGAAAACTTTGCAATATTATAAAAGTGCGAATATTACAGATTTTCAAGGTAAGGACTGTCCCAGAAAAAACTTGCGCTTTGTTTTTTAGTTATAAAAAGGTACCCAGTAGTTTTTTTGTTCTTTTTTCGTTTTTTTATTAATAATGGCTAGTGTTCAGAATATAAATAACTAAAAACTAAGCAACAATTTTTTTTTTTATAAAAATTTCTTAATTTTTTCGTAAGGCCCTTCATTACATTTTGTCCAGTTGTTTCATCGACAATATGGTACGATTTTTTCCAATTAAGTCTGAAGTCTTGTGGATTTTTTGCAGTCTTACCACTCCCTCGAAAATCTTATTTCATTAGAGCCCAATATCTTTCAGTTGGGCGAAGTTCTGGGCAGTTGGGCGGATTTGCTATTTTTGGTACGAAATTGATCTTTTTACTTGCATACCATTCCATCGTAGCTTTAGAGTAATGAGAGGTTGCTAAATCTGGTCAGAACATCACAATACCCTCATGTGCATGAATAAATGGTAAAAGACGTTTTTCGGGCACTCGTCTATATAAACTTTGGAATTGATTGTGCCTTGCGTAACAAAGAAGCTGCTCCTGAGACCACAGGTGCATATAGCCTGCCAAACCATACATTGCTTCGGAAATTTCGAATTATTTTTTCTTTAAATTTACTAGGCACATGGTCCTTCCTTGATGATGTATAATATTCGTGCTTAGGTAGCTGCTTTTTCGAAAGGTTTATCGTCCATAACACAGCAATCAAATTTAGCCAGGTACCTTTCATTCAATTTTCGGGCTCGCATGTGAGCCATTAACTGCTTTTCATCAGAACGGTCTGGTACTTTTTGAACTCTGTATGTATTTAGCTTAATTTGCTCCTTGTCCTTTATACAGTATATTTTGATGTACCTGCACTAGCCGGCATATCTCGTACTGAGGTGTTGGGATTTTGCTTAAAAAGGCGCTTCACCTTCGTCGCTACCTTTGGGTTAGAAAATTCTGGTTTTCTGCCTGAACATTTTTTTTGTGAAACAGTTAGATCCTTCTTACAATTAGAAATAACCGTAAAGACAGTTTTTTCTGATGCACCAACTATTTTTGCTATAGCTAAACATTTTAATTCTGGATTTTGCAGGTATGTGGACAAAATCAGTTTTGCGGACTTTTTGTTGCTTGTTAGATATCTTTGTCGTTAAAAGTGCTATCTTCAAGTGTTATACATCATATTAAACGTCACTTTATATTGTGTCTTTTTAGACCTATAAGATTACCAGGTAGAGTATAATACAAAATATAAAAAGCGCAAGTTTTTTCTGGGACAGTCCTTATATGAGATTATATTACAATGAATGGATATTTTTATTTATGAGACCATTTATTGGGTTAAAAATATCTGCTTTTTCTCTACAAAATACACTTTGAATTTTATCGAATGCTCGGAAATATCGTAAATTGGAATTTATTTTATAGGTCTCCAGTATACAGTTCAAATTAAGTTTCAGTAAGAAAATGTGTAATAAATTTCAATTTATGAGAAAAAGAAATATATCGATATAATTCTAAGTGTACGTAATATAATCGCAAATACCTTGAAAAACGCACTTTTAGGTCAGAATATCTCGAAAACCGAAACCACCAGAGAAATTCTGACATCGGATTCCAATTCAGTACGTTGACAACCTTTGGAAAAGTTTATTTGGGTTTCACATAGTGAGAATTGAACAGATTTTGTTGAACTGTATTGTCTGCAGTTTTTAATAGGCTGCCGTTTTTACTTTTAATCGGCCGATTTCGTCTGAATTTGTTACCAGCCATCTTGCGAGTTATTTCGTAATCGGTACAAAGGTACCCACTGCCCCTTAAAATTTAAAAAATCGTTGGTGTGCATCTACCAAACGTGCTACCGGACAAAAAAAGGGAGTTGTTGTAGTAAACTAAGCGCCATTTATGAAAATTAACCAAATTGGAGTATTGCAATGTGGCGAACAGGAAGACATTTTATGGACTAACATGGTGTCGCTGAATAAAATGACAATTGAGCTTAGTTTTTAGACTACTCCAAAAACTATCGTAAAGTTTTTCTTTTTCTTCTCAAATAATATTGGAACTTTAAGAATTTTTTCTAACACCGAGCTAATAATTTACTTTTCGAGAGATAAAAAAGTTGCAGCGAACCTAGGATAGGATAAGAATAAGAAAGCAACTTGCAGGATTGACCCATTCTATTCAAATTCGGGATAAAAACTTAAAAACCATTGAAAACCCGAGAATTGGTGAAATGTTAAATTAATTTAATATTTTTTTTTTGAGCCAGCAAAAAAAAGTTCATTACTTTTTGCCACACAATTTTTATATATTTTTATTTTAGTTCTGCAAGATTTGGTCACTTCACAGCTATATATATATGATAACCAAACAGGTGCCCATTACAATGCTTCCAGATAAGTCAGCTTCCTCTTTCCATTTATTTTTTGCTCTGTCTTGTTACATTGACCATGTTGAGGGCAACATGCACTGTGAGCAACTGAAGCAGCACCAAGTGCAACAGCAATATGCATTGCAGCAATTAATTTTTCTTATTTCATCGCCAGCAGCTGCTGAACCTGTAAAATACAGAGAAAAATGTCACTAAAATGCCGAAAGGATTTTATAATTTCTTTCGTACATGATGGTGGTGATCACAGTGTTGTTTTCTTTCTTTATTAAAGCTAACGTTTTACTTCTTGTATGAACTGGAAGTCACCTGGCGTGTAATCACAATTCTGACGGTTATGCATTCAGTACTTAGTTACTTACGTGATACATAAAGGATTCCGATAGATGTAGAGTTCGCAAACTATCGATAGTCGCGACCATCGATAGTAGACGATAGTTTGTTCGCTAACCATCGATAATATAGATAGTATGGTGGAACAAGTTTAGTTAAGCGAAAATCCTCCAATTTTTATACCCTACACAGAGGGTATATTCACTTTGTCATTCCGTTTGTAACGCATAGAAGGGGGCGTGGCAGGTATGGAAAAGTATATATATTCTTGATCAGCATCACCACCTGAGTCGATATAGCTGTGTCCGTCTGTCTGTCTGTCTGTCCGTCTGTCTGTCTGTCTGTCTGTCCGTCTGTCTGTCTGTCCGTCTGTCTGTCTGTCTGTTGAAATCAAGTTTACGAGAAAACTGAGCAAGCTAATTCAATGAAATTCGGCACACAGGTCACACCTTTTGCAAGCTGCTAGCATATTAAAATGGGCGAAATCGGTTAACGGCCACGCCTTCCGCCCATACTCTATGTAAATATACCCAAGTCCATTTTGAAAAAAAGTTGCTGCGATTTTGATGAAATTTGGTGATTTGGTGAAGATGAGAACAAAATTAAGATTGGGCTAGGTTTGAAGTTTGCAAAGGCTCTTAAAAGGACATGGCACAGCCCTAAATTTTAACTTTTACAACGCCATAGTTCGTAAGCCGCGCAAGATATTGTGATGAAATTCGGTACACGAATACAGATCTTATAAGTCTTGAATTGCGCATAAAGTGGGCGGAGTAGTAAAAGTGTGCGGAGTAGTAAAAGTGGGCGTGTCACTTCTTAAAAATTAAAATGTCGGATCTCGTTTAACTCCAAATTGGCACATACGATTTTCATAAAAATTTTAGTGATGATACCCCTGAAAGCAGTCATCAATAATGGCTTCGTCAAAATAGGCGTGGCCATGAACCGATTTCGCCCATTTTTATATGCTAGCAGCTTGCAAAAAGGTTTGATCTGTTTATAAAAATTCATTGAATTAACTTGCTTAGTTTTCCCGTAAACGTGATTTCAACAGACAGACAGACAAACGGACAAACGGAAATAGCGGTCTATGCGTTACAAACGAAATGACAAAGAGAATATACCCTCTGTGTAGGGTATAAAAATAATTTTGCAAAAAAAATTTCGGTCGGATCTAGCTTCGGAGGTATGGTCATCGTAAGTTGCGGATATAGCTTTTATAAAAATAAGTATAAGTTGGGAATCCCTGAATAGATTTCCAAAATTCATGTGAAAGATAATTTAATAAGGCATAAAATCGACACATAAATATTAGAAATTCATTTAACGGTTTTCTAGATATGACTATTTATGTAAAATTTTAGCTTTTTTTTATAAAAACCGTTATATTTTCCAAAAAATGTATGACTAACGTATAATTAGTAGAGCATCAGAAGAAATCTCAATTCTTTTGCTTTAAAATTATGTATCATTTGCACCAATTCTTTTTTATATCAACCTATTTTTTTACCGAAATGTTATAAAATTAAATCATAAATTTTTTTTAAAACTACAAATTTATGGACAACTACAACTACACCGACATAAACGGGTTAAATACCCCCACTTACTCTTACTCCTCTGTAAAATTAAATCAAACGAATTGAATAAATGAACGAATGAATAAATGAAACTTACATTGAAACAGTGGTGCTATTCAATATTATCGGAAGTACGAAAACAATTCTAAGATGAAAAATTAATATAAATACTATCGATAGACTGTCATAAATCATCGATAGTCGCGATAGTGCGAGACCATCGATTGTTTTGATAGTGACATCGATAGTATGTAAACTCTAGTTAGTTGGTCACACATTCGCTTGATTCTTGGAAAAAGGTACGTTTGATTGGTTCGAGGGAGAAACAAAATTGACACGAACGCTTACATAGTCAGCTTGCTATAAAATCTCTAGATTTCACCTAATCTTGGTGCCTGGGCACAGGGACACTATTCGCAATTGCAAAGCTGTGTAACATGCTAAGCAGGAAACTACTTCAAAAATGCATCAGGATATGAGTGGTGCTTGCCCCGTGTAAGATGATATTAAGATCCAAACACATAACACAAGATATACCCAAGGACTGACAGTTAATGAGAAAAAAGCAAATCTTGCCGGACTCGGATGCTAAATACTTTCTATTGATACTCCGTAATTAACTTAGTGTCTCGTCAGTTGTTGCTGTGTCAACGGGCCAGTGTTCGGTTCTTTCTTGCGAAGAAATTAGAAGTTCGGTCTTTTGATTTTTGTAGAAGCTAAAAGAATACTGAGCCATTTCTAGTAAACTCAGACATGCTCCATCAGGTTAGGTTTTTGAGATGTCCTAATCTCAAGAATGCGGGTTTCAGGTTTTTTGATACATTCGGGAGTATATTTCACTACGAATTAATTTTTCTCATTAAAACTCGTTACAACGTGTCAAAGTACTACTCTCCCTTTCAAATCCCACTTTGGTTTATATCGATACCTCTTTTTTCTCCAAAATATCGAAAATTGAAGTTTATTACACAAGTCTCTGTGAAAATCTGGCTAAGTTTAAATTTTTTTATTTAACAAGCATATTAGCAAAAAAAAAACAACAGCAACATCATGTTTCGCCTATAAACAAACAATATGACATTTAAAGCTTCATTGAAATGTATCAATGCATCGTATTTCAATGCTTCGATTTTTTATTAATCGATTTTAAATATCTAGGTTTCATTCAAACTGTGTCAAATATTTTCAGATATAGTGAGTGAAACATATGTTCACAATAATGCTAAGTATCACATAGTAATGTGCACAAATTTTACTCATGTTGCTAATAGCTTAATTAGGAGCGTAAATATATAATGAAATAGTTTATGACTATTGACAGGTAACGTAAAGTGTCCTAATTCCGTCCACTTTTGGGGATTTTTTTTTGCTTGTGCTATACTAAGCTATTGATAGATCATATAAAAAAACTTTTAATGTCAAATGCAAGGATCGAATTTACCCTTATTGAATATAGTAAAGGAAATTTTTATAAATAATCAATTATTTTTTTCCAAGAAAATCATAACACAAAATTAAAAATTTCTTTCTTCCAAATTCTGTCCACAAAAATTTCAAGTTTCCTAAAGCCGTCCACTGACATACCTAATTCCGTCCACCCATATTTTCATTCAGATTTTGTGTTTTTATAAAGATAAAGGCAAAAACGAACTCAAAATTATATTCTTTATATTTATAAACAGATAAAGTGTCAACAAAATTGAATAATAATAATTGATAAAATTGTTAAAGATAAATACTATACGCAATTTATTTCCAACAAAGATCGAGTTTTCCTAATTATCAAATACTACTTTGCTAAAAAAATCGACTTAAAAAAATTTATTTAAAATAAAACAATTGAATAAAAATTAAATTATAATTAAAAATTTGATATTTTAATAGATTTTGAGATCAAAAAATCTAATTTGAAAATAATTTCCAACAAATGTTATTTACTAAAATGCTCTTAACAACCATAGTGCTTTTATTTGAAAATAGATAGCAGATAACAAAATTTACCGATGCAAAAACCATTTTTTATTAATTTTTATTGAGTTAAAGGTAGGACGGAATTAGGAATTAACATAATGACATATTTAATTTAATAGTTAAAAATGTTTTAAAGCCAAGAATATTATAAATAATATTTTTTTCATCAATTAACTTGTATGTGTTAGTTTACCACAATTCCGTCCGTTGGCCGGAATTAGGACATCACTTATTTTTTAATGTTCCTAATTCCGACCACATCATTTACTTAATTTTTTTCCGTATGTATAAAAAATTATGACTTATATTATATTTAAACCATGGTTGAAGTATATATACATAAATAGAACAACTTATACTTACCCTAAAAAGAAACAGTTTCTTAAAACAAACACTTTTCAAAAATCGCGATTTTGACGATTCGTCTGTAAAAAAACATCATTTCACGTCACTTTGCGTTGAATAACAAATTGTTACTTTATAAAAGCCAAAAATAGTTTAAATTGGTAACAATTTAAAAAAAGGTAAATATAATACAGCTATATATTTTGAAAAGATTTAGTTTAAAATTGTTCGTTACAATTTAAATAATTGGCTTAGAAGCTGTTGGACGGAATTAGGAAGTGGACGGATATAGGACACTTTACGTTATCAGGAAAATTATAAAATTAACCCTCGTTCTTTTAAGAAGTACGTATATGTGTATGTGGCGTTGAGGTGCCAATTAGTACAAGTGACATTTTGGTTCAAATAGATTTAAGTGCAGAAATAAGCACACTGAGAAAATAATTTAATTATATATTCCAAAATTTGGTAGTAATTAACAAATAGTATATTTGATGTAGGCGAATTAAATATTTGATATATATTAAAATGTCACATATTACAGTGAATTGAATAATATTATTGGATCAATTATATATTTGGTAATAATTACCGAGTCATATTTTGGTTGAAGCAAATAGTTATTTGTAACAATCATTGTTTGTTAATAATCACTAAATCATGTATGTGACTAAAAAAATACTGTCCTTGCGCAAACGCATACATTCTTTAATATCGATTTGTGCTAAAATCCGATAACCAAAAATGATTTTTCTAATATCGTTACATTCTTATATAGGATGTCGTCTGTATTTATACAATCATAAATACCTAAATTGTGTACCAAGCAGAATATACTAAAGTAGTGTTTTACTTGAATGTGTTGTGAATTGCAAAGTTTTCGTATTAATGAGAAGTGAAATCAAATAAAAATAGGATGAACCAATGTATATTCAACCCAAACAAATTTTATCAATCGACTCAAAGTACTATAATGTTTTCAAGAAGCAACAATTTCAATTTCAATTAAGACATGATAATAACTACCGAAATTTGTTGATAGTTAACAAATATTTAAAAAATATATCAACCAAATACATTTAATTAAAGGAAGCATACTCTTTTCTCAGTGTAGCTAACACTGGTCTACAAATTGAAAACTCATTTTTGCCAATAGAATGAATAATGTTTTTTTTTGATTAGTTTAAAACCTCTTTTTTTGCTATTACATCGTGAGAGGTTTTTTTAATCGAAAATTATTGTGTCGCTTCATTTAAACTCGCCTGTAGGAAATAACATGTCTTATTTCAACAAGTAACATATTGTTAAACAGGTTATTAAACCATCGTTATTTTAACGATGTAACGCTTGTATACTGGTCTGACTCCCGTTTACATATTCCGAACCAAAA